>BOPP01000007.1:4689286-4877675 GCA_017312745.1 Gryllus bimaculatus
ATAAAGTTCGCGATAGGTTGTAATTGAATAAGGGGATTGGAATACGAAAGAGGACAAGACAGAGAAAGGAACGAGAGCAAGGGCACATAAAAAGACAGGCTCAGAAAGAGAACAGAAAGATATGAAAGGTTTGATAGATGGAAATATTATATGATTTACAAGTCCATGCTTGAATCGAGTTGTAAGACATGCTTCAATTAATTTTGAATTTTTTTGCTTGTACGAATGGTAATCCTACACCAGAAATCGGGTGACTTACGTGACTCCTGTTGTGCGTCCAATACTGTGATATGTTTTCTGGTCCACTAACCAATGCGTCTCGGTCTACTGATGGTCCAGTTTATAATTTGTGTCTGGCTAATTTTCAATGACTATTGTATTTTTCTTCTTCGTTTCTTTTCTTATTACATTTTTATTACAAAAAACTTCATTTAAAAAAGGCGAATTCGCGAACGCGCGCGGCGGAGGCGGAGTTAATCTCACGTGACAAAGAGGGCGAGTAGGTGGAGAGCGGCGCCTGCGGAACATAAAGTTCGCGATAGGTTGTAATTGAATAAGGCGATTGGAATAAGAAAGAGGACAAGACAGAGAAAGGAACGAGAGCAAGGGCAGATAGAAAGACAGGATCAGAAAGAGTAGCAGAGAGGTCAGAAAAACAGCAGAGAGGTAGGAAGTGTAATACTAATTTGAAAGAGGGAAATATTATGTGGTTTACGATTCCATTCTCGAATCGAGTTGTAAGACATGTTTCAATAAATTTGGAATTGTTTGCTTGGACGAGTAGTAATACATTAGTAATCGGGTGATTTTCGTGAATCCTGTGGTCCATCCCATTCGGTGATACCTTTTCCGGTCCATTAACCTACGCGTACGAAAACGTGTTTTGGGATGGTTTAAGAACGTCAAACGCTGTTTTCAAGGGAGAGGTTTAAGGCACCTAGAAAAGTTATCAATCAATCGTTCATTCTATTCCTCACAACCCAATGAATTTATTGGCACAATTTTTAACGGAATTCCTGGAAGGCCACATTGAAGTATAACGTATCTTGCTTAGAGATTATGTTACAGATCTGCGTCTCACTCCTTTATTAGAATCGTGTGGTTTCGAGGCAAGACCAAACGTTTTTCCTATTTCCAGTCAGGCATTTTCTTGTAAGATCTTGTCCAGGGCCTGTGCGTGAACGATAATGATGACTTAAGTGTGGGCATGGCGCGGTGTTGCATGTTGTGGAGTACTGATGGAGGAACTGACACGTTTTTAGATATTTATAGAATATCATATGAGAATTCCAGAAAACGTGTTTTGAGAGGTTTTGAAAACCTAAAGCACGTTTTTCGAATGGAGGAGTTTATGACACCTTCAAAACTTCATTATATTCCTCTCAACTCAATGAATTGATAGGCAAAATTTGGAGCCGAATATTTAAAGATCTAGAAGCCACCTATAGCTGTGAAATGCAGTGACTATTCCCTTTCCAAACTAACGAATCTTTGCGGCTTGCTTGTGGATGATGTTATAGATGTCTACCTCTCACTCCTTCGTTCTCCTTGTGTCGTTTCGAGGCCCGACCAAACGCTTTCGTCTTGTGAGCGTGCAGAGCGCAGTGAAGAAGGACAGTGCTGATGGAGGGGTGGGCGTGGCTTGGTGTTGCAGGTTCCGCTTCTGGCACTTCGGCGAGTGGCGGGAGGTGCTGGTGGACGACCGGCTGCCCACGCACCGCGGCCGCCTCGTCTACCTGCGCTGCGCCAACCCCACCGAGTTCTGGGTGGCGCTGCTCGAGAAGGCCTACGCCAAGTGAGTGATACTCTACCAGCGCATCCGCGGTGCGACCTCAGCCTCCTCCGCCACCACCCTCTCCGCCATCACCACCACTATCACACTTCACCATCGCCACCATCTTTATCACTCTTCACCTTTCCTCCACAACAATCACCACCGCCACTATCAACACCACCACTTCAACACCACCACTATCAACGCCACCACTGTCAAAGCCACCACTGTCAATACCACCACTATCAACACCACTACTATCAATACCACCACTATCAACACCACCACTATCACCACTATAACCACCACCTCTTATCATCCCAACACTATCATCTTACCACCACCATCACTATCAACACCACCATCACCACACCCACTATCACAACTACTATCACCACGCCACTATATCGACCGACACTATCACAACCATCACTCACCACTGCAACTGTCACTACTACCACTATCACCACAACTACTACTGTCACCACCACTATCAACACCACCAAGACCATTTTTATCATGATGATCATCATCACCAATAATATCTCCACCTCCGGCCTAAAAGTTCAACAAAACTCCATTTCCAGCAGCATCTTCACCGCCACCTCCTCTCTCCTTCATCTCTACCCTGTCACGTCCCCACCTCCAACACTTTCTCCTCCACCTACATCATCACCTCCATTTCCACGTCCACGTCGATCACATCTTCATCTACATCTACCTCTACCTCCTCCAAGTCTTTCACTTCCGCCTCGCTAATCAGCACAAAAATCATACCCAGTGATCGTTCATAAAATTAATACAATGAAAAGTTGTGAATGATTAACTAATGTTCATTGATTGCTAAGGCATTAAAATATATTTGACTTCGAGAAGGAAGATAAAATGAAATAAATTACTCTGAACCGCCAATTAATTAAAATATTGATCAATTTTAATGACGATAATTAATCATAAGCATATTTCCCCAACAAACCATAATAGTCAATTTCAATAAATATGTTTGCAGATTTTTGCTTGTGTTCATTCTCTTGCCTTGCACTTCCAATGCACCATTTAATCATACCAGCCATCAATTTAATTTTATCAATCAGATTGTTAAATAAGACTTATGTTTGCCAAAATTGAATGTCTTCAACCTTCAATTTTCTTTTTAATTTCTTAGATTTAAATTTGTTTTTACCTTCTCATAGTAGTTAAAATGACAACGAATTATGCAATTTTTTTATAAATTACGAACGTGATGAAATATTCTAATATTGCATATATTGCCTGTAATATTCCAGCATTCCACCGCTGGGTCATGGATTCAAATGCCGATTGGTTCATTTGGAATTTGTTTTCTTGTGGTTATCCCATTTCGTCTGGCCGTTCATTCCACCAAGGCTTTTTATCAACGTAGATATATCTTCATATTCGCCTGCCCATCAAATCATAAACCCGTACCTATAACGGCCTAAAGAATAATCAAATAACGCTGTAATCAAGAATACATAAATTCATTCAATAAATATTGTTCTGCCCGTAGTCAGTTTGATACACTAGTGCGCCATTGTGAACCTAAAAAACACATCTCCGGGATTGGAACCTATGACCTCCCGGTCCGCGAAGCATCGTACGCAGGAATGCAACTGTATTTCACTAACGCGGCCGGTTTAATCCGCTCCGCACACAATGCATAATCAAGGGGAGAGAAATGCGGCTGACCTTAATTGGCCAGCGCGCGTCGGCTTCCGCAGCCGCGCTCTCGCATATGATTGGAAAGTCTCGGCGTCGCTTGCAGTCTCCAGGCTAGAGTTCCGCACCCGGCGCCGCCGGTCTGGCTGACATTAGCCCAGATTCCCTCAGCGGCGGCGAGAATGGAAGTTCCGAACCTGTTGGAAAATGCAGGCCACTCGCAGGCAGTGGTTTTTTTTTTTACAATGGTTCGTACATACTGGGCGACTCGTGGTGTGAGTGCCTCGCGGTTGGGATGTGGGTTCAAATCCAGGTTGATCGGTGTGGAATTTACGAGCATTATTTCCAAATTGAGGTACCACGAAACACAGTTGTTTAGGAAATTAAGGCATTCATATTAAATCTTACAGTGCAAGATTCGATTTAGCTGTTATCAGATATTGTTTAACAAGATTAATTGATTGATTAGTGATTCCGGGCGCGTCAACTACTGGACTTATTGGTCCCGTAAGTGTAGTGCATAATATTAGTGGAGGTGACGGTGATCTTCCCCCGCTGGTTTCTGAGATCCGGCGCCGTCCTGCCGGTCGGCTTGCGGGCTTTTGGGTTGCGAGGAAGGAAAGATCGCGCACGGTCCTTGGCCCGTTTGTGAGGGTACTGATCCGGCATTCGCCTGGTGTTGATCGGAGAAACCACGGAAAACTACCTTTTAGAACAGCCGGGCGCTAGAATTCTTCTCCAGACAGCTACAGAACTCGACCTAGCTATCTAATTAGTGTCGAAAATCCTGCCACCGTCGGAACTCAAATCCTAGGAACTCCCGGTCAAAGTCACTGAATTCGCATTAGTTGATGCCCTGAGCCACCTTTGCCTTTTTAACGCAGGGAAAACGCAGTTTTGGAACACGATATTTGGCAGCGTGATGGAGAAGCGTCTTAAGAATATCATGACACGTAACTCTAGACAAGAAACGGAACTGAAAATACGTTACTTTTCAAATATGCTCCCCGATTTGGGATGAATAAAGCGAGTTCACGGCTCTTTTTCTCGTTTCCAATGCCTCTCAGTCCGTCATCACTTAAGTCAGTATTACCCATCTATCAAAACCATTCATTTCAGATATGACCAAAGAGGCTCAGAAACTGATGATAATTATAAAGAAGAGGTTCGTGTATTTTAACGATCACGGGCAACACGTGCGAAGCCTGCACTTCGTAAATCATTGTTTTATATGTGAAAAGTGTTTCAAACTGGAACTAAACGAAAAACGAACAGCGAACATCATATTCAGCCCCGGAGAAATACGTGTGTAAACACTGAAATATTGCTAAGCGTTTACTAACACAGAAACTTAGACTCGGAGAAGGTAAACGGTAAAACGGAGAAGAGAAGAAACCGGTAAAAAAACGAGTAATCAAATTAATTATACATCTCATTCGATTCTACATGTTTTTGACCACCCGCGTTACGAATTAAAAGAGATAAATCTCCAAATGTGTTATAGAAGGTTCTGAAAGGTCTAATTTTGTAGCGTGCGGTCAAATTAACATAATTTGATTTTGTGTTTTTTGAAAAATCATCCTTTGTTTTTCTCCCTTCGCAATTTTATAACTTTTGAAATTAACAAATGCGAAATTTAGTAAATAATGTCTATTTGATTTCGATCTTTAGATTCAGCAAGTGAAGTTAAATTTTTTAAGATGAATCAATTTGTCAATGTCAGTTAATTTACATTACTTTATGACATGAGAATGGGAACTAAGTGATTATATTAAGAAATAAAACTCCTTTTAGAATAATCGTTTTTCCTTAACGTAACAATTTTTTATCAGTTATTTCAGTCCCTAACGCAATTCGTTTTCATCACTTAAAGCCAATTAACCTGACATAGAAATTCACACGTCACTCTTTTCACCCCGAAGCCCAAGCTATTCGCATCAAGCACACTGGTTGCAACCCACAGGAGAATGAGATACTATATCATGAAATGTTTCTCTTCAGAGCAAAAAGTAGAAAGAGCTAACTAGATTAAAGTAGTCAATTCCGGTTCAACCACGTGTTCGGTGTGTGGACGGAGATTGAATATACAGAGTACGGCCAGTTGCTAAATGAATAGCGGTTGATTTTTTTTCTTTTTAACAGGATTCCTATTAGCTCCAGATGCGCAAAACAGAATAGGTTATTGAATTATTATCCTGATATAATGCATTCAGTTATCAACAATGATTCATAGGTTTACAAAAAGTATTTAATTTTAAACGTCGAAGACCATGTCAGAGGGAAATTTTTACTTTGTCTTCTCGTCTGAGCGTAATTTCGTAAAATGCAATATTTGTACTACAACAATGTTCTTGCTTGCAGCTTTCACGTCTATTTTAAAGTAGGACAATTTGTGTAATCGTAAAAAATAAAATAATGAAGTCATAATAATAACAATAATAATAATAATAATAATAATAATAATAGTAATAATAAACTGACCGTCACATCTAGAGAGGAGAATTAAATTTTTGCAAATAAGTTCATTAGAAAATATTAAACTAAATTACGAAACAAATACTAGAGTTTTAATGGGTTTTTGGAAGATCTAGAAGCTTTTCCAAGAACTATTTATCAAACCATTATTCACTACCCAAACGCGAAAGTACTAGTTGAAAAAATTTAGAAGATTATTTTCAATAAAATTTGGATTTTATGTAGCATACACTTTTCTTTCTATGCAGGACTGTCTTTGACAGGGTCACCAGTCCATCTCTCGGGTCTCTCTGATTGCCTGGACGCCTCTCCCCTCTCTCATATCTAGTTTCCTCTCCTCTTCCATCTCTTCCTGCCTGAACTTCTTTTTCCTATTTCTAACCTCTTCCTTCTTCTTCCTCTTCTTCTGTTTCTTCCTTTCTCTTGCCCTTCCTAATTTCCCTACCCTTCCTCTCCTTTACTCCCAAACTGTCCCCTCCTCTCACTCTCATTCTCCGTCCCTCTTGTTCTCTCTTTCTCGCCCTTTCATTCCTCTCTCCTTACAACTCGTTTCCCCTCTCACTCGCTCTCTCCATTCCGCTCTCCTCTATTCCTTTCCTTACACCTCGCTCTCGCTTCCTCTCTGTCCAATATATCATTTAATCGCTTCTTCTCCTTCGCCCTTCATCGGTCTCTTCCCCTCCCCCCTCGCTTCACCTTTCCTCTCCCGTCTCCCCCACACGCCTTCCCTTTCCGTGGGTACGCATGCGTGCGCTTGAGTGCGAGGGCGTGCGGGGCGTGCGCAGGCTGTACGGGAGCTACGAGGCGCTGCATGCCGGCTGCACGACGCGCGCGCTGCAGGACCTCACCGGCGGCATCGTGCAGAGCTTCGGCCTGGGCGGCCAGGACCGCTTCCTCACCTTCCAGGTGCTCAACAGCGCCGTGCCGCGCTCCTCGCTGCTCATCGCCTCCATCAACCCGGTGAGCGCACCACCACTCGCAACTCTCGCTCTCTCACACGCATACACACAGTCTAACCCTCTCTAAGTCACGCTGTCTCTCACACACAGTCTCTCTCCAACTCTCGCTCTCTCATACACATACACACAGTCTAACTCTCTCTATCTCTCTCTCACACACACACACACACAGTCTCTCTCCAAATCTCTCTCTCGCTCGCTCGCTCTCTCTCACACACACACAGTCTAACCCTCTCTCTCACACACAGTCTCTCTCCAACTCTCGCCCTCTCTCTCTTCCTCTCACACACACAGTCTCTCTGAAACTCTCACTCTCTCACAAAAATACACACGCAAGCACACAGTCTAACACTCTCTCGCTCTTTCTCTTTCTCTCTCTCTCTCTCTCTCTCTCTCTCTCTCTCTCTCTCTCTCTCTCCCACAAACACACCACACACAACCATACATACACACTGTGAAATACCCAACAAACTCCTTTTGCACAGGAATACCCGCTAGATGTGCACACACGCACGCACCCACACACGCCCGCGAATGTGTGTGTACTTCATAGATGAAACCGGTTACATCACGTATAATTGGAACGTTGACACGCTACGTTTAGACAAAAATTACCCACAGATCGGGGTGTATCCCTTTTTACTTGAAATAACCACATAGAACACTCCCTTTTTAGTCACAATCGACTCCGTAGATAGACCACAGTTCATCCTGTTTTACCAACAAACTATCCCATAGGTAGTAGTACACTTCTTTTTACCAGAAATTACTCCGTGGTTACAGCTAAAGCAATGTATTTCCCTTATAACCAAGGTTCTACGTATTAAAGAGAATAGGATCCCCTTTTTAACTACGAAGGACTCTCTAAATAAAGCAATGCATACCCCTTTTAGTCAGAATGTTCCCAGAGTTAGAGCAGGTGCTCCCCAATGGCGCTTCAATAGATTATTAACGTAAAACTTTTAATCAGAGGTCAAATGAAAAAAATACGTAAATATATCATGAATATATAATACAAAAATGTACTTTTCATTTTGTGCGTATTTGCTTAAAACCAGAACGCCAGAATATATTAAAACACGTAAATTATATGATTTTTAAATCACAGAAGAGCTATTTCCAATCAAAGATATATCCTTTTCTGGGAATGGAAGTCCTCTTGAACAACCAAGCTTGTATAAGGTGCAAAGAACAAACGCAAGGTGATGCTGCGTTACCAAAACCCGTTTGCAAACAAATTCACCTAACGCAGGTACAGCTTATTTTGGTTGTTTCCTTTTCGGCGGCATTCCTTCTCCGAAAAGGGAAGCACGCTAGCCATAGGAGGGAGGGAGTTCTAAAACATGATAGATATTAATACTTTTCAGAAGAGAAAACAACAGATAGGGGCCATTTAAGTGAGAAACCTTTTTTGTAGAACCATTTTGAAGAACATTTCTGTCCATATATCCCCGAGAAAAGGAGATCATGCCATTGGTAATGGTGCAAAACAACCATGCACAAACAATTTAGTATTTAATGAACAATATGGTCATTCAACATCAAAAAGTCAAGGGGATCCCTTCTTAGCATAACGCTTCACCTATATATTGAAAGTGGAGTTTGGCAGGAGATAGAAGAAAAAACCCTATTAAACCCAATGTCTGTCCGCTGCGCATGAGAAAAAGCGAAAGCCGATAGCTATCGAAGGAATCTCACGATGCCGATACCCAAAGTCGATAAAGATATCTGGGAAACTTTTAGGGGGGAGTTATACATTGTTGTGTCCTTGATAAAACCCAATGTGAAAGTTGGTCGTGGGCGAAGTAACAAGCGAACGTGCGTAGCAAATATCTAAACGTCCACCAGGGCAGTAAAATACAAAGATACCAGACACATTTAGGCTGAGTTCATTTTTGGAACCATCACTTCAACCCAGTGTTCCTGCACAAAGAAGCATACTCGATCCCATCAGTCTCTAAAGATCAAAAGCAACACATTTAGGGGAAGTCATTGATCCCGATAAACCCAGTGTTCTGCACAAGGAATATACGATTACTAACAATCACTAACATTCAAGTACAGACACACTTAATGGAGGCATTATGATTCCCCGTTAAACTAAGTGTAATGTGTGTGCGCAGGAAGAACAAGCGAACAGTGAAGCTGCACAAGACTATTCAGACAACCACCAGGTCATCTAAAATCAGTGAGGCACCAAATGTTAAGGGAGTATTTTTGAAATCGATTTAAACCACGTGTCGTGTCGCATGAGAAACAGAACGCGCAAACGACAGCTTGCCGAAGAACATCTACAACATACTGATCCAAATAGTCACTAAAATCTGGAACAACATCATTTAGCGTAATGTCATATTGTAATCATTTCAACCCAGCGTTCCCGTCATGGGACATTGATCCCGCACAGACAGTCAACTCAGCAAACAACATATTTAAGGGGAGTTACTTTGATCCCGGATTGAAAACAGCGATTCAGCACGAAAGGACACTACCGATCCCAAACTCAATCTAAAATCATCGACAACTCATTTAAGGGGCGTCATTTTGGTCTTCGATTACGCGATAGTGTATGTGTCGTGCGCAGAGAGGAGAATCAGGCGCCAGCTAACAACTTTCGCAATAGATAATTTGAGATGTACCGATCCAACATCAATTAACATCGGGACGCACGCTATAAAGCATGGTTTAAAGGGGGGAAGTCATTTGTAAATCCTCGCTAAATCCAAAATGTACGTGTGGTGCATCGAGAAGGAGAACAGCGCTCAGACGACAACTTCACAAAGTAATGTCTAGACCAGTACTGGTCCCAACCCATACATTATCATCAGTTAACGACGACTTAAGCTGTTGTAGGGCGAAAGTGGGGCATTTAATCCTTGTTAAATCCAAATGGTACGTGTGGTGCGCAAGAAAGGAGAAACAAGTGCCTAGCGAACACTTCACAAAGATTACCTAGACATATCGATTCAACATTAACATTCAGGACGCCAACCTTACGCATGTTTAAGGGGGTGAGTCATTTTTAATCCTCTGTTAACCCAATAGTGTTGTGGGTAGCGAGGAGAAGAAGGAGAAACAAGCCCAGCGACAACTCCAAGAATCTATGACGATACTGTCACCTGTAATCGGCGACCACCTATACATCTAAGGGAGTATTATCTCTTAAACCAGTTTGTGAAGGAGAGCAACCGCACGAACTTCACAAAAATTTTAATACGTCAAATCATACACGGGAGATTGATTTAAGGGTTTTTTAATTCCTCGATTAAAACCCAAAATGTACGTGGGTGTGCGCAGGAGAAGGAGAACAGTGGCGCCAGCGACAACTTCACAAAGAATGTCTAGACATAACTGGTACCGAATCATCATTCATAGTTGACGACACTAAGCATTGTTACGGGGAAGTCATGTTTATTCCTCGGTTAAACCAAAAGCTGTGTGGTACAGGAGAAATAGAACAAGCGCCAGCGACGAACTTCGCAAAGAATATCTATGAACATAACGTCTCAACACAGTTACATCAGGGACGTCTACCTTAAGATGTTACAGGGGGAGCTTTTTTAATCCTGATTAGAACCGCAAATGTACGTGTGGTGCAAGCAGGAGAAGGAGAACAAGCGCGCAAGCTGGCGCCTGCGCAGACGGGCTCATCAACGGCGCACGCGTAGCAGCGTGACGGGCGTAGGCGCGTGCGCGGGCCCGCTGGGCGAGACGCGCTGTGTGACGCCTGCGCATACCCGTGGGCGCGCGGCGAGTGGACGGGGCCGTGGAGCGAGCGCTCCTGGGAGTGGGACGGGCTCAGCGAGCGCGACAAGCAGCTGCTCAGCGTGCGCGTGCGCAACGACGGCGAGTTCTGGTGAGTTATATCCCCACTCACCCACCCCCACCCGCAGAGCGACAACTTGGTAGCAACTCTCGGCTGCTTCAGGGGGGGGGGAAGCCAACGGGACGAGTAGGATAGGTATTTTGATTAGCTTCACATGAGTGGACGGACTTGGGTTGAATGGGCTTGGCTTGATATGAGTAGACTTGACTCAATTTGACTCGACTCGCCTCGGAAAAGATTATTTCGGTCTGAACTGACTCGACTCCAAAATAATCGTTTTGACCAGACACTAATCGATTCGACTAGCCAAGGCTAAGGTCCTGCGTGGGGTCGAATTAGGCTCGCCCTCGATTCGACTCTAGTATACCCAATTTGAGTCGGGTCAGATGGACTCTATTCGGCGTAGCTCCGCCGAGCTCGGCTCTGCTCGACCCGACTTGACCCGACTCAACCTGAGACGACCCGACTCGACCCGTCTCTATCCGACCAGACTCGACCCTCCCCGACTCGATGCGACCCGACTCGACCCGACCCCACTCGGATTGGAAAGATTTGATTCGACTGGGATTGGATGAGCTCGACTGAAGTGGGCTGCGGTTGGTTCACCCAAGCTTTGCACTCCTCTTGTTTGAAGCTCAGCTTTGTTCTGACAAGCACAGCTCGTCCAGACTGCGTTTAGAACAACTAGTCACTTTGTTCCCCTTGCCGACTTCTCTTGCGACATCCCATCACTTCCGGAGACGAGCAAAGACATTCGGAGACCGCTAACGTTTCGCTGGGATCGAGTCCAGAGTCGGAGGGAGGATTGCGGTGTGCGCAGGATGTCGTTCGAGGACTTCGCGCGCCACTTCACGCACCTGGACCTGGTGCACGTGGGGCCCGACGACTGGATGGGCGAGCCCGCCCTGCACTCCAAGCAGCCCTGGCGCGCCGTGCTGGCGCGCAGGCGGTGGCGCGCGGGCTACAACGCCGGCGGCGGGCCCTCCTACATCGGTGAGCCCCCTTCGCCAGCGCGTCTTTTGCTTCCTACCCTCTTCTTCTCCCTTCCTTCCATTCTCCTTCTCCTCCTCCTTTACGCTATATGTTCTTCAGCTTCATGCTTTCATATCCTTCTGCTTATTATTATATTCCTCTTCTACTTATCCCTTCGATTGTATTCTCCTTGACCTACTCTACTTGTATTCTTCTGCTTATTTCTTGCACGTCCGCCTCTTTCTTACTATCCTTCTGCTTCTTACTCTCTCCCTCTTCTACTCTTCTCTTTCTCCCATCCATCATCATCTCTTTGTCCCTTTCTACTTCATCTCCTATTCTTCTAATTCTTGCTTCCCTACCCTTCTCATTACTCTCCTGCTTTTTATTCTACTCCATTCTTCCTTCTTTCCATTCTTCTCTTTCTGCTTCTTCCTTTCATCTTCTACTCCCTATCCTCCTGCTCTTTATTTTCTACTCTCCTCCTTCAGCTTAATTTACAAAATTTGCTGTTTCTTTTTCCGGAGCTAACACACGGCAAAGTTATTGACCTACTTGGATATTTACCCCTCCCTTTTGTTTAACTCTTGCAATTTTCTTTCATTTAAAGTACGTTCGGATGTTGCCACTATGGAGCATCTTCGGATATAAATATAATGGACAGTTACAAATTGAATTCATATATGGCCAAATGAACTAATATTGGCTTCTTACAAATATATAGTAGTCCCCACAATTTAAAGAGCAGAGGCTCTAGCTATATCGATCGACGTTAAGTATCTGTTTTGTGGTGTAGGTGCCAGTGTACACCTACACTTCAGTAGATTTTTAAAAAACTCATTTTTGATACCATGGGCTCTCAAAACGAGTATATCCCGAAATATTCGAATTTGTGCAGAATTTGTGCATGCGGCATTTCATAACCGCATCTGTTCTCTGTGAATAACAAGAAAAAAATTCAAAATATCGATGTTTCGGCAGACCGGATCGGATTCCAAGAAGACACCATGCTCCTCGTCCTTTCCCTCTACCACAGTTTCTTTCTCGTCTTTTTGTTCCATCTTTCTTTTGTTTTTGCTTCCTTCCTTTGCGCGTTTTCGACAACCACCAGAAGCAGCGACGTGCATTCCAAGCTCGGCACGTATGTCCGCAGACACGACGGCGACCAACCCGCAGTTCCACGTGCAGATCCCGCGCTCGGCGGCGGCCAAGTGCCACGTGGTGGTGTCGGTGACGCAGGCGTACGAGCCTCAGGGCGCCGGCGGCGAGGGCGGCAGCGCGGGCGGCGGCGGCGCCGGCGGCGGCGGCGGCAAGCGCGGCAAGAAGCAGCGCGAGCTGTTCGCCATCGGCTTCGCCGTGTACGAGGTGCCGCCCAACATGCTGCGCCTCACGCCGCAGTTCGTCGCGGAGCAGGTGACGTGCGCGCGCGTTTTAACTGCTCTTGCACGCTTCTTCTCTTTATTACGTTCCGATTTCATTACGTTTCTCTATTACGTTCTCATTTCTTTACGTTTCTCTATTACGTTCTCATTTCTTTACGTTTCTCTATTACGTTCTCATTTCTTCACTCTTCTTCTCTTGATTATGTTCTAGTTTCTTCACTTTTCTTCATTACGTTCTGATTTCTTCACTTTTCTCTATTTCGTTCTTATTTCTTCACTTTTCTTTATTACGTTCTGATTTCTTCATTTTTCTTTATTACGTTCTCATTTCTTCACTTTTCTTCTCTTAATTACGTTATAATTCCTTGACTTTTCTTTATTGAGTTATAATTATTTACTTTTCTTCAGTACGTTCAATTTCTCGGCTTTTCATTCCTACGTACTAATTTCTTTACGTTTCACGTAAAGAAATACGTTCTACGTTCTAATTTCTTGTCTTTTCCTTATTACGTTCTAAAATTTCGATTTTTCTTTAATACGTTCTGATTTTTTTACGTTTCTCTAATACGTTCTAATTTCTTCACTTTTCTTTATTGCGTTATAATTTCTTGACATATTTATTACATTCTAGTTTCGAGTTTCTTCCTTTTTACGTTCTAATTTTTCGATTTTCTTTATTATGATCTACTTTTTTTACGTTTCTTTAATACATTCTAATTTCTTGACTTCTCTTTATTACGTTCTAATTTATTTAGTGTCTTTACTAGGTTACACTCGTTCTAAGTTTTGTTTTTACTTGGCCCTGATTGCTGTACGAAGTTTTTCTCGTTTCGAACGGCGCGCCAATCTAAAATTTTGAGGCGTTCTTTCAACGTCACGTATCGAACATTCCCAAAGCACCAAGTCGCATTGCCTCTTAGAAACCTCCATTTGTACATAAATCACCGTAGAGGCATGTAATAACTCCCTTTTTAGGTCATCACTATAGATGTTAGTAAGGGGATGTTACTAGTACATGTGAGGGGCACATGTAGCGTATAGACGACCACATTCTTCAGTTTCTTTTCCACAGTTACTGACATCTAAACCCTTCGGCCTTTCTAACTTCATGAACAATAGACATCAAAGATCTTTAAGCCAGACCAAATGCTTCTGCACAAATCTTTAGCAATTTTATCGTAACACAAAATGGCAATAGCGGAAATATTAACTTGGGCGCTCTACTGGCATCTATTTCTTTAAAGGAACAACTTACAATGTTCTCCAAAAAAAGGTTTCTGTAGCTTATGAGTGATAATTCAAATTTTTGAAAGCATTATTAACCATTTAGATGTGTCAATTATATTTTCAAATATTTCTTCATTATTACTTAATACCTATCATGATTTTTATTTACAGAAACCTCTGGATGTCACAAACCATTCTATTGCACGGGAGGTAGTTACATTTTTTACACTACCTCCTGGTGATTACATTGTGGTGCCACAAACAAATATACCTAACTGTGATGGCAAGTTCCTGCTCAGAATTCTCACAGATGAACAAAGCAACATCTGGTAATTTACATTCAATATTTTTGGGTATTTAATAGAAATGGAATAAATATTTGATATTTTAATTTAAAATATTATCTTCCACAGGGAGGTGAATGAGGACAATATGGTTTTTCGCAACATTTCCACAGAATTCTTAGAAGACACAGTCATTCTTGTAAGTATAATTTTTAAAAATAATCTTCCACTCAAAAAGTGTGTCTTAATATTTCAACATTCAAATAATTAAGAAAGGTAATTCAAAATTCTGCATTAGAAATTAAAAAATGGATTTCTTTATGTTTGAGAGCAAAACGTTACACTGAAACATCCAGATTCAGCTTTGAAATGATTATCATAAAAATGCATAATTAATTTATTTGCCAGTGAATAATATATCTTGCCTCTCATTCAATAATCATATATCACTTAATAAATATGTGTTATCAAAAATAGATGTATTTAAAACATGTTTTTAATACTTTTTCAAATCGAATTTGCCAACACACAAGTATGAAAGCAGCAATATTTTTATATTTCAAACATATGTATTTTCATTTCCTCGCAAAATCATCTGATGGATTTGAAAATCATGACCTCATAAGTACATATATCATAATCAATATATATGTTTCAAAATCATCTGTGATTCTACTTTTTCAGCCTGACGGAAAACCATTGGTTGCAAAACTTCTTTTAAAATATCCCGCAGAAGTTGATGCAGCACAACTTCAGAAAATTTTGAAGTCACACTGGAAAGGTAATACCCCAAAATATGATACTATAATTGTTAAGATAAAATGCTTCAGTGGAGTTAGAATAACAGAATTACACAAATGGCTTTTACGTTGATCAAATTTCTAATTGTATATAATTTTAATTTCTAGTATTTCGGTATGTGTGTGCTTGAAAGAAATATAAAGAGGGCAACGTGAGGAAGTTAAAAGGAGGAACAGATATGTATGTAAGAGAGTAGAGTGCAGAAAAATATGATTAAGTGAGAGCCAAACACCCAGACGAGTCAGTGTAAAGGAAAAGTCTTCACACTCAATCTCTGACATGCAGCTCAAATCCCTACCGAACCACATCACACCATGCTAGTGGTTCCCACTTTTTCCTGAATCATCTGACATCCCTCCCTCTTTTTGTCTTCTTTCCTCTTTGCTACCACACTGAGCGCAAGCCCTGTTACTCATTTAACGAATAAAATAAATGTTATAATAAATCGTGCTGAATTTCAAGAGAATAAAATTTACTTCATTAATTGTCAACAAAGGAAGTTCACATGAGAAATACATTTGCTTTTAACATATCACATAAAACAAATATTAATGTGTTCATAACATTAAGCTTTGTTTCTAATATTATCACATATTTATTAAACACATAATTTAAAACAAGTATTATTTTTTTGTTTCTCTGCAGCCTACCTTTCAGAGAAGCCTTCCCTTGAACTCTGCAAATCGCTCATCATGCTCAGAGATTACAACATCAGTGGCAGGATCAGTATTCTGGACATCCCTGTCCTCATGCACATGCTGCAGTTCTGGAGGGTAAGAAATGCCAAGCATTAATTTGGAATACACACTTTACCCAAAATTCACAAATTAATTGTTTTCCCAATAGGATCAAAAAATATCTTACTGTACTTTCCTGAATAATTTGTAGCGTTTTGTAAAGACTTTAAAAAAATGTAATTCAAGAACTGTCTGGTAGAGATTTATTGAAAGATGTTTTTACTCTTAAAAAGCTACTGTCAGATTGTTCAGCTGTATAAAACCATCACCTGAACAATTCATATACTCATTTTTCTACCATCAACAAATTCAATTATTTTTCATTTTGGTTTCAAAAACGTTCTTGAGAAAGATTTACAAGTAATTTATAAATATGGATTTATACACAAGCACTCATGCTCCTAGATGAACAGGAAGCCTGTTACAGGAAATAAACATTCTGAAGCCACCTATGATATTACCCAGAATCAGAATTGAACATACATTTTAGCGTCGAGCTGAGATTTTGAGACTAATGTTTTCGTACAAATACGCGTGGATTATTTTATTCAATGGCAAATCACGATTTCTAAATTTTTGAGAGAACATTTTTTCCGCTAACAATTTTATCCTCCTGTTTCTTGAGGATTGGTTTCCAATTTTAAATAGCATCACATCACATCACTCTAAAAGTTCATTCTTTGTAAACTATGACATCACCAAATTAATTTTAGATTTTTCTTTCAATTTTCAGATAGCATTCCAAAAATTTGATAAAGGTCATGGGGCTAAGACTAGTAGTTACAACTTACGGCCTTTACTATGGGAGGCTGGGAGCACTGCTAGCAACAAGGTGCTGGAGTGTCTGGTATTAAGGTTTGCAAAAAATTGTGTACTCACTTCAGAATGCTTCATAATGGCCATGGTGAGACTACACCTTGCACATGGTGAGTATGTGTCTATTACAGGGTTGGATGCATAGGAGTGACATGAAGTGTCCCAACATAAGTTGAGATTTTCTTAAGAGTAAAAAAAATCCAAAATCTGATTTCAAAATTAAAAAAGGAAAGAATAAAATTATTACAAAAATTTGAAATGGTATGTGTATGAAAATATGAAATGGTGACTACAAATATCAATAGTCATGTGAACTATAAAACTGTTCATTTGGTAAAAACAAAAGTTAAAATAGGAATATTTATATTACAAAGTTATAACAAGTTTATAAGAACTTGTGATCAGTGGTTCAATTAATAAACAATAAATGCCTACAATGCTACATAAATAAGAGCACTATCATTACTGTTTGAAAAGAGCATGCACTTAGATTGACAATTTTGGTGAAAAAATGTAATATAAAGTATTTGATTCTTTCAGAATAAAATTTATTCTGAAGTTTTATTCAAATTGATTAATTTCACCTATCATCCATTTTATATCACAATTATTACTTAAAATATACTGTTTTTTATCTTATTAAGATTTTGGACTTTTTTGTTTCTTGTAGTTTTATTTAGTTTGTTTAAATGATATTTTCCATGTCAATTAAATGAAGATCTTTTTTGTAATTATGTTTAATTATATTGCATAACCTTTCCTTATTCGTTCAATTAAGCAAATATTATTACGTTTGTCCAATTGATTTTGTTTGCAAGATACTTCGAGTTATTTTATAATTTGCACATAAGATGCACTTATAATTATTAAAACCTTGGAATGATTAAGAAAACTCATTTATTTTTCAACAGAAATAACTTTTTTTCTGAATTGTTCCTGAATGTCATAGTTAACATTAATTTGTACAAGAATACCATTTTTCGCCGTTACCATTTCTATTCAAAGTAAACTAAACTTTTGATTTGTAGACAGACATTGAACTTCCCTGCGTATTCATCTCTTTTCTGATATTCAATGAGAATATAGAAAGTTACTGCTTTCTCCCGTTAACACAAAGTATTCCATATTATCAAGTATCATATCCTGAAAACTGTAAAAAGATCAGAGATCCCTATCAATTAAAAACAGACCAATTGATACTGCAAGCAATAAATCCTTTATGCTGATAGATAATTCATTTTTACATTAACAGTAGCTTTATCATTTATTCCAGAAGTATGAATAGCTTGGATACGAAAATGAAAGGAAACCCGTTGTCACTGGAAGAGGTAATTAAACTTTATTTCATGTCAATTAACAGACTTTGATCCAATTTCCTTTTTTTTCACAAATTAATAATATAAATCAAATTGTTAATGAAAGGTTAATGTAGCACCACAATAATAAACACATAAGTTATGATCATTACATTTCATATCAATTACATTCTGAAGTGGAATTGGACATTCATTTAGAAAGGTAGTGAGTTCACAACTCACTAGTGTGAAGAACCAAACTGTTGAATTCTTAGAACACAGAATTCAACACAAACTGCCCATTAAAAAATACGGCACTAAATGTTTTCCTTTTTAATTGCCATATCATTGTCAAGATCGGTAAAATGTAACTCACCAGCTCTCAGCCATACAAAGATAATACTGTAAAGATAATTTCGATATATCAATCATTAGTATCAATAGTTCATTAAAGTATGTATTAACTGAGAAAATATATTTCTGTTTTTCAGATGATCCTGATGACAATCTACTCATAATTCCATTATTACAATCTGCATCACAAACCAAAGATGGACAAATAAGTCACTTATTTTTCCAGATGCTTTGTGTATAGCACTTTTAGTCTCTGTATATATGTAATTCATTAACTTATAATAAATGTTTATTTAAGAGTATGATTTCTACAAGCAAAATTATACTGAGAAAAATTACAAATATATAATAATCTAGCTTTCAAAAGTATTTATCATTTTCACTACTTTATAATATATTACTGATCCCTTTAAAACCAAATTATATTCAACATTTTTTATATTAATAGAACCAAAATACTCCAGATTGACAGTTGGCACATTACCAATTTAATTGCACAATTATTAAGCTCAATACTTTATAGGAGGAGCATTGTTAGAAGTAAATGTAAAACACGGTGTAGTAAAGGAAGTCCGCTTAGACACTGGCCTCAAACATACATGTATCGCTGAACATTACACAATACCAAACCTAGAAAATAATTTAACTAATAAGTACGTACAACTTCATTACGAATATGTGTTCATAGCCTTGAATAGATTACTGAGCAACATGAGCAGTTTAATGTTATAAAGGATACCTCCTTCTAGATCAGAACGCTTAAGACATGGACTGATTGATTGTATTAATGTAAAACAGCAGGATGATGACAAATAATGCAACAGTTATGACCAAAGTCCATCATATTTACTGCATTTTCTAGTAGTATGTAATATTCAAATGAAAATATGACAAGTATGTATGAATATTATTTTATAATAAAACCTGTCAGTATAATAGAAAATATGCCAATTATGCATGAAGAAAGTAAAATGCTATCATAAGACTAACATTTGAGAGTAGTATGACCAGTCTTTTGAAGCCAAACTTTTATTAAATACCAAATATTATACATTTCATTCAATATGTCTTCATACTCAGATATTTATACTATTTAACGTAACATTAAAATATATTATTTTCTACCAATCATCAGATTTTCTGCAATGATTTGCTGATTCTCAGAAATCTCAAAAGTAATTATAATTTTACACTAATAATTTAAACTGGACATGTATGAAATAATATTGATTAAATACATAAAATTTCAGCTTGAATATTGAGACAAATATTAAAGAAATCAGCAAATTATGACAGATTTTTTTGCTAGTTATCTTTTATAGAGCTGAAAAGCAAATGTGATATGTATTGTGTTGTTAGTTCCATGTTATTGTCAAATACAAATGAATGTTATTACTGTCATATAATGAACTATATGAATTCTGTATAGCCATAAAATAATATATTGTATTTTGTGAATATTGTATATATAAATAAAATTTTTGTTGAATTTTACATATAAATGTGTTGTGGATTTTAAATTACTGATTCCTGAAAACACTTTGGGAGAATCTTTTTTTTATTTTTCACGAAATTTGGATTTTAATATTTCAATCCATACATAGTTAATTTCATTAACAATGAAAAATGTTCCCAAAGATTTTTCTATTATACCTATAAAATTAATAAGATGTGGGAATAATTAATATTACCACCTTCCACATTAAGAACAAAGTAAAATTTCCAAAAATCATTTTTTATTAGTAAATTTTAGTTTTATTTAACTATACTACATCAAATAATATAACCGTACGACTTGAATGGTTCATAAACCAAGATATTATTTCCATGGGCACAATTAATAGCTAATTAAATCATTTAATTTTTTCTTGTATCAACCACCTAGTACAATTTCATTCTCTATTACTCAATGAGCACTTTTATTCATTACAGCTATATGAAAAATTACTATTTCTTTCTTTAATCTCAACAACAAAGAACAATTTTATTCTCCAGTAACTTAAAATTTTTTATCTTATCTAACTGCCTTGTTAATTTGTTTACTTATTCACTTGGAGTAGATAAAATGTTTCTTCATTTTATCATATCCATATAATAAATGTAATCTAGCAGCAATAAACTACCATACATGAAGCACACAAAAATATTATTATATTCAGAAACAAACATACCTACATAAATTCATGCCAATGTTAAATAATTTACAGTTATAAATTTACTTATTTAATTCTACATTGTTTGGGAAAATTCAGTGGGATATTTTTCGATTCGTGCAGTAGAATTTAATGTTTCCAAAGCTCAAAGTGTAAAAATGTATTGGTATTAGCAGTCACAACAAAAAAGTCAATACATTTCTGCATACACCTCAAATTGTCTTTTCCTTTCAGTATTCCTTAAAAACTTTGTATTATTTATTGACATTTTCTTTGGATTTTCACGGCATGAAACCCTCCTCAGCCTTAGCAGCTTCAATTGTAATAGACTCAAGAATTTCTTCAAACATGTCCATTGCACCTACTGCTAAAATTGATCTTAATGAATAGCAAGTTATGCGATTTTTAATTACTCCCAAAGAAAACACATTTTTTAAGTACAATAATCATATTACTAGAAAATATATTAATATGTTAAAAAGGTGATTGGATAATGTTGCGTGTCATGCTAGGCTAACTGTTCACATAAGTAATTACACACAAAAAGTTCTGCACTCATGAATAAATAACTTCCCCATAAAATAAATAACTATGAATGTATAGCTAAGAATTTTATTTCTTTGATAATTTAATTGACAATCATCACAATACGTTGATTTATTTACAACTTATGGACAACATTCTCATTAAAACAAAGCAAGACTGTTTGAGCTTGCCAGCAAGATGTTCTTGCAAAACCTAGATATTAACATCAATTTTTTTCACTTTCATTTACGTTATGATTAGTGATGGTAGAATTTAGCAATTTAAATTATAAAAAATTATGTTTTGAAAACAAGGCTATAGCATTTTAGAGCATTATAAAAATTAATATTTAGCATTTTGTAGCATTTGTTAAGAATAATTAATAGTGCAGGACTCTTTGTGATAAAATTATTATTATGCTTTTTAGATTTTCCTATTAAAAACAGGAAATAAGGGAAACTAATTTAATATTTTGCTATTTGTGAATCTAAATAATTATAAACATGTAAGAAGTAACATGTGTGGCATAGCCATGCCATGGACCTTCCTCTTCTTCCTGTGACCATCTCTGTACAGGGAATTGAGGAAACTGAGATTCCTTAAAAAGGACTCTGTGTGCTCAGGCTTTCACGATCAGTTCTTTTAATTGTTTATTACTTTGTTTTGTTGGATAAATCTTAATTCTAAACTAATAAATACGGTCACTCTTAAATTACACGTTTTCAAACATCCATGTGTTGTCAATGCTGCATCCCTAGCTAGAGAGCGAACACGAAGGAAACCATAAAAAACAATTTATGGATTATATCACAGATTCACGACCATTTTATAGTTTGTATGAGATTTAGCATTTTATTGCACATTGAAGAGCTTCAGAAATATGCAGCAACAACTGTCAAATAAACAATGACTGATTTTTCAGGATTTGATAACATTTCACACTATTAGCAAATGCTAAAATACACCATCTCTAATTATCAGATTGGATAATATGAAGGATGGCACTGTAAGGCCAAAAGGATTTTATCCACTAATTTTAAGCCTCCTCTCCCAAACCCTAAAGACTTAACTTTCTCACTTGTGAAGAAAATTGCTATTCAACTTTCTTACTTTTATTGGCTCTATTATTCATTAAAATAAATTAATCCAATAAAAATTAAGATCGTTCTCAACACTAAGAAAATGACAAGAGAGACACTCAACAAGAAGAGCAGCATAGAAAAATCTTCCTATGTTTTTAAAAATTGTTTACAAGATAAGTATTTAAAACTTTGGGTGGTTAGCAATTAAATCAAGTTTTGGGAATTAGTTAAAAACACTTACAGCCACAATGTTAACTATTATCAGAGCGGGTTTTAAAGATTTGGTTCCTTATGGCTACAATAATGAATTTCACACAAAGTATCCCGTCGTTCACACATTTCAATTTAAGTAAAATATTCCGTTATATATTTCTTAAAATAACCGAACTAACCATTAGAGGTGAATTCTATTCACGTGAAAGTCACGATGAAAAAACTACTAAGATCAGCCACAAATTTACAACTAGGTTACAACTCTTCCTCCGAAGGTGGACTCCCAGATTTTTCGTCCCATGACGTGAAAGACGGAGCAAGACGTCAAAATACAGCGAAATTTGGAATACCCACACCAACTACGTCAAAGAGAACAATTGAAAACGCACAAGGAAACAAAACACTGTGATGTTGCGCATGTGTCTCATGTCCCTTAAAGTTTTCCGCGGGCCAAGTTGTGAGGTTAGCGGGTGAACGTGTGCACTGATTAAATGAGAAAAAGAAGGGGAAAAACTGTGTGTGTCACATAATGAAATGGATAATGTTAAGAAGAGAAAAAATATGAAAGTTGTGTTTGGAAAATTGTTCCAATAAAATATTACGAGCTGTCAGATAAACATCTTGTCAATGTTTCTGTGTAGTAACATTACAATTCTTGATAATTGTGAATAAAATATTTGTTAATTTTTTTGTTTCTATTATGTTGGTTTGTTTTACTCGCAATGAAGTGTACTATTCCCGGAGCAAATATGAAAGGTAATGTAATATTGTCACTTTTTCAAGTTGTAAATTTCGAACATGTTAATTACTAAGAACTTTTTTCAGTGCTAGCACGAGCTGTTCAATCTCTTGCTCGTATTGGTGATGAACTTTATGTCGAGCCAGATGCCAATTCAATGTCTTTCCGGAGTGTTAACTCCTCACGATCAGCATATGCATCATTTACTTTCAACAGATCATTCTTTGCATTTTATAAACATGAGCCATCCCAGCCCCTCAACTCTTCGCAAGAAGATAGTTGTAAATGCAAAATATCAATGAAGGTAATAAAAGTTTTATATAATGCTGTAAGAAGTATTCAAGTATGTCATGATATGTACAGATTACCATTCTAGGACTCCAATAGGTTTAATTCAATCAACTTCTCCCCCATACATGTTTTTTTCTTTTATTTTTTTTCCCTTCCTTTTTTATGAAAATAAATCAAAATAGATATCAGTTAAATGTATACTGCAAAAAATAAGTTAAGGTAATAAAATTAATTTGATTTGTTACATAATTAATAGAAGAAGAACATAATGTAAACAGTATTAATAATCAAATATCGTAACTACAGTGTTTATAGTGGTAGAGAAATGACAGGCAACTAAATTTTCAAATAAATGATGTGTTGACATAAAATTTATAATTTCAAAATATAGTAAAGAGATATTACAGCTCCAAAGATAGCAAAGCAACCTATTTCTCACCGTACTAAGGTTAATTTTTTTTAAATTTACAGTCATGTTTACCCGTTTTTCGATCCCCTGTTATGCTGGACCGAAAAGTAGAAAATTGCAAAATGCGTTTAGAAGATGATGGTTGCAAATTGGTGTTTGAAATGAAATTTCGTATGGGTATTGCAAAAACTCATTTCCTACCAGTAATTGAATGTGAAACGTTGCAGGTGAGTCACTGTGGGTTTCTCTCTCTTTTTTTAATATCAAATGTGTTTATATAAATCAGATTTTTATTAATATTTTTCATGTAGATTAATCAATTCTTCAGTTATAATCATACACTATACAAATGGGAAATTTTATCATACATTATTATTGATAATAGTAATTGATTAAAATGATATCTTGTTGATGTTGAATGTTTGTTTCTTTTGCATATGTTTTTTTGATTAATTCAGTATTGAGTCAATTATTAAATAATAAAATATAAATAGGTAAGTGGAAATGTAATATATGTTCATTTTATTTATTTATATTCTGAAATCTGTATATATTAACATCTGTTATTAATTTCGGGTTGCTTCTTTTGTTAAATAATTCCAGAAATACAGTTAGTGTGCAGTTGATTAATTAAAAAGGTGGTTGGTTGACAAGTATTTTTTTTAAAATGTGTTTAAAGAAGGATAAAAAGTATTTGATTTGAAAACAATCATTTGCATTAAATCATCACCATCCTAGTTGCAAAGTTTTAATTGAATTTGTTTTTACAGGTTGTTTACACAAAAGATGATGCCTCTAATAGCTTGCTAGCCCAGGTTCAACTTTTTTCAGATACGGTTCATAATTTTCACAGTACTCAAGAAGAGGTTACTCTATCTGTAACTTCACAGAAAACATCTATTCGCAGCTATACTGATGGTTCTATAAGTAACGAACTGATCTTATATATTTGTTGATAGAAAAAAGATAAAAAATTATTTTGAAATTCTTTCATAAAATTCATTTATTGTAGATCCATCGAAGAGGAAGTCGACAGAAATCTTACTAGACCCTGTTGAATTTGATAAATATGTTGTAAACAATGAGACAGCCATTACTTTTTCGCTTAAAGAATTCCGTGCATTGTTAGCATTTGCGGAAGCCACTGGACAAAGTGTTGAAGCGTCTTTTGATTCAGGTGGAAAGTAAGTATAATAATAATAATAATAATAATAATAATAATAATAATAATAATAGTAACAGTAATAGTAATAACAACAATAACAACAGCAACAATAACAATAATAATAATTAATAATAATAATAAATGTGTTTATTGCTACGGTGTGTCTTGGGCTATTAGGCCAGCTCTTCAGCCTAACCACATGCCTAACATATACAAATGAGTCACAAAAATATAATGTAGTCTACAAATGTAAAAAGTAGTTAAATGTACAAGTATAACAGTGCCACTCAAGTGATAAGTGTATTTAAATTCATCTAATACAATTATTATAATATGCAATTTTACAAAACAGCAATCTCATTTATCTCAAAAAATTAAATCAACCCTTTGCATTGTTGCAAATAATTGCAATATTTCTCCCAAGGTTGCATTTTGTTGTAGTAGTTTTTTTTTAATTAATTTTTAATCAAGATTTGATTATATGTCTATACAAATTGAAAGAAACACTTTACAAATAGTATTATTTGTATGAAAGAAAAATAATATTAAAATCAGAAGTATTTTAATCTTAATTTCAAGTCCACCTACATAAAATATCATGGTCATTCTTGGTAGGTCTTATTTGCTATTCAGTTAAAAATCTGGTCAGGAAATAAGACATGCTAACGAATTGTCTGAATGGAATTTCTTATGCAAGAACATAAGCATGAACAGTTTTAAGACACAAACATAATAAACATATTTTAGGACATCATTATAAAAATAATATAGTGCTGTTTTACAATAATTTTGCAATTTCTTTTATTGAAGGAGAACACTTATCACACCAGTAACTTGCTTACTATTCATTTGCGCATTACAAACATTGATTGCAAAAGGATGTTGGAGATTGAAACTTGTTTTTCGCAATTTTTGTTTTAGACCTGTGGTGTTTGCAGTGAAACATGAAAATACCTACGAAGCTAGTTTTGTATTATCCACCTTGTCACCCGAAATAGACTCAACGCCTCAGCGAATGCGGGAGCAAAATTCAAATACTCCTGTTGTCAGTAGTGTAGGGACTGGTGCAAAAGAGCCTACTATTCCTCCAAACGTGAGGCAAAGTACTTCTGTGGCATCAAGAATCAATCTCACGCCTAGCAATGAGAACAGGCTCGAAGAACACTTTCCAGAACTGAGAGGTGGTACTCCCAGGGGTGTTGAGAGAGTATCTGTTAGGAAAGGGGAAAGCCCTAGCCTTTTATCAAATACAAGGAGTGACAAAAGTGGGAATACCAGCTCTAGGCATCATCCTGATCAAACAAGTTAGTATAAGTTTTTCTTAAATATTTAGTCTTATTTTGACCTATTCAATAATTTCTTCTTTCCACATTCATGAACTTCTAATTTGTGGAACGTATTGGGTAAACTTGTTCCATCTTTCAAAGGCACAGTTTTTATCTGTTTATTTGTTGCTTAAGTTCAGGGTCCTCTTTGTTTTTGCTTGTAAAGAGTGCATTCTTGAGGTGATGTACCATTGTGATCGTAAAATTATTGATAACTCTTATTCCTGATTTTCCATTACATTTACAACTACTGAATATGTATCTAATGTCTCTATGAGTACTCATGAAAACTATTGGTGTTATAACAGTTGTTGTTTCACATATTATTTTTCATGCTCTGCTATATTATACTACTACATGGGTCTGCAAGAGTATTCAACCAGCAAAATTTTTTTTCTGCTCCCAGACTCGAACTCGGGTCTTCCAAGTTGCCTCACTGTGTGCCTTATGTCTACACCATGGAAACTGTGTGACCTCCAAATTCATGCTGAGTCTTAAAAATGTTGTTGTCTCAACTTCCAACAAGCAATTTGCTAAAATTCAGAGAGATCAACGAAAATTAGACCTACACCTTTCTTTTAAGTGTTCCTTGTCAAGTAAAATATTTAAGGAAAAATAGGACCAGTTTTTGAGAAAATGTTCTTCTTGTTTGCATTAATTTTACTTGAAAAGACATAAAAACTTATTGTTTTTTCAAAAAATTGTACATGACCTTTTTTAAAGAAATGATTTTTTAGAACAGATGTTATGAAAGACAAAAATCTCTTATCTTCAAGTTTGTAGTTTTGATATATTTAGTTTTTGCAATCTTCGAAAATTCAGTGTGTTTGCCAGAAATAAGACTGGCACCAATGTTTTGACCGTCTTTTGATACATAACAGGAGAAACTGTTTTTAAAAAAGTTTGGAGCAGTTTTGGAGAAAATAATGTTTTAAAAAAATAAAAAAGTGCCTATATTTCACGCAAAATTACATGTAAATTCATATTTTTGATGAAATTGCACATGAATTTATTTCAAGAATTGTCTTTAAAGGACAGGTTTTGTTGAGGAAAAAAACTTTATCTTCAAAATTGTAGTCGGAGGAAGATTCCAAAAATATTGCCCTTTTGCAATTTTCGAAAAATCAGGGTTTTTAACATCATTCTCTCAATCCTAATTTATCTTTGCTATCCAAAGACAAAGTTTAATCAAAAAATTAGGGCCATTTTTGAGAAAACTTTGAAAATTTTGTTGCGGGTTCATGTAAAGTACCCTCAAACCTCAAAATATGTATTTCAAACTCGCAAAGTCTTGAGTTTGGTCTGATCTATTGGAGAAAGTCGTCTGAACGGTTTGTAATTTCTTGAATATTCTAAAGATGTTTGTAAAATATCATTACATACAGAAGTTGTATCCAAACTTGTTTAAGTCCAAATATTTTCTTGATCTCACAACTTTAATTCCCTTATTTTATTTCTACATTTACACATTTACACTTTTCTACATTTATTTCTACATTATTCTGGGATATTAAGAATGTCCAAAATTCAAAATGGACTTGATTTTGGGTATGGGTATTTTTGGGTATTTTTATAATTCAAAAATATGCATTAAATAATATGTTTTCCTTCAGAGATAAGAACATCATTTGCACGTTTGAGAACATTGTGACACTTATTTCTTAAGACAGTATTTTGTAAATCAGATATTTTATTTGTAAATTATTCGAGTTTTTGCATAAGATTATAAAGGAAATTTTACCATACTGTGTAAATATTTAAGTGTGTGTGTATGTGTATATATATAATATAAATATATAAATATACGTAACTCTGTAAATACAAATGTCTTGTAGAACAGTGAACCCTGTATATGAGTACTGTTGAAATACTAATGAAATAATATTTGTTTCAGGAGGAGAAAAAAGGAGTCGACCATTAGAGAGAACTGTAAATAATCAAGAAGGATCCGCCCGAGAAGACATTCATAACAACACACATGCTAGCTTTCAAGGGAATAGATTGAATAGTTCATGTGTTCTGAGCAATAGAATGATGGCTTCTAATGCTATAAATCAAGAAAGGACTTCAAAGGACCTAAGTAGTGCTCAACAGGATTTCAATACCCCACCATTGATGATGTCCAATGCTAGTTCAGTATCATTACAGTTACGCGAATCAGATAACGAAGATGATACTGTTGCATCATCTCCACAGCCTGTACGAAAAAGACCTCGTCTCTTGGATATCTTTGATTCAACATTTGACCCCACAAATATACCTGGACATGATATTATAATTGCTGACGATTCTGGAGATGAGCCATCATAAAGATCTAATATATCTGGACACAGTTTCTTGGGCAGCGTGTGTGAGTGTGTAAATTATAGTGGAATGGAATTGTGTAAATGTTTTATCAATTGTGAGTGATATTGGCAACATTTATGTTTGATTATGTGCAAACTTTCTTGTATAAATTGCCCTTCCTACTACTTTGCGTACTGGCTAACGTATGAATTTTAAGGAAAAGAATATGTTTATGTCCAGAAAATGTTCTTCAATTACATAAAATATCATATATAATTGACTCTTCACTGTAAGCCAAGATTATTCTTTTCTCCTGTTTGTTATAACATTTGTTGCGGTTAATAGGATAGATCAGTTTTTGTTGGTGTAAATAAATTCCAGTATACTTTTGTTTTGTTGTGTAATTTTATGTTATTCACTTGTACATAGATTTGGACGTGCTAGAAAAACGGCTCTAAAAAAGTCAATTGTGTTTGTGACAAAGTTGTTACAGAATACATGAATATTAACTTTTTTTGTTTTATTCTTTACCATTGTATCACTGAATGCAGGGGCTGTTGAAATGCTTGAGAAAAAAACAACTGCTGGTTGTGACCAATGTGCCTTGCACCTTTCAGTAATCTAGAGCCAATGGTGCTTGAGCACCTTCCCTCCCTTCTCCCATCCTGCCTCATAGGGCAGACTCTGCTATAGACAAGTTACTATAAGAACGGATCACTTTCAAAAGTGGGGAAATAAATGGGCAATGAAGCCATTTGGAAATTAATGCACTGGCAAAATGAGTGCATGGTTGTAACTTACAATTATGAAAGTTTCATCGCCCATTTATTTCCCCACTTGTGAAAGTAATCCGTTGCCAGGTAAGGCCAAGCAGTGTCTGTCAAAGCAGTCCCTTCGTGTAGTAATCTCTCTATAGCAGCAGGCCATACTGGTGGAACAGATAATGCTGGGCCAGAGCACACCACATGAGTCACCCATTTAAACAGGTAGATGATAGTTTCTGACATATTTTTATATTTCAGCTGATCCTACTTCTAAACATATAATAATTATTAAATTTTCTAAGAAGATTTTCAAGAAAAGTTCCATGTCCATACGTACATGCTAGGATGTAATATTATTTTTTCCTTTGGTTCTATTCTTCCACAGACAAAAGTAAACCCATGATGGGTTTCTTAAGGAGGAAATACTCAGAGTAGTTTCCCATTGCTTTCCCTGAGTTTTCGAACCAGGCTTCTTTAGAAGCCTACCTCCAGTGTGGGTCTGGAGATCTTAATCAAGCGGGTGCACCTTGTGGGCGGTCCCCTAAATGTGCCTGGTATTTGACTCACCTTCTCCACCAGATATTGGTTTCAGTTACTATATCCAAACTGTCTGGTTGGGAGAAAGTGAGATCTTGTTAGAGCGAATGTTGTAGTAGGGATTTAATTTTGCTGCGCATCTGCTACTGTTCTTTTACATGCCAGAAGAGTGCCGAGACCAACTGAGGCCCAACAATGTCGATAATGGGAATAATTTTAAAAAATGTGTTGTTGTTTTTTTCAAACATTTTTTTCTTATGATGTAATTATAGTTTAAAAAAAACGTTGTACTGGCTACTGAAATCATTATTCATGGTCTGAAGGAAAAAAAAGTCAGGAAAAATTATACTTTTTATTAATAAACTTTAATCCATGTTCTGAGCACACTAATGCAAAAATTAAAGAATTTATAACTGTTTAACACACACTGTTTAATAAATGAAGCTTTTTTTCAAATGTGATAATGCACCATTCACAGTAACAATTAACTAATTATTGAAAAAAGTTTTCAAAATGGAAGTTTTATTACATTGGTAATGACAGTGTATATGTACCAGTAATTTTCACTTGGATGAACTTGCAAAATTGGTAATATTTTTTTGGCCAAAAGGAACTGAATCTGCTTGATGATGTGATTGCCATGCTAAGTTGCCATTTTCTCAAATCACATGCTACGTTGCATTGTGTTTGGTAATAGGCTACCGTAGATGTATTTGCATATGTATGGCTCATTTTTTCAGATAATCTGAACAGTACACACCACCAATTAGTTTGGATTACTAGGAATCTACTGTATTTGGCTTTGGAGAAATAAAAATAATAAATTATTTTTAACATCCTAAATAGCATCTTCTTTTATGATAATTGAGCAACGATCCTCATCTACTTATATTGAACATACTTTTTAGTGAAACTCAAGTTCTTCCCATTTTCGATCCACATTGGATAATTGTTGTCATGCCCATGGACAATCAACAAAGAATGTTGACAAACAATATTGTGGAAATGGCAACCAGCTACCCATCAAAGAAGAGGACGACCTAGACTTTATGGGCAGAAAGAGAAGAAGAAGAAGAAGAAGAAGAAGAAGAAGAAGAAGAAGAAGAAGCAATGATGAAAAGAGGATTGAGTATGAAGACTACACCACTAGAGAGAAATGGAGGCTGGGACACTAGGGTGTATTATAAGTTGCCATACTACTTCTTGTCCAATGTGGTGTTTCAGAGCTTTTTGTATAATATCAACTCAGGAAATGAGTTACAAGGAATGAAATAGCATAATTATATTATAAAAGAATACTGATGAATTGTTATTCTAGGTAGAAGCAGTAATTGAAGTATTTATGTTAAGTGATATAAAATTCAACATACAAATGGAGTTCACGTATTTTATTCATACATGACACAACAGAATGTGGCCAGTTGATGCTGTTTTTTGTTGCTTCATTTTCTTTAGTTCTTTTATTGACCAATAACTAAATGACATTAGCATAACAATTTTTTGTTAGCATTGTCAATTAGGGGAGTTGTATGCTCATCTAGTTCATCTCATTTGCCAAAGGGAAATGTATGTTCAAACAAAGCAAGTGTTTAACATACAATCTCTGTTTTTCAATACTCAACATTTTTCTTTTATTATTTTTCTACAATTACTTCTTTTTGTTGGGTTTCTTGTCTTCAGTCTTAGTGGCCAGTCGTGCCTTTCTTTTTGCCTCACGCTCTTCCTCCTGTTTGAATGAGAGAGGATCAAATTACTCATCAATAAAACAAAACAATTCTGTAAGGGCCAATGAAAAAATAGATTCACTTTTAGAAGTAGAGGGCCCCACAACTAGCAAGAATGTTTGGATTTGTTGATGAAAAAAGAATGTTCTCACAATATTTTTTTTCATATTGGTTATTGTGTTAAATAAAAATAAATTATTCTAAGTTGCAAATTGAAAAGTTTACTATCAAATTACACAATGAAGTTTAATTTTCAAATGCTATCTCACTATAAACACAGAAATTAATAATTAAATGTTTTATTCATTTTCAAGAATTAAAATAAAATATACTTAAAATTTGTATTTTATGTTCATATTCTCAGAGGAGGGGAGTCATCCCCAAGGAGTCTGTTTCTGAGTGTTATCACTTTCTACAAAGGAGGGCTTTAAACAAGTTCAATTTTGTGAACATATTTTTTTAATAGAATCTCCCATGATGACAATACATACTTTTTGCATATCATTAAGCAATTTTGAGCCTCTCTGCATGCACAACTCAATCTGCAATGTCAGGCTCAAAAGTAGTAAGGTACTGTGCAAAAGTCTATAATAAATGTGTATTTTTAGTAGGTAAGCAGAGCTGAAGTCAAAATAATTTTCTTTTATGCATGAGCACAAGGAATAAAAACTAAATATATACATTTATCTCATGAGGGAATGTGAAAGACCTAGATATTATTTATTTATGATATTAAGACTGTGAATTTAAAATTTGGTTCACCATATTGAATATATCTACTTCAAAAATTTAATTACAATGAAAAACATGATTGCCATACACTTGTATTGATGTGACATTTACAGCACACACACTATGTTTGATCAACTTCATAGAATATTGTATTACAATATTCTTCTAACTCAATGTGCACAAAAGCTCCTGACATCCGAGGCTCGTGTGCATTTAAGTGTGTAGATGTGCAAGGCCAAAGGTGGAGACAAGTATGAGGAAGAAAAGGTCGCGCGTGGTCTTCGTACAATCCGTTTGGTCCATGGGCCATTTCCAAGGGTATCACTCTGGTATTGAATTCATTCACCTCGTATTGAATAGAGAAATCAAGGAAAACTGTCGATTAGTGCAGCTGGCCGCTAGATTTCAACCTAATTATATAGCTAATGTTGAAAATCAATGCCCAGGTGACAAAATTGAAATGGTACCCCTAACCGTGAAATTAAAAATTTTAAATCTGATTGATGTAATAATGTGGCAGGTGTAATGGAGAAAATTAGCGTGTTGTGCGAGAGTTCTTATCGACGGCCTTTTACTTCCGGGAACCGGAGGCACGAGTTGCCCCAGCGTATCTACACCCTTCATTCTAAGAATGAACGACGGATACTCAAGAAGATAAGCATAATATATAATTTATTGTTATATTTTTTGTTGCTCTATAACAAAATAATTCAAGTTCATTTAATATTTTTTTTTGTAATAATAACGATCTTGATTAAAACTATCAATCGCCAGTTCATATTCGGCTATAGACACCCCACCCCCAATCGACACTTTTATCATCGTTGACACCCCTCAAAATTTAATCGACCTCCAGGGAGTTGATACCGACACCGTAGGGCACCCCTGATTTAGACGGAACAGTCCTACATAGCACAGCACCTTCCCATCCCGCGCGTATGCGATTCATCGTCTTCGATATTTGACGAGGGATGTCAAACCCAGGAAGTTTATGGCTGGCATTGCTATGTTTGCGAACTATTTCAGACATATTGTTCGTTCAATGTAGTTCCCTTTCTGTTTGGAAAGGCAGTCACTCCCTGGTCAGCGAATCGATGCTTGAAAGTTATAATTCGATTTAAACACATGGAAAGCTTCTGTCCGTACCAAATTGCTTGTTTTGTAGTGAGTAGAATGCCAGTACCCTCGTACGAACCCATGTGTTTTATTGTTACCAAATTATTTACACTACATGCCTTCCACATGAATATGCGCCTCATCACTTTCGAGCAGTAGTTTGGATAGTTGTTTTCTGGATTTGAATCTGTTTGGCAATCCAGTTGGAATATGGCTATGGATAAGTAGATTGTTATTAAAGAAAAGTTTACTTTATTCTTTTGTTAGGGCACATTTACATTCATCCCGCACGGCAATAATTAGGTAAGTGATTTCAAATTGCTCTCGGTGCTAATAGACACTCAACTCTGTTGTTGTGAACACACTAGAAATGCATTTTTGCAATCAAGAAATAAAATTATGTGACCCGATATTTCTTTTAAACAAATAGTTGCCATGACTTCTGCCCGAACCCTTGTATTTTCTTCAGAATGTTAGGTAACCATGAATGCATGAGTTCGGATCGAACATAAAATCTCGACTCCATCCCAATGCGGCGTGCAGTACACATGTGTATAAGAAGTTGCCTACCAATCAGGGGTAAACTCCACAAGAGTATGTAATATGAAATTTACTACTGTATGAGAATGTTCTTTGCAAGAAATGGATCATTTTCAAACCCTTACACCCTCAAAAACTGTATAACATTTACTCTCAGACACCTGTACACAAGTCCCGAGGTTGAGGGGTGAGGTACTGAAGTGTTGGTCCTCGAGGTACTGCTTCTACAGGGAAAATGCAAGAAGTCTGTAATATTAAATTTCCTACTATACGATAATGTTTCTGACAAAAAGTTAATATATTCGACCCTCTACACCCCCAAAACTCTGTAACATTTATTCTGACACCTATAAACCATTGATATTGGGAAGCGAAGTACTGAAATATTGGTCTTCAAAGTACCACTTCTACGGGGAAAATGCAAGAAGTGTATGTCAGTAATATGAAATTTCGTACTGTACGATGTTTCTGACAAAAAGTTAATATTTTCGACCTTCTACATTCCCCAAAACGTTGTAACATTTATTCGTAAACATGTTCCGAGATTGGGGAGCGCAGCACTGAAGTACCTGGTCCTTGAGGAAATACCACAAGTTTATCTCCGTAATATGAAATTTCCTACTGTACGAAATTGTTCTTGGCAAAAAGTTAACATTTTTGACCTACATCTCCCAAAACGTAGTAACATTTATTCTGAGAGACTTGTACACAGGTCCCAAGATAGGGGAACGAAGCACTGAGTACCTGCTGCTTGAGGTACTGCTGCATGGTGGGCCGGCGGGGCGTCGGGCACGTCTGCTTCCACTTGTCCTCGTGCCGCTTGGGGAACTCGGCCTGCGCGGACGACGGTCGGCACGTCGACACCCAGAAGTCCCTGCACTTGTAGTACCTGCAGGACCCAACAACCAGTGGCGAGACGACATTAGGATGGGGATTCCATGTCGATGGTTTCGAGCGTTTCTCTCGTTCGGCGGCTGCCGTGCAGCATTCTTTACGGAAAATCGAGCCTGCAAAGACATCAAGAACTATCTATCTCGAGGTGCTCCCGATATGCGAAGCTCTAAGATACGTGGGTTTCTTCTGTCTAAATGGCAGAATGCTGACAAAATATTACAGCCATGCAATACCTGTTTTAAAATAACTATCCGAGCAAATATTATCTACAACCAAAGTCGCCCAGAGAAAATCAGGGGCCTGGGGCAGTGATCCAAGGGGGCCCTTATTTCAAACAAAAATATTCTTCCTCTCCCACTTCACGAACAGAATTCATTTCTTCATTCATCAGATATAACTTATAGCATATATTAGAGGCGAATATATATTTTTCATTTTTTCAATGAAAAAAATTCGGAGCCCCAATTAAGTTGAGGCCATGGGCAAATTGGCATCCTTCTGGATGTTTATAACGCGTAGTAATAAAACATGTAGAATAAAACATTGGACCGATCAAATCAAGTCTTAAAACACACCTTGTTATGGAATTAAATAAAGAAAACGGATTTTTTAATCTTTTTAATCGCAATTTTCAGACAGCCTAGCCCAACCAGTGGCGCAAGGGCGCTTCGCGCGCTCACCGCCGGCACTTCCTGGAGCAGTCGCGGCGCACGATGAACTGGTCCTGGTCGTCGCCGTAGTCGTCCAGGCCCGCCGTGTGCTCGCGGCCGCTGCTGTGGAACAGGCTGTGGTCGCAGTCGCAGCACGGCTCCTGCGGCTGGTACCACTCGCTGGTGCTGCTGCAGCCGCCCCGCGGGGAGTCCGTGCTGCTGCTTCGGCGTGACATCGTGCGCTCTCGCTCTGGCTCTCTGGTCGCCGCCGACGATCAACTTCCGCTGCTGGAAAGTGGTCAACGGGCTTCGTATGGAGTGCATGTGTGACGCTGTAAGTCGGTCTTCCACTCTTTGTCAATGTACCTCTGTCTCGCTTCCTGTACCTCTATCTCGCTCCCTGTTCCTCTGTCTCGCTTCCTGTACCTCTATCTCGCTTCCTGTACCTCTGTCTCGCTTCCTGTACCTCTGTCTCGCTTCCTGTACCTCTGTCTCGCTCCCTGTACCTCTGTCTCGCTCCCTGTACCTCTGTCTCGCTCCCTGTACCTCTGTCTCGCTCTGTGTCTGTCTCTCTCCCTGAATACGTCTCACTCCCTGTATATGTCTCACTCCTGAACGTCTGGCTCGTACCTGAAAGTGTCAATTCCGATATCTACATTGCTAGCAAGTTCGGTTAGATGATGATGGACAGTGAATGTCTCGACTAATAGAAAAAAATCACAAGTCAATGATGTGCGTGACACTAGGGGAAGCAAGATGTCTTGAAAATGTGAAGGGAGTGTTGATCAGAAAACTTGCTGACAATTTTAAGGCCACATTTAATAGATTTACGGAGGGTACCATCCCGTAACCTCGTAAATCATAACCTTGATTAACCGTCCGGCAACGGGCGACGGTTAACGGGCAGTTTTCACCGAGACTATTAGTGGCCTCTTAATACAGTTTTCTCCATATACTAGTATGAAGTACTAGTTGTAAACTAGTACGATGTCTGTCTTTTGAGTCCCTTAGTTGATACCAACATACCTCAGACTCCAGTCAGTTCGTCAGACCTCGTCCTTCTCTAACTTGTTCAACGCACTGCCAAGGTCCATACGATCTTGCGGCCTGCTATCACTCGTGGTGTACTCAGAGTCGTCTTTCAAAAGGACCAAATCCCGCAAAAGAGTCGAATCTTCCGCAACGTCCTCATTGGAATCTGCAAATTCACTCTCGCACGACAATGAGTCTGGATCTTCCGGTTCCTTCTGCATAAAAGAAGGCTTGCGTGGGTTTTCGTTCAAATCCACCTGTGAGAAAGAACAACAACAAAGAATGGAAGTCTACAGAAAAGAAGCAGAAAGGTTTTGAATTTCGTGGTGTATCTGAATTTAGTACCACTTACCGTCTAACTGATTCGACAGATATTTTTATTTGACGTATGCTTTCGTCATGTCACGTCAGGAAGTCATGCCTAAACAGCGTGAATGCCTTAGATCTATAAATTCAATATGGCGGATACGACGCACAATTTACACTTTTTTTCTGTCTGAAAGGTTTGACAAATTTCCTTAAATGAAATATTATAAATTGGTTTTATTATTCTACATGTCACGTGCTACGTAAAGCCACTAAAACACATTGCGAACAAGATGTTCAATGTTTTGGATTTAATGTTCATAAATGAGCTAAATATTATATTTTTTACCTCAAAGAGGTGGCACTTGTTCCGTCAGTAGTGAAAGAGAAAAATAATTCGAACGGGCGAGTTAATAAAACTATACCATATCATCGAACAAAAATATAATTTAAGGTCGTTTGTTTCTTTACTTACAATAATCTTGATGAGCTCCCCAGGAAGATCCTAGTTAACCACATTACCTGGTGTTCGCGCAGTCGGGGAAAAGAAGGTAACCAGCAACATTCACGCCTACTTTGGAAGAATAAAAGTTAAAATCGGGGGACCTCATACATCCAGTGTCACTAGGGATAACAAAACCAGAAAACCAATGCAATATGGAAATCTGAAGACCTGTTCGGGACATACTAGGTCGTTAATAAATCCACCTACATCTTGTTTTCTACCATTGCCCTACTTTTTCTTCCCGTCATCAAGTAAAAAACAAACCTGCAGGTCCGGGACAATTGCTTTGTTGTCGTCTCGAGGAATCACGTCGGGTAATGGCTTCGGTGATGATGAGGTAGCTTCAGTATGTTGTTCCGATCGCATCAAAGATGACGAGTCCGCCAACGGGGGACAGAAAAACGGGGTCTTTTCTTTGGCGTCTTCGTTTCTTGAACTAAACTCCTCGTGTAGGTACTGCACAGACAAAATAATCAGGCGAATCTTCAGTGTGTTTTTCTAGTATCTCCGGCAAACTGATAACTGCTATGGCAAATAATATATGTCCGTTTCCCTATGGAAGAATTTTTCACAACAAAATTAGTTTCCCGGGGAAAGGATGAGAAATTTCAAGAACATGGTTTTCACGTGGGGGGGGGGCAGTTCAACTAAACAAAGGGTCCCAAAAAATTGTACTTTTTGACCTGTCTTTGTATGCACCCCCTGCTCCACAACTGACAGAATTTCAAGAACGCTTTAACACTTAAACTGCTTAAATACAAAATAAAATTATCAACTCACAACGTATTTTTTTTCTCGTTGAAACATGTTTTTGTACTTTTTCGTGTCTATTCTGGCAAATGACGCTTATTTTCGTAGCGTACGTTCTCTCTTCCAATCACTCCACACATAGTATAATGTAACAAATCGGTCCAACAGTTTGTTCATATTTGTTGAATGTACACTTATCTCCAAATAAAAAACATTTACTAGGAAATGGGGAGCGATACCATATGAATGTGCAATCCCAGAATTGCAGCTTCGTAGACCATGTCCTACGTCCTTTCTTAGGTTATATTACCGACACCAGGTCGGAATGCCGACCCTGCGGCACACCTCGATTAACTCCGCATGACGTCCCGAATGCGTTAACGTGTATAACGTGTGTGGTTGCCGGTAATTGAAACTTGGCGACATATTTTGCTCCAGCTTAATAGCTGATCCGCAAAATGCTACTGCATGCACGAGAATTCTAGAAATCATATGCTCTAATTATTCGTTCTTCGGCCAACTCCCACTGAAAGCTGGAGCAATATCTTAAACAATTGTCCGCGGAACTTGTGAGGTCCTTTCCTACGAGTCTGTCCTCTACATACCGATGTAAGGCCAAAAGCATTCCTGAAACGTTCACAGTTGTGTTTGCTCTAGTGCACCTGCCCAACAAGCTCAATTCAGGACAGGGTGACTTCGGTGATGTAACGGTAGGAGTATTTGATTGTTATACCCAACTTCGCGGGTTTAAACTCGATCTAAGCCGTGAATTTTTAAGAGCGAAAAAAACCTTTATAGCCTTCCTTCGAAGAAGTAAAGCCGGCTCTCCCTTGTTGTAGATGTACTCCATGCGAAACAGTAAGCATAAATAAAGCCTTTGAACAAATTCAAAGAAGCTTAGTGGAATTTGTGTGGTCAGGCGGAACAGCAGGCCTCATGACCTGAGCCTCGCCACGGAAAAATAAGGAAGTGAATTTAATTGTGGACCCAACAGTGCCTGCGCCATCTCCAGGACTTCTATCTCCCCTCATTCCTTCTCTTCTCACTTCGTCCCGCTGAAATCGCAATTCAAGGAGCGTTAACTATGTGTGCAAACGAACCAACAGAAAAGAGGGGAAATCTATGTTGATGACGTCATCTCACGTAAGTTATCCGTCAATTAGCAATATATAAAAAAAATTAGGCAGGTATTGTTTGCCTGGAAGTACGAGGGACTAAGATTTTAAAAATATTTCTGCTGTTCGGCATTTGTTGCCTTTCAGAGATTTTAACATTACAAATTTTAAATAAAGCTACAGTTGGTCTCACTCAAATTGTCCCTGGGCACTAGAGCATTATGAATAAAAATAAACAGAATTTAATATATGAGCGACAGACAAAATATCTAAAACAGATTTTGGCATATATATATAATATAATATATATTTATATATATATATATATATATATATATATATATATATATACTATTTTTATGGGATCCGAATTTTAAATTTTTAGGGGTCTAAATCAAAGTCTAGAATACATGAAGTGGTTCGTCACCTCGGTGTAAGCGTGCACGGCTTTGGTGTCCGCGGCGTCCACGTTGGGGGGCAGGGCGAAGGCGGAGTCCGCCACTCGGCGCATGCGCTCCACGGCGGCCGACGCCGCGCGCCCCGCGCAGCCTCTCGCCTGCGAACGCACGCGCATGCGCGCCCACCTCACCCTCAGGGATGCCAACTGCAGCGGCAACTCCTACTCTACGCGCATGTTTTCTTGATAGTCCTCAGCGGGGGAGAGGAGGGCTCTGGCTTCGTCGCGATTTAAAAGGGCGTACCAACTGTGGGTGTGAACTACACTCGCCAAAGCGTGCCTCGAGAAATGCTAAGATTGTTTTGAAAGTATCAGGTGGGTGTTGCCAGCATTGTAAATTGGTATGTGCCGTTCCGAGACGAACTTACGTATCTCAACAGGCCGAGCTATTCAGTGCTGGGAGAGAACTAGGGAGCTCGTGTATGAAGAAATCTTGCGCGAGTAAGACTGAGATCAGCGTTTTTCCTCTTGCATTGTTTACAATAATCTCTGTAGGTCTGTAGGGTTGTTTTCGAATCGACATCTTCAGCTTTCATACTACCGCTTGTTCTGTAGAACGGTTTTCATTGGCTGTGGACACTCGCCTCTGTGTCCTAATCGCGGTGTTGTTCATGAACGTACCGACATAAATAAGGTCGCCAATAAGTACTCAAATGGCAACGTAGGTTCCGCAAATGGCGCCGCCCAGCAGCCTGATAGGGGAGGTAGCAACCTCGTTGCCCGGCACTACCCTATTGATCGATAATTAAACTTATTCCTTTCACTTGACTTACGTCCAATGCTAGTGTTCTGTAGTGTAGTACTGTACGCCATTTTGAATTGTAAGTGTGATTGTTTTAAAGCTCTCTTGTATTACGAGCTCAAAGCTAATGTTTTGCTCTAATGGTAGAATTATTTTTCATTGCCGATTATGACCACGCCATACTTTTCCAGCGTCTCTAACTAGTCGCCATACTGATTCAAATATGTCCGATTTGTCACAAAGTCATGTATCATAGGTACACACGAGAAAAAATATTTTTTTATTTTATTTTAATGTCTATAAGACGAATCTGTCAGTACCATACCGATTGGATGTTTCGAATAAACCTGTATATCTGTAAAATATTAGACGACGACTATGCGATGGATAAACCAGTATTTTTGTAATATATTTTTAAAGAAATAAAATAGGTTCACGGGATTGGTCAATGTGGTTAGAGAAACAATTCAAAAAATTGTGCAGCGCAACGCCGACACGCACAGACTCGTTTCAAACTTGCGTTTCCCTGTTTCTCATAACACAGGCTAACTTCTCGACAAGTTTCAGCTTTGAGCTTCATACGTGGATTTCCTTGATGGCTCCCGGTCTATGTGTTGCGTCTCTCGTCTGTTGCTAGAAAGCATACCTCGGCCAGCGATTCCGCGATGCGCCCAACCAAGCTTGATGAGCAGGAACGTGTCTCGGCGGGGCTTTTCGGCGTGGATCTCTCTTCCTACAGACAAGCAATTTGCAATGAAGGAAATATTTGGACACAGCAGAGAAGTATAGAACGTATTAAACCTCAATAGGAAAACTTATGTAGATTGTTGTAAGAACTTTGCGATAAACTCCCAGGTCATTCAAAAGACTGGGAGGTGCAAGTCATTATTTGAAACAGTACACATATTGTAGAGGCAACTGTCGGTGCTAGATCTTCTTAGAAAGCTTGTGGCGACCTGGAGTAGATTTTGTATTCAACTGACTCATAACATCTTTACTCGTTACGTAGAGGAATAAGAACAATAAAAAAATATATAAAAATGTTTTGAGCAGTTATATCTACTCAGTAGCCGAAGCACACAAGGTGTCTGGCATCTACGAAATGGGAAGGTTGTAAATAATATTTGTATTAGGAAATACAGTCGATGATTGACTCAAATGATTCCAGGAAAGTTATTGCTGTAATTTATTAGTTACTATGTTTTCTGATCTTTACGATCACGGGAATCTGTATTAGACTGTCGACAGTCTATCATTTCAATTCTCTCACTGAAAATAATAACGGAAATGAAATTACTACAGACCAATGCAAAACATCATAATAAACAAATTCCTTCAAATGATTAATTTTTATTCGTTACATACGGTGCAAATCGTAACCACGGCCATCTTTTCCAACTGTCTCTAACATGAGTCATTGCGTGCTTTTCTAGGGGCTTTAAAGTCTTATTTCTAATGAAATAGGTAGGTTTTTAATTATTTCGCACAAGTACTTTGTGGAAGTGAGTTAAAAATACCCTATTTTGGGACTTTTTGCAAATATCATGTTTGATTTTATTTTAAAGTAATGGTCAATTTACTAGGAGGTTGAAAATTTGCATTCGAAAACAATGTTATGTTACGTTATTGAATGTAACGTAGCATTGGTGAAGGGGGCGTAGAGAAATTTGTGTGTTCAGCCGGAAGGGCAAGCCCCATGGCCTGAGACTCGCCCCGGAAAATAAGGTATAAACTGAATTGAATGATCTAGGGGCTGTACCTGCTGGTCGTCGTCCTCCTTGTGTTCGCGAGGCGGCGCGGTCGGGCCGGAGCGCCCATCCACGAGGGCGGAGCGTGTCGTCGCCGAGTCGCTGCCGTCCGCCATGGCCGAGGCAGGCGGTTGACGCCCCCTCGGCAAGGCGGAGACGCCTCGACCGCCGTCACCGGGTCACCAACAACAATGCCAGGCAACACGTTCAGCTTGGAATGTGCCTCCCCAGTTGCGAATCAATCTCCGCTGCGCCGCAACAGACTCAGCTGGGAATATGTCGTTGCCTTTTCGATTGCGATCCGGTGGTCCTCGATGTCCGGCAACAGATTCTGCTTGGAATATTCCTTGGCATGGCATTTTCAATAGTCGAGATCCTCGAGGTCATCAGATTCAGTTTGGAATATGCCTTGGCATGGACTTTTCAATTATGAATCAGTAATCCTCGAGATCTCGCAACAGATTCAGCTTGGAATATGCCTCTTCGGTTACGAATCTCTGTTCCTCGTTGCCCGGCAACAGATTCAGCTTGGAATATACGATTCGGTGCTCCTCGATGTCGGGCAACAGGTTTCGTTTCCAGTATGCCTTGACTTTGCCTTTTCAATTATGAGGTCACACAATAGAATCAACTTGGAATATGTCTTGGCATTGCCTTTTCAATAATGAATCGGCAATTCTCGAGGTCTCCCAACAGATTCAACTTGGGATAAGCCTCTTCAGTTACAAATCAGTGCTCCTCGTTGCCTTGCAACAGATTCAGCTTGGAATATGCCGTTTCCTGTTTTTAATTTGCTTCTGGGTCATCGAGATCGGGCAACAGGTTATTCCTTGGGTTTGCCTTTTTCAATAATGAATCGGTTGTCCTCGAGGTCACGCAACACATTCAACCTCCCTTACCTTTTCTGTTATGCATTAGTAATCTTCGATGACAATAAGCCGATGGAATTCTAGTAACCTATCAATGCCTGGGAACACATTTCGATTGAAATATGCTGTTACCTACCTTGTTTTTAATTGTCTCTTCTCGATTCAGCTTGAAAACTGATATTTATCCTTTTCACTTGATAGCTGGGAGGCCTGATACCAAGCCAGTTCAGTACAGCCATTGTCTCATGTGATATCCTAATCTTCATTCTGTACACAGAATGTTTCCGGAAAGTGCACAAATCCAGACGACAGGTAAAGTCTATCAAGGGAAGTAGTTTGGTAAAGCGAACGATCATTTATCTTTTCGTATTAACTACTGTGCGTTGAGTGGACTTCCATCAAACGTGCAGGTCGTATGGTATTAATATATATTAGTATCATTGCTAAAATAAATATTATTTTTCTTTTTGATGGTCAGTGTTGTCTCCAATTGTATAGAAACCGATACGAAGCAGAAAACATTTTAATTGTAACTTAAATGTGAATGCCGATTTTAATTGTTTAATGTCATCTGGCAATGTGCTGTAAAGTAACGCACATGGATTTCTTGTAGTGAGTAATAGGTTCTGACACCTGGGCCAACTCTCATAATGTCGTTTTATTTTAAACGGGAAAGAGCCATGTCAAAGAATAGGAGGATATTAAGGTCCTACTACAAAATGAAAAATGCTGGGAATCTATGTTCGTCGAAGATCATCACAGAAACTAGGGACCAGAATAAAAAGTTACTCATCTGCTATTGAAATGATCGTGAGACAATTTGCGAGTTAATAATTCAACAAAAATTAGAATGCAAACTAAGCAGCTCTAATGGAAACTTAAGCACGTTGAATCATCGTTTCCTTCTTTAATGAATGTAACGTATTGTATGGATTCAAACAAAATAAGACGAAATAGGAGGGGAGGGGGGAAGGACAAGCAATATTTAAATAATGCGTAAAATATTAATTTTATTACTATTGCCACAGTACAAAAAAACAGTCATTAAACAAACATAACATTGATAAGAATAACAAACTTAACACTGATGAGAATGAAAGAGATTAACATCGTTTCAGTCTCCAGTGTTAAAACAAAATAGCAATCTCTCATAAGAATTCATTTCATTAGATAATAAAGTACCATTCCAAATTATTTTCACAATTAACACATTTTCACAAATATTAGAGTAAATGCTTTACAACTATGCCAATTAATTTACCAACATGCCATTAAATAATATACATTATTAAAACTCTAGTAACATTTTACAAATAATGCAGTGTGCTTCTTGGTGTGTACGTACATACAAAAGTTGCTTTCTTTCATTACTACTTGAAAATATACTAACTTGTTTTACGATGATCATCAATAGCTTTCGGACACTTGAATATTTGAACTTTCCGTATTTTCTTAAACGTTTTGCCGGTACTTGGATAGGTTCAGTTCACATAATGGGTTCACGTTAATATTAAAATACCAGTCACAAGTTAACTTTTTTTGGCTATTAGTAGAGCTTAGGACTCCCCATTCAAATTGTTCGTGAATTATTTTGTTAAGAACTTCCCCTCCAATTTTTGAATTGGTTTGTTAATACTCGTATATTTATTGCTGAAAGTAGATATTAAAAGCCTTAATGACCATAGCTCACAGATCGCTTGAGAGGTGGTGTCTCGCTGTCAAGAAAAGCTCACTTTTTGTGCTTGCCTGTACACGTCTCACATTCTACAGCTCTTGGATGACGCTGTTCACAAAGACGTTTATCAGCCCTAGAGAAGTATTTTACGCTCACCTTGGTGAGTGCAGTTGTGAATTTGAAACAATATCAAAGCAGAAGTAGTATTGAAGGATTTGAAAAGATACAAAATCACCGAAATCCTAGATGTAGTTAGCAAGATGTCATACAACTCGATATAAAATGTGAAATTTAAGTTATGTTGATTAATATAATTGCTTTTAATATTTCTAATGTAAAGCTTGCAACATTTTGCACTTCACATATACATATCTTATACATATATTAATTTAATTCTCTAAATTTTATTTTAATTGCATGAGAAGAGGACAAAATGGCGATTTTCAATGGCGGACGACTTGAATCTCCCTAAAGCTGTAAAAGTTGGCTCAATGTTGTAAATATAAGAGTATACGCCAAGCGAAGCCCGGAAAGTGAATAGGTCCCGGCGGTTCAGTGAAGATGGATATTTTTTTGAGTTGTTGAATTTACGTAATGAGGGGTGTAATGCTTAAACGTGTATAAGAAAACTCGTTTATATACAGGTACATGTGCCGTCTGTTGCTGCGTAAGCCAATAGTCTAAAGGAGTATATGTTGTGACTTGTATGACCACCATTTGACGGAGAACAGCCTCTTTAGCGGATCCCGGCTACCTTATGTTTGATACGACGGGCCGACCACGACCCCTCGCACCCTGGTGGAACGTAAACTGCGCCACCGCTGTTCGTGAGCGGAAACGAGCGTTGTCCAAGCTCAATAGGTTCCCTACATTTGAAAACTTAATCGAATACAAGAGGCAGAATGGTCATACGCGAAAGCAAAAAGTATTGGAGAGCCTAATTCTGTTCTCTCTCTCTCCAGCCGTACTCCTAAAGTGGTATAACGAAAGGTCAGTAAAATTGGGGGAAGACTTCCTCCTCCGAGCGTTCCAGGTTGCTGGTGCACGGAAATGTGATCACCTGCCCTGAAGATATAGCAGAGAAACTTGCTATAAGAACATCTCCAGACCTTCGCAACATTCAGCAGGGTTGCTCAATTATACGAGTAAGAGGAAATGGAAAATACACTGGTCTCTTCAGCTGGTAGAGAAGAGGAACATAATTCCCAATTTTTCCATGGAAGAATTGGCTGAGCTTGGTCTTCTGAAAGACATTGCATCATCAGGACCTGACCAAATTCACTCTTCCTTGCTTCGGTATAAAAACTGTCGAAGTTGTAACAACTGTGATCGATAGTTGATACTGATTCTGACACCGGCTTGTCCGAATATACAAAGTTCTTCATTCATTGTGAACAATGAAGACGCAAATTATAGGTTTGTTCCAGCAGCAATCCGAAACAGTCCCCGAACTAGTCCGCGCATGCGCAGTCTAGTGTTGGGCGTTCCAGCAGCAGCAGCAGTCCGGGATTGTGACTGGGAGTTGGGCGTTCCAGCAGAGTTGCTGATTAGCTTGAAACCAGTCCCAAACAGTCCGTGCACTTTCCCTCAAACTAGAAATCCGCGCATGCGTACTTCGGTCCCCGAGTTCCCGCCAACTCCTAACTAACTTCGACGACGCGCCATTTAGTAAATGGCATTTCCATTTCCGTTAGGTTCCTGCTTAGTCGTGCTCCGCTCTCTGTATTTTGACCCTGCATTTTTGTTTTACATTTTATTGATTCTTGGTTGTTGGTGACTTCGCTTTCTTTCGGATATTGGAATTTGACCCTGTTTATTTTACGTTTTATTGATTCTTGGATTTTGGTAACCGATCTTATCTTTCGTATTTTCTTGTGGATATTGGAACTCGATATTTCTTTCTTTTTTGGGGAAATGGAAGGTAAGTAATTTAAAGGAGCTCCTTGTAACCGTGACTTTACTAAATATATATGTAGTTATTTACCATTCTGAAATGTTAGCATATGTTTCAGATCTAGATATGGTTTCATTATTCTGACCTTTTACCGATCCCAAAAGAAATGTTTGTTTATTTAGTTTATGCCGGAATACTCTTTTATTAATGGACTGCAAATAATTTTGAGATTTTTTTTTATTCCAATGTAATATTGTCGCGATATGGCTTTCGGCCCTCGCGACACGCTGCGTTCGGCCAAGTAGACCAGTTGTCATTCTTGCCGACGCCAGCGATTCCGAGGTATAAAATTGGCAGGACTTCGCACCTCGCCCCCTCTTAATTTACACGTCAAACTGCCGGAGCCCAGCCCGTCGTTCACCCACCCCCGCTCCCAGGTCGTAGGGTCTACAACCGGGTAAGTGAATAAACTTATTTAAAATATACTTCTCTTTCTTCCTGCAGATTTTGTGGGTCCTCCCTCTCCCCCTTCAACTCGCAATGTGTTCAGGTGTGGCGGTGCGAACCCACCGCTCCCTCTCGGGAACCAGAATTTAGAAACAGTTCATGTGATTTCCAACTCGTCGTGCCACCTTTTACTGTTTCTTACGTTGGTCATACCCCAGATTCCTAGCACTTTTAAAAACCTCTCTCACCCACGCCAGTAAGTGTCCGTGTCCTACCAAAATCGAGACCATTTTGTCCATGCGCCAAGGAGTTCTAACATTACCACTCTGTGTTCGCAACGGCGAACATTGTCCGACCGCCAACACCAGCTACTATCTTAGGCGCACCGTACTGTTCCCGATAATACAACGATTGAAGCATTTGCCCTTCTATAATCTTTCAGATTTTACACCACAACCTTTTGATTATGCCAAACGCCTCCGGACAAGCTTCACGGGCCTCTTTACTTCAGCTCACTATATCGGACTGGACACCCATCAGGGATTTTCGCTTCCCCTGTCAAAATAACAACCCACCTGTTCGACTCTGGACAAAACAGAGCACCCAGGTGAGCATTATTGCAGATCTCCGGACTGTCCACTTCCTCCGTGTTATCCTTGCATATCACCGCAATCATAAGTTTACCTAAGATGTCGCTCGATGCCGCAACAAAGACACAAAACGCCCGAGCAACAGAATTCCGCCCCAAAGCCCACAATCCACATCAACACCATAACATTATAAAACTCCCCAGAGTGAGACTAGTACCTATGGTACACCGAGCTACTGCCACTCTAAGAAGGCAGCTGGCCACGAAATCTCCTGCATGGCCGCGGACGGAGCGAGTCTGCATAATCAATTAATAGCCTCCCCGTTTGCCAACGAAAAGCTAACCAGCTGACGAAGTATAAACAGATATCAGAAGTGGGTTTTATAGTAGATTAGATACTTAAATTTCTAGATCCTATAACTTTTAGTGCCAAACAAAACTGACAAAAAGCTTAGTTTCCAGTTTTAGTCATTTCATGTTCCTCGAAACAATGGGGTCAATACGTCTAGTGTCAAAACCATATTACGTTACCGGGCTGGTGCGTTTAACCTCACAAGATGCGGCCTTCCGTTGGATGCTGTTCTCTCTGTATGCCAGGAGATGAGAAGTAGAAGTGTAGATTCTATGTAACAAGTATATTTTTATTATGATAGAAAAAAATGTTATTCTTATAAGTGGCACTGCCGTGTATACACAAGCTTTGAAATGTAGGTTTATAGATTGATATTACAAGGAAATTTAAGGCCCCCTTGTCACATATTTGTTCGGAAAGTTCACAAATAATTCGTGAGGGCTGAATCAAAGGCACTATCAAAAGTTGCATCCAAAATGGCCAACAGGATGTATGATACGGGGTGGTCACAGCATTTAAGATATAAGTAATCCACGCCCAATAAGGATACTGTTTATTTCTTAACTAGCATATACTCGTAAAAAAAAGTGGAAATGCAATTTTATAGCCTACTGCAATGCAATCCACTAGCGTCCTTGTTTATATTCGTTGCCTAGTCAAACTTGCAATTTGAATACCATTAGCGGATGCCAAATGTATAGATGAAAACTCTCACTCCGCGGTTGCGCGGCCCTTTTTTCCAGGGGAGAGGTGGTGTCGCGATATGCTTTCCGGCCTCGCGACACGCTTGCCGTCGCAAGTGCCAGTTGTCATTTGCCGACGCCAAGCGTTCCGCAGGCTATAAAATGGCGAGGACTTCGCAGTCTCGCCCCTCTTATTACACGTCAACCTCCGGAAGCAGCCGACGTCACGCCACCCGCTCCCAGGGTCGTAGGGTTCTACAACGCGGTAAAGGAATAAACTTATTTAAAATAGACTCTCATTTTCTTCCTGCCATGAGTTTGTGGGGTCCTCCCTGCTCCCCCTCAAATCGCGACAGTATTATACTTATTTACACCAATTGTACTGGTTGGTTATTTGCATGCACTGTAACTGTTCACTGCTGTACACAATTTGTAATTACTGCTTTCATATTTTAATAGGAGGTGCATTTGTTTTTTGTTTATCTAGTACTCTTTTGTTTTCTTAATTTGAGATGATTAAGTACGGATTGAGCATTTATTTTGTTTATAATTTGATTGCATTTTTCTGTATTAGTTTATTACTTTGTATTTGTGTGTATGCTGTTTCTGTTGAGTTCTGTACTCTACTCGGTCTCTCTTGGTACATTCTATCTGCCTTTTTAATCAGCAAAAAATTCTTAATAAGGATTAAATTTCTTTAATTTTGTTTTTCTTTATTTATTATTTTTTTTTTTGTTTTTGTACATTTTTAGATCCAAAATGTGGTATATATTTCTTGGTAAGTTGTCAACATATTCGCATTGTATAAAAGTTATTGACAAAAAAAATATTTATACGTGTCATGTAAATGATTAAATACATTTCAAAGTAGATAATGTATTTGAATGGAATCTATTTAGTTAGAAAGAAATCATGATAGCTAAAAAAGACTTCAGAAGTCTTTTAGAAGAATAAATTCACTTCTCAATCCAAAGAAGTGAATATCCTTAGGAAATTATGTTAAGAATTTATGATCCACTTTCCCTTCTCAGGTCAATGACTTTTGATGCTAAATTAATGAAGTTCTTCCTGCACGTTTTAAGAAATAACTCTATGTTCATCTGATTGTTGTACATTGGCTTAGTCACTTTGAAATCTGTGAAAGGTGTAAATCCGTAATAAAACCTGCCATTTCTTGCTAATTGCTACTACCAATCTTTTTTCATGTATACTACGATTCTGTCTTTTTCCAATAAAAGTTCAGAATTCATCATTATAAGAAATGAGCCAGAGAAGTGGAGAGCAAGAATATAAGATTGTGGGTCCTGAAGACACAATTATATTAAACACGTACAAAAATGGTTAAAGAAAAAAACGCACACATTTAAGAATATGAAAAAATGTGGGAGCTATATCAAACTTCGTGATGAGCATGGGAAAAATATGGACCCTCACTACTGAGAAAAAAAGGCGGGGTTTGAAAGAATTTCAAAAGTACGTGCGGACCACAGGCATCGACAAGGGCAGGGGCCGCAAAATATTTGAATACGCAGAGCAGATGGAGAAGTTTTGGAGAGCGAAATATGAGCCTGAGCATTCTCCTAATGCTCTCAACAGGAACATGTCCTGCTGGCCCAACAACAATTGTTGCTGACTGCTTAGGGCAGCAGCAGCAGCAATAATGTTGCTGTTAACGATTTGCGGAGCAGCAGCAGCAGCAATGCTGCTAGCTCCAGCCGTAGTAATGCAGCCACCACCAGCAGCAATAATGTTGCTGCAAATGATTTGAACAGCAGCAGCAATCGCTTACGCACCCCCACCAGTTCGTCCATCTCTTTAAGTGCTTCAAGAAAGCGGAGACGCAGCGGGGGCAAAAGTGGTGGAAGGCCTGCGGGCCGATAAGGTTGCGTATTACGCAAAGAAGAACTAGGGCGATGCAAGATTAGGAAGAAACTTTATACTTAAGAATGGCTTAGATTCGTTAACTGTTAATTTTTTTAAATGAGCATAATAGCAGGTGGACAGTGTCTTCCGAATCTTTCAGGTCTTCGGATGATTTAATTGCCATTTTGCCCAGGAAGAGGACAAAAATCGAAAACTATGTCGAAATGGTAGTGCCTCAGTACGACGAGGAAATTTTTTTCTCCCATTGAAGGGTAAGCCGCAGTATTGCGGAGTTGGCGGAGGAATTTGAAGAGATGTGTATTTTACTCACCAGGCAGGAGAGAATGGGAAATTTATATCCCTTTAAATGTATATTAATAATGTGGTTTGTGGGCGACCAGTCAGCCAGTTTTCGAGATGTGGCCGTTAGATTTGGCATTGTGATTGGCTCCCTCAACAGGGTGCTACATAAAACAATTTTTTTAGAATCTTTCATCAAATATTATAACCTGGCCAAATAGAGGAAAAGATATATTTTGAAACACTTTCAAAGAAAACGATTTACAGGAGTTATTTGGATAATCGAGGGCTCTCACATTTCAATTAACAAGCTCCAAAATTACCATGAATCCTATTTAAATAGGAAAACGTTTCATTATTATTCAAGCAACAGGAACAATTTCTTTAATTGCAATTTCATTATAACAATAAAAATTAATAATATAATTTATTAGATTACATTATGTATCGTGCATTTCTTAATTTCTTTGCTTGCACCACTTGTTTAACATTTTCTCCTTTCTTTGTAGTTGCAAGTGGTCTGTGACCATGAGACGGATCAGAGACTTGTTTGTTGGTTTCCCAGAGTCAGTTCATGATGCACGTGCCCTCAGGTCACTTTTTATGTCTAACATTCATGATTTATGTGAAGAAAACTACATTTTAGGGGACAGCAAGTACCCAGGTCTTCCAAATTTGATGACTCCATATAAAGGAAGAGGGGTTATGCCACCTGCAGTTGTGCGATATAACAGATTGTCGTGTTCAAACAGATACTTGATTGAACATTGCTTTGGACTGTTGAAACAAAAGTTTAGGTGTCTCTACCATGTGAAATTCAGGGACATAAAAATGGTGGTGCACACCATTCGTGCATTTGTGTACTGCACATTATTGCACTTGGAGATGAGACAGAAATAGATGAAAATGTTCTAGAAGATGTTGATGAGAAAGATGATGGAAACAATGAAGACCTGACGATGAAAATTGCCTCCAGAGGAGAACGTACATTACGCATAATGTATTATAAATTTGCGATATATTATTATGGGGATTTATTAAACATATATGATCATTTTGCTAATTTCATTTCAACCCATTATTTAGCAGTGACATAGTGAGCAGTGAATAGGTTCGTGTACTCTCCCTCAAACTAGAACTACGCTCATGCGTACTTCGGTGCCCGAGTTCCCGCCAACCCCAAACTTCGAAGACGCGCCATTACGTTTGCTAAGACTTCTTTAAAATAAGAATTCACTTCTCAACCAAAAGTGAATATTCTTACGAAATGTTAATAATTGAAGATTTTACTTTCTCTTCTCAGGTCAATGAGGGTTGATGCTAAATGAAGTTTTTTAAGAAATTACTTTATTTTATTTGGTACACTGGCTTTAGTTCACTTTGAAATTTGTGGAGGATTTATAATCCTGCAAAAACTTGGGCCATATTTGTGGTAATTTGCTACATACCATTTTTTGAAATTATACTAAATTTGCCTTTTTTCAATAAGAAATTCTGAATTCTTCGTTTTAAGAAATTAATCCAGTAGTGGAGAGGAGCAAGATTACAAGATGTGGAGTCGTCAAGACACTGTCTTGTTAATTAACACACAAAGATTTCAAAGCGACGGTGGGTCAATTTAAGTCTGAAGATGTGGGAAGCAATATCAAACTCTGATGGAGCAGGGAAAGTATCACCCTCACCACTGTCAGAACAGCGATGCAACGCCGGAGAAGGCAGCAGCTTCTACAACAAGATGGCTGCTCCACTATCAACATGCACCACGCTAGAGCAGCAATCTGTAATGCGCTTTTTGAGTAGTGAGGATGGGAAACCAATAGATATTTAACGCAGAATGACAGCGCAGTGCGGTGATTCATGTGTGTTGCTGCGGCAAGCGTACGAGCGGTGTAGAAAATCCAAAAGCGGCGTAATTTCTGGGGAGGATGTCCCACGGCTCACCGCGTAGTGACTGACAAGAACATTGCGTTGGTGGAAGAGCTTGTGACGGACAAGAACATTGCGTTAGTGGAAGAGCTTGTGACGGACAAGAACATTGCATTAGTGGAAGAGCTTGTGACGGACAAGAACATTGCATTAGTGGAAGAGCTTGCGAAGGACAACAGACTTTTAACTCAGCAAGAAATAACCTCAACGCTGGAGATTAGCGTTGGTTTATCACACAATATCGTCCACAATGTACTACAATTCAATAAAGTGTCTGCTAGATAGGTGCCGCGTCAGGTGACTGCCGAATTGGAAGATCGTCGCGTCGATGCCGGTGAAGAACTTCTGCGTCGCTTCCACCATGAAGGTGATGTATTTCTGAGGAAAATTGTCACAGGCGATGAAACCTGGGTGCAATATCACCAACCATAAATGAAAAGGTCGAGCAAGGAATGGCGTCACAGCTCATTGCCGAAACCAATGAAATTCCGCACTTAACAGTTTGCTGGGAAAGTCATGCTCTCTCTTTTCTGGGATGCAAAAGGAGTAATATTAGAGCATTACTATGCAAGGGGGTGACAGTAACCGGTCATTCTTATGCAGATATGCTCAAAAATCACCTTCTCCCTGCAATCAGGAGTAAACGACGAGGACTTCTGACTTCTGGAGTGTTGCTACAGAATGACAACGCCCGACTGCATAAAGCCCTTTTGACAGTTCAGACTATCCAGGATATCAAATTTGAATGTCTCATTCATCCAGCTTATTTACCGGACCTAGCTCCTAGTGACTTTCATGTGTTCGCTGCACTTAAAGAAGCAATGGAAGGCAAGCATTTCCGAAGTGACGAAGAGTTGAAAACCGTGGTGCACGACTGGCTCCAGACACGACTAAAAGATGTCTTTCAACGTAGAATCTATGCCTTTCCAAGGCGTTGGAAAACTTGTATTGAACGTCGTGGAGAGTATGTAGAAAAATGATATGTATAAGTTGTTCCTAATTGATAAAATAAAATAAATTTTGCAATTTTAAGGGTTTCATTTGAATCCCCCTAGTATGTATTCTTACAGTATTAACTATTATTAGTTAACTACTTATTAGTAAAAGTCTTAACTAATTGGGAGTGAAAAGGATATTCGAATTAAGTGACGATTAATTTCGTATACAGTTTTGTAAACAAGATCACTGCTAGAGATTTAAAAAGAACTTTAATCAAATGATACCTTCTAGGATTGCAGCAAGAATGAATGAATAAATGGACAACCGAGTTTGCGATGAAATTATCAGAAATTAGTCGGACGTATATATTTCTATCATGCGTTGTAATAATATTTATATATTAGGTTATTTGCAATGTTGCAATTGGCCACTAAACCAGTTCAAGGTAATGTAAATGTAAATTAATTGTAAAATTCCCCTAAAAACTACGAAGATAAACAATGATTTCGTTTTATATCATTCGTTAAAATAATATTAATTCAAATTCCAATGTTGTTAAGAGGGCTTGGCTTCCAAACTATTTTGCGTCATTAAACTTTTTTTAATTTCTAAAAAAGTAAGTTATTTGATTACTTTTTAATACTCAATTGTGCATTGCAAATAGCTTTGTTTAACAATATTTATTAATTTCCCAATTTTTTGAAATATTTTTAAAATAAGACATGAAATGTCATTAGTGGCAGTTAGAAGTTGTAGAATTGATTATTGCAATATTATCAAATCTCTATTTAAATTGAGGCTAAAACCTGTCAAGTTCTGTAAATATTTGAATCACATATTTTATTTTTCAGATTGTTTTTGGCACGGGTTATGGAAATTGGTTTATTAATGGAGATAATCATGGACATTGTGAGTTCCAAATGCCTATTCCATGTCAAGATCATGATCATGTATTTGAAGCTTACTCCAGTGCATTATGGTAATTTTTGCACGTGTCATGGACTTGTGATATATTGTTCATTCATATTTAACATTCATTGAATGTATATACATTAATGGTTCTATTTTTTAGTGTGTATCACAGTGCAGACCCTACTCGCACACTGTCAGTCACCTGCAGGCGAGAGACCGTGTGCGCCGCAAGCACACTCCTGTCAGGGCACACCGAGGGCCAGGTCAGTGGTCAAGCTGCGGGCAGACTCTCCCCGTAACCAGCGAACTGTGTGGGACGCCTGCATTCCCTGCATAGAATACCCTGCGTATCCATCCCAATATGCCACTGAAGTGCGAGAAAGTCCTGCACAAAGGCGACAGTACGTAGAAGACAATACCTTGCGGAAAGCTTTGACCGAATGCATATGTACCTACAACGGAGAAGTATCCAGAAACTTCTGAAAATATTGTTTCACAATGTTCAACAGTCCTATTTCTCATGAAAAATTACTTTTGTTCTAAAACATTATTCAGGGTTTACAAATAGGGGAAATCATAATGAAACAAATGAATACATGATTGTTCAGATAAGCGTTTCCACTTAAGACCCTAAAAATTCAACATAGCAGAGTCTCGGCACTGCTACCCTATCCAAATGAAAAGCGAAAGTGCCGACGCGGATTTTTAAAATGTATGTAGTGTCCTTCAAAAATGCAGATTTGCTGAAAAGATTTATTAATGTTGTTTTGACCTACAAATTTCAACAGGCATATGGTAAAACAATTTAATTTTAAATTTACACATGAAATTGCCATTTTTTATTAATTATGAAAGTAAAAATAACACATTTAATTAAATATAAATTTAAAAACATTTTAATTTTCAGAATTAATGACAACTTATTTAAACTGAAGAATAAATAGAACGTATAGTAGAATGTTATTTTATTAAAGAACAAGCAAAAATCTATAGGGGAGTTATAGAATTAAGATGAATGAATTTTAATTTTCAAGTAATACACGTAGTGAAGTGAAATAAAAATATTCTTTACTGAACTAGAAATATTTGTATCAATGATTTTACAAATATAACCAACACGATCGACACGATGTCACCACGATCAACAACATATCAAAGGAATTAACAAATCTATTGTATCCATGATAAATGTTTGAAATTTAGTGAAAATTGAATAAATTAAATATATTTGATTGAAAGTTGTAATTGTAAAATAAAATTTATCATTGTTATTAAAACGTTTTGGAAGGGATTGTTTGTGCGCTGTATGGTTCTGCAATTGTTACTGTTGACATAGATTTTACAAATGTTTTTGCTCTTAAACTTGTTACAAAATGTTGCAACTGTGAGAAAACTTGCAATGAAGTACATACAAGAACTGGAGTGAAAGCTGAATCAAGTCGACCACCATTTGAAGTCAACAGGAAAATTGTTGAAACTTTTACGTGTGTGGGAGGGGGGTCGTGAAGCTTGTGAAAAATTTTCTATTATATTTGGTCTACTTGTACTGACTATTGGAGCATACAACAAACATTTAAAAGTATTATCTGAAAACATAAAAATGAAAAATGAGGTTATAAAACCTCTCAGTCATTAGTCAAGCGTATATGGAGTTCGTTAGTGCTAATGAAGTCATTGACATTAGTGTCATATGATGGTACTAGGCACCAGCATGGTCACACATCTTTATATGAAATGAGCATTATTATAGATGAGACGACAGGCTTTGTTATCGACTACCACATCCTTTAAAAATACTATTCTGTGTGTGAGCACAGTAAAAATAAATTCAGTAGTGTAGAAGATCATTAATTAGATCGCTGGTGATTTAGATATCGGGCAGAACTTTGTTTTCGGCCCAGAAGCTGCAAGCTCTCAGGATGATCACTATGCAATCGAAACGATCATAAGCTTAATAAAGTTATTGATACCAGACATCCTTTATTTATCATAGTAGAAGATCATACTGAATGGATAAATAGTCACAATTAGGAGAATGTGAATGTATTTTTACAGGATCATCAAAAGCCATGGATGTAGCTGCTGCTGAGTTATGAAAGAGTTCACTGCAGCCTTCTCACTGGCGTGGCCCACGATAAATACCAATGTCCAAAAAAATTAGTAACGGATATGATTTTTCAATAAATATGAATGCATTATGTGATTGTAAAAGAAGTGCCAAAGACTTGCTTCACAACATTATGTTAAGAGCTTCTAAGACATTCATAAACAATGTAATGAGTTTAAAAAAGGACAAAATTGTTGCTACTAAATATCAAAGACAACTCAAAAAATTTAAAACAAATAAAAATGTGTTCTTCCCTTCCCATATCTGTCAGATGTATTTAATGAGAAAAGAAAATTATCCCAAAGTAATACTAGCGTGGAAAACCTATGATATTAAAATTATTTAATGCTTATTGCACGCCTAGTGATGTGTAGCCTCCCCGCTTGGCCACCAGGACCAGTGAGTACGCACAGCACGGCTTTGCTGACGTCATTATTCCGCGCCCAAGCCTGTATTGACCGTGGGCCACGCATAGCGCCGTAGGTATCATGAGACGACGCGGCGAGCGCGTGGCTGAACTGGGCGGAGCAATGGTGTTTTCAGTTGAATTAACGAGCAATGTGCCGTACGATTCACGAGCTGTGTGTATTGTCGAGAGCATTTCGCTTTGATCCCGTTTCGATCTGCCGGCAAATTGCGTTGGCTTCAAGTAGGACGGTGTGGAGCTGTTCACGAACAGAGGCACGTGCACCAGAGGAGCCTTTCAGCTGACTTCTCAACGCCCTACTGCAACTGCCCACCAGGAGCGGAAAGGAGCCGGAGCTGTTGCCGCGCGCTCAAATGAACAATGAACAATGGTGATGAACTGATGGATCCACACCCCGCAGAAAATCCTAAATCCACACTTGGATTATGCAAACGCCATCAGAAGCTGCCCCCATCCAACAAGGTAATGACCCCCGAAAGCGGTATCATTCACTCACCCCCCATGCAAGGCATCCAAACCTACCAAAATTCCTCTGACCCGACTGGTCCTTTCACTCTTTACCAGAACATCTTCCGGCAAACACACCAGCCACCTCCAAATGGCATCCCTCTTAAAAACGTTTTCTCTCCTCCCTCCATCCCAGACCAACAAAATAGTTCCACTTCTAACAAAGGCACTTCCTCGGCCCAGATACTGACTCAGACAGACAACACTACCACCCAAAATAAGACTCCTACTCAAGACAACTACTGCACTCAGACAAAAAAATCGATCAACTTAAAATTGACCTAGAATCAATCCTCTGCCCCCAATGAACCAACCAAAGACTTACTTCATCACTGCAACGGACAAGCCACAAGTAAATGTACCGAACAAAATTAGTAATTACACCCTGACTGTCATCGCCCACAACTGAATAAGAGACAGATTCGACACCATACGAACTACGAACCTAAAACATATTTTTGTCTACCACCTTAATCGTGCGACGGACGAGACCAGAGAAAAACTGATTCTCAAAGTACTCCCTAACCCCCAACTTCTCAATCGACACCATCTAAGACAACTTGACAGCTCTCAAAATAAACTTAGTGCCACGTGACCGAAATACAAAAGCGCAACGCCGACGTACAGCTGACCCACTCGGCACCACGACGCGATATCACCTCCATCATAACAAGGAGTAAAGTATGTTGGGAACTACAGCATCAAGCTGAAGACTATGAACCGACAGAGTTCCCTAATGTAAAAATTGCCAGAAATTGTACCACACAAGGGCTTCTGCCGATGACCGCCCATCTGTGCCATCTGCTCTGGAACCTCACAGAATCATACCCAAACGCCCAGATATAACTTCACCCCGACGTGTAATAATTGCAAACTGTACCGTTCTGCCATTGACACAATCTGCCAATACACTCTTACATTTACAAAGCTCGTACCCTCCGAAATTAATAGATCCAAAAATCTACCTCATCAGCAGTACCACCTCCAAATTTACAATCTACCTCTTCTCTCATCTCTACACACAAACTCCTATTCCTCTGTAAACACAAACCATTCCTCCAACACACAATCATCCCAGAATACGCAATCAACCTCAGAATGACATAAATACATAGTTCGGTTTCCACTGTGTTAAAAGTCATATCAAAAAATGAATCCGCTCCGCGAGAAAAATTAAAAGTTGGTGTGGTGATGCGCTCGCAGAGAGCGGGTCGTGGCGACCACACAGCGTTGCTAATTTCATCTGCACATCTGTGCTTCAAGACCTCCTCAAAGCTGTACGATACAAATGTCATAAACACGTTTTCGCCAGTTCGGTTTCTACAGTGCGACGAGTCAGATCGAGATGAATCCTCTCCACTGGGCTAATTTTCGTGAATATACCAACGCGCATCAGTTGTTGGTGGATGCATTCGGCCGGAGTGTCACACATTATGCGGCCGCGTACAATGATGTAAGTGGACTAATTTTTTGCCTTGCACGCGGCGATTCGCTGAATCGTCTGGATAACTATAACAAAACACCGCTTCACTACGCTTTCCGCGCAAAAGCGTGGACGGCAATAAACTTCTTAAAATTTGCTGGAGCGAATGAAATGTATGTGGACGATATGGGAAAGACGCCGGAGGACGATGGCCGTCTTCTACAGACACTGCGTGTGCGAGCCTAACTGTTGTGCACTGTGCGTTCTTGCGCCGCAACATTGTATTGTGGACATGCCACTACAAGTGTACAGAGAAGCCATGCGGGATGTGCGGTTCACGTCCCCTGCGCCAGAGACGCCGCCGTCCCCATATGAAGATGTGTCACCTGTGGTGGAACCGTCCTCCACACATTCACCGCCCCAATATGAAGATGTGTCACCTGTCGGGGAGCCGTCCTCGACACATTATCAACCTGTGTCACCGCCACCACCCCCTCCGCTACTGCCCATCATGCGCTTACGGCGCGTTAGCGACATCGAGTGGTAGGCTACAGAATAGTAAGATTTGATTCATTTTTAAAGTGTTTGTTTATGCTAAAATTTAACATAACTTAATATAAAAGATTTTCACGTCTCTCTTTTTGTTGGGACGTCTCCGCCAAAGCGTCTGCCGTCCTTCCCTCGCAAACCGACATCAATATCATGTGGGAAACAGGTAGAGATGCCCACTAACGTCACAGCGTTTTGTGTCATTATCTACAAAACGGAAGTGCAATACTCGCCCATCGACGACTTTGTTGTGAAGAGAAATGTGATCGTATAAGAAGTCACGAGTCTAGCTCGCGGTCTTCATTTCGTCTCCTGCCTTCGCGAGATGATGAATGTCACTTGCGGAAAAGAACTTCAATCGGATTCGCCTGATGTCGGCTCCTCTTCTTGTGAGTCGCAACTCGGAGCAGTTTTGGCAAAGAGATCAAAACAAAAAAATGTGTGAGTCTTCTATTGATTTTTCTTTAGCATGCAGTCCATGTCCGGAGCATTGCACGACGAAAAAGAAAACCGAGGTCATAAAAAGAAAAGAGCAAAAGAAAAAAAAACACGTCGATTGAACAAGTCGACATTGGAATCCACCTCATCGGATACGGTCTGTTGTGAACTTTTTCCTGTGGATGTCAGCGGATGCGCATGCAACGCTGCGGAATGGTTAACGAGAGCATTCGAGATGGCGATTGCTTCTGTGGCAGCCAGCAGACGTGTTGTCAAATCATGATTTTTTAAATACAATTTTAGAGAATGTGTAAAATTTTTAAACGCTTGATCCATGTCATATAATGTATGATACATTTTTAATGTTTTAATAAAATGCTTTTATTTTAATTTTTTATTTCTACATTCTATCACACACCGAGTAGACCTTTTCCCCTTCTCCCTCTCTCTCTCATGAACCCGCATGTTTAAAAAAGTTTAAAACAAGTTTACTTCGATCGCATGCAGTCTCCTCAGCGGAGGTGATGGATGTGATTGAGCAATCAGTGAAACTGCCCGTCGTGCATGTGACGGCCTTATGGAAGGGAAAAGAGGATGAGAAAAAGAGTCGACACGGTCCGCTTTTCCCCCGATAGTGTGCGCGCTCTTATTGTGGGACCTTCCGGATGCGGAAAGACAAACGTGGTCGTCTCGCTTCTCACCGGACAGTTCGGACTGTCGTTCCTCAACGTGTATTTATATTCCACTACAGAAGCGCAGCCCATGTACAAGTACTTGCAGCAAGTCTGCGACGGACTCGTTCATTTTCATTCGTTTTCGCAGCGCGATAGCATCGTGCCGCCGGCCGAGGCCTCTCCCGACAGCGTTTTCATTTTCGACGACATTGCCATCGAAAAACAAGACTACATCAAAGCCTACTTTGCGGCCGGCAGACATAAACACATGGATGTGCTCTATCTGTGTCAAACGTACACCAAAATTCCCAAGCAGATGGTTCGCGATAACGTGAACATGATCGTCATCTTCCGCCAAGACGTGCACAACCTCAAGTACATCTTCAAAGAACGCGTCGGAAACGATTTTACGACCTTCGACGATTTTTTTTGCGTTTTGTTCCAACGTGTGGAACGACGGCTTCTTTTGCTTTTGTAGTGATTGTTAAGCTATGTCGCTTGTGACGGTGATACCGATCGGGCTTCACCGGTTTTCTCGTGCCTGTTGGGACTGTTTGAATCACTATAGTCTTCACTCTACACCATGGTGTACGTGCGACAGCATTTCAATGTCGCGGGAACGCGACGAGGGGAACGACGCACTCGCGGAAGAGGCATGATAGGCCGGATACTGAATCGGACGATAGACAAACTTCCCTTCGAACTGCACATTCCCGGCGGCTGTCAATTTTGCGGACCCGGTACGAAGCTCGCGAAGAGGCTGCAAAGAGGCGACCGCGGTATGAATCCTTTGGACGAAGCGTGTAGAGAACACGGCATTGCTTACCACAACTACAAAGAAGGTGAGGCACGCGAAAGGGCAGACGAAGCGCTCACCAAGGCCGCGTGGGAGCGGGTCAAATCCAGAGACGCGAGTTTCGGTGAAAGAGCTGCCGCGCTCGGTGTGGCGGGTGAGATGAAATTGAAATTCCAAATAGGAGGGCGTGTGAAAAATAAAACAACGGCTTCGAGAATAGTGAGAAGAAGAAAAGTAGACGACGAAACAAATACCAAAAGATCCAACATCGATTTGAAGACGCTTCGTGCGCTCGAGAAAGCGAAAAAGAGCTTGCGCGGAAAGACACCGCGTCCTCCTCCCCCTTCCCCACCACCCGCTCCCCCTCGACCCGAAACGGTGGAAGAAAGGTTGAAAACGGAGGTGGAGAAGGCTCGCGAAAATATTCGCAACAGAATGAACATCTTGCAAGAAAGCGAGACGCTGCGCAATCGTTTACTCGATACTTATCTCACAGCATCCGTCTCGACAGCGCTTACGCAAAGAGAGAAAAAAAAGAAAATACCGATTTCCCTTGAACCTTCCACACACCTTCCCATCAAATCGGAAACAAAAGAAGATGTAGAAGAAGCTGAAGATGATGGCGATGTCTTCCATCCCTCCTTCGAAACTCTCCCAGACTCCGGAGAAGAAAGCGATGTTAGGACGCAACATTATGAAGAATTGTTATCTCATTTGAATGATGCTAAAATTGGCTTAGGTAATACCGTTTACGGACCACACTATATAGGAGGTCAACCCCACATCGGACACTCCGTCATGGAACTTTACCCGGAAGAGGGACTCTTCTCCGTTCAGGGTTACAAATTCTATCCAGAGCCAGGTCTTCTCGAACTACTGTTCAGCAAACGCCCCAACTTAGCAGATGTGACGACAGACGATAAGAATAATTACAAAAAAAATTCTCGAATTAAGTTCCGCACACAAGAAGAGGTACAGAGCGAACATGCGGTATAACACACAAAGTAATAAATGGAAATATCGTGAAGTGATCGCACCTCTTTTCGGAGGGCAAAGACAAAGCACAAGACTTCAAAACAAAAAGAAGAAAAAGAAGGGCAGCGGTCTACGTTTTGTGACGGCGCCAGACTACAAATATTGGCGTGATCCAAACACACTCGTGGAGAGACAGACTTTTACACGCGTCGAAAGCCGCCGGTAACAACGGGCTCGATGGAGAAATAATAGAAATAGAAGATGAATTGCGCAACGCCGGTATTATCGTTTAGCTCCTCCAATCATGCGGAAGAATAAAAAGAATAATGCGTCCGTGTCGACCGTTCGACAAGGACTATCTGCGGAATTGCACGCGCCTGCCCGACGACGTTACGCGAGACGGAAGGTGATTACGCAAGGACTCGACGATCTATGGCAAGCCGACTTGGTCGACATGCAACCGTACGCCAAAAGCAATCGAGGGTTGCGTTACATTCTCACCGTCATCGACGTGTACAGCAAGTACGCCTGAGCTGAAGGGATAAAGAAAAAAGACGGGAGCGGAAGTCGCCAAGGCTTTCGACCGCATCGTCACGACCAGCGGTCGCGTGACCCACTTCCTGCAAACCGATCACGGCACCGAGTTTTACAATGCCACGCTCAACAAGTGGCTCCGAGAGCATGACATTCATCATTATTCCACCTTTTCCAATGTGAAGGCCGCCGTTGTCGAACGTTTCAATCGAACACTCAAGGAGCGGATGTGGAGACGTTTCACTGCCGAGGGGACGCGACGCTGGACTTATGCTGACCGCCCTCCTCTGATATTACAACACCACGCATCGAACCATCTGCATGAAGCCGAAAGACGTCAAAGACGATCGCCTCATGAACACGGTGTACGGCCAAGTGAAAACGCTCGACCCGCGTCTCCTGAGGAAAAATCTATTTCGAGTCGGCGACGTCATTCGCGTGAGCACGTATAAAAGCTCGCCGTTTCGGAAAGGCTACGAAGCGCGATGGGGAACCGAACTCTTCAAAATCGTTCGTGTACATCTCTCGAATCCCGTCACGTACTCGCTAGAAGACCTGCAAGGCGAATCGATCAAGGGTCGCTTCTACACCGAGGAATTGCATCGCACGCGATACCCCAATCAATATTAAGTCGAGCGTGTCGTACGTAGAAAGGGACCGCTTCGCCTCGTGAAATGGCTGGGTTTCGACTCACGACACAATTCGTGGGTGCATATGAAAGACATTGAAGAATAGTGGAGTGGGGAGAGATTGGTGTCACAGACGAGTATAAAAGGGACGTCGACACCGTTGACGTTGAGTCTGTCGAGAGCGATTGTCCGCTGCTTCTACATGGAAGAGAGTCAAACCCTTTACCTCGATTTGTTTCCGCTGTGGTGTTTGTTGGTTGTTGGCATGTGGAGCGTCTTACGTTCAATGTTTCACAAAGAAAAACAAGAAGAAAATCCAACTGAACTGCACAAGCTGGAGAACAACTGGAATTGCGTCATATGAAAAACCTTACGAAACGCTGGACGTCTTCGTTGGACTTGGATGAGCCTTGCTCCCCACATCAATGTCGACACAATCGCGCACACCGCGGTGTGAACTGTTCGTCGAAGACGTCAATGGAAATAAGGAAAATGAAATACCGTCGTCTTACAAAAACGTTTCTCTTTTTGAGAGTTGCAGAATTAGAAATCGTAGAATGAGAAAAAGAAAACAACAAATGGAAATGAATGCCAGTTTAGCTGTCGTTGATCTTCACGGCGCTGTAGCTGTCGATCTTCAAGGTTTTTGAATGGAAGGTAGGTTCATCATCAAAGAGCTGGCCGTCATCCGTCAGTCCATGAACGAGGACGAGCGGATCGAGAAGACCTTCACCTTTCGACCGCCGCGCCCTTATTCGAAATTGTATAGTCACGACAAGACGCGAGTGTGGTGGATGAAAACATTCCATCACGCTACACCGTCTTGGAGTACAGGTGTTTACGATTACCATGAAAGATATAATGTGGTGAGAAAAGCCTTAGGTGTCACAAAAATATACGTCAAGGGTGGGCAAAAGAAAGAGTGGTTACAGGAACTGCTCCAAGACAAAATTTACTTCAGTATTTTCGATTTGGAACTGTTTGCTTGTCCACCCCTGCAAGAATGCTTGCGTAGGTATCGCGACCTCTACGCGTGTGGTCATGTCAGCTTAGCTGCGCAACACGCCATCGCTCTGTACGAATGGATGATGACAAATCGACCGGACTTATTGGAAGAAGAGGAAGAGAAGCCCTGCAAGGTCGCTCGCCATCACAACAAAGATGGCGCCGGTTTGTTGTGATGCAGAAGCGGCCGTTATAAAAGGTGGCACCGGTTTCCCGCCGCAAGGTATCGCCTTTGTTGTGAATGCAGAACCGGCCATTCTCCACTACTAACGTGTTATTTGTTTTAAAGTGTATAAAGGTAACGTCCAATGTACTCACAGAATATCAAATTAATCCAAACTATGCAATTGATGTTTGAAACAACTTTTCCATATGGGTTTATTCAGTATTAGACAAATGTTCCAGGAACAATTGACAACACTTCCTTAAAAACATTTGTAGTAATTATACAATCTTCCTCGGCAGCTTTTCGCTTTCTTTGATAGTCCAAAAACATTAGAAAAGCTCTTTACTCCTGAGAAAACTACATAAATTTGTCCTGTGAAAACGCAGGTTCGGGGAACTGCAACCCTGCTCTTGCAAATGTTATTTAACTTTATTATCGAACGGAGGGGACCACCCCTGCAATTTAATCCCGTGACGTGAAATGCGTAAGAAGAACGTTAATTTAGTCCAGTCAGAGGTAACAACCTGAGATGACTATCTCTTCAATACCCATTTATTCTTTCCGCAAAGCAATAATATTTGTCAATTGTGGGTCGCTTTTTTTTCAGAACTCTCTCGTCTGATGAGAACACAGAAGGCGATGCACAAAACTTCTCGTCGCAGTTGCTGCTAATGCTCTCCCAATTCATCTAAGCAATATTTCGCAGCCTCAACAGCAGTTTCTAGATATTTTCATCAGAAGTAAAGAAAGTGATAAATAAAATAAAGATATTGTCTGGTATCAATACTTTTTATTCAGCTTATGATCGTTTCGGCCCGAAAGTTGCAAGGTAGGTACGACCCAGTTTGCTTACGAATCTTGCATACAATAACTACAACCTGTTAATAATATTTGTTTTTCACATTTTAGCTCTGAGGATGATCGCTATGCGATCGAAACGATCATAAGCTAATAAAAAGGTATCTACCTCACTAGCGATCTAATTAATGATTTTGGCTAGTCAAGCCTCGTTGGTCTCCGACTTTTACATGATATCCCTGAAATTTGGTCTGGCAAACTTACATATATGGTTCCTGACACAATAGTTAGGGGAGTAACCCCTAAATTCATCAATATTAAAATCAAAAGCTCATCATTTGCCGCCTCAAAAGCAACCGCTGCAGCCCGCTCATCCTGGCTACATTGGGAGAGGAAGCGATGGTACGCTACTCGTGACCGTCTCTCACTGCAGAAATATGAACTGTCTCTACACCTGGCCTCTTCACTACATCCTGTTGAGTGGGAGGTGCTCCTGGACTCCATTAGAAGCAGCATCTTCAGAATATGCAGCCGCCGGAAACACAAACAGGTAAGCAAGCTGGAACGTCTATCTTACAGCAAAGCGCAATATCAAACACATACGAAACAATGACTCTGTGACTCACCCCAACTTTCATCGTCGTAGTATACAGGGGTCGGGGGTCAAGAATTCCGGCAAAATTAGACTATTAGAATGCTCCAGCGCTTGTTATGCAGGCGTAAAGGATGTTGGATTGTTACAGAAGTGATTCGTATAGCCATGTATAAGCAGACATAACTCAAACAGTCGCAATGTTGGAGACAGAGCGAAGGAATACACTCGAGAGAGCAGCGGATAATTGTGAAAGTGTTCGCGCTGGTCGGTCAGCGAGACGCGAAGCAATTATACAGGATTTGTGTGTCGTTCGGATATCCGAGATGGGACGGAGTGTTATGATGGTGCGTGGCATAATACAAGGATCGAGAAGTCAGAGTGAGGTCTGCTTAACAACCGGAGAAGAAAGTGCAGGCTGCGAAGGAGGCGCGGTAGTCAGGGACGCCAAGAAGCGAGTCAGACGCTGTTCAATGAAGCTGATGTTTTGAGGCTCCAGGGAATGCGATCCAGGAAAAATTGGCAGGGATCGCGCTTGTCGGAATGAGAGGTGAGAGACGAAGCTATGGCGTCAAGATGCCAGGAAGACCTCCGTTTCGAAGGTCTAACAGCCATCAGTAAGTTCGAAAGAATTGCTTTCTGAAGTCCGGCCAGGACGAAGAGGAGTTGAACGTGCAATTTGCTTTTGTGTCCTTACGGGAAAAGGGGTCTGGGACGAGATCAGATGTATTTTTCCGACGGGAGAAAATTTTTTACGGTAGAACGGGCGAAAAGCATTAATGTCGGAAGGAGATGGAGCGCTGCTTGCCGGCGACTCTGAAGGAGTGGTCCCGTAGTGGTTATCGAGGAACAAAGTATTTGTCGGGGCCATATGGTGAGGCGAGCTGTGCTGGAGAGGAGTTGTTCGGTTCGAGGTGATGTGAGATGACCACAGGGCGTATTTGTGTCTTCCAAAAGGGGAATAATGTGACCAAGGGAGGTTAGTGGATGTGGTATAATGTCTTTATCTAGAGTTGTGAAGCCGTGGGTGGACAACGTAGCATTTGGGAAAGGCCATATGTGTTGCGCAAGACGGTGGCCGCCATATTGAGTCATTTGGTGGCGGATTGGTTATGGAAATGAATCGACATGTTTGGTGCGGAAGATTCTGGGCTCTCCGAAGATAGCCCAGGATTTTAAGTGCGTGTGGAGTTTTATGTTATGCGGGAGGGGTGGGTTGGAGAGAGTGAACAGATAGCAGGCTCGAGGACAGACCACTGAGACGGTAGCAGGTAGTACTCGGACTATTGGAAGCAAGATGTCTGGCGGAAATTGTGATCCGTGAATGCCGGTGTGCACCGTGCCTGCGAGAAGGCGGTTCAGACGCAGAGTTGGAGGCGGTTCGTCACACGCAAGTGGGGGATGTATGATGAGACTTAGATTTGGATGTGCGCATGAATGATTGGGATGTGATGGACCTGTACGTGGTAACGAGACATTTTGTAATTAAGTGTTGACTTCTGTTTGGACAACAGAAAACAATAGTGTAACGAGAAAGAATGTTCGCATGTTTGGGTCCGGAGTTTTTGGCCGTGCACGCTGGGGTATCTCGTCATGGTATGTACTCGTTGCCGCATAGTTGGAAGCACAGCTCTTACAAATATGAGGTCTCAAATATGCACTATCTTGGCCGTAGCTCCGCTCAAACGCGTAATGACTCTAAGAGAATTGTTGTATATAGCTAGAATACTGTGCCTTTGGTGCCAATGAGAACTAATCGACACGAGAAATGAAGCCACACTGTACATGATCTATCGAGAAACGCAACAATATTGAACACCAGACGAAGCCAAAGCCATCTCGTTCAGATCGATTAACTGAATAAAAGAACTAAAAGCAAATGCTCCCAAGGACAATTTGTTGATAACGGGGAAAGCTGACAAAGGCAAATTCTAGTAGGGTGATTTGGAAAGGAAGGAATCAGACCAAGATCTGAGATTTTATCAATGGCAACTAAGCATCTTAACTCCTAAAAAAAGCGACCTCATAACGACACAGCACTGTCCTTAAAAAAGAACTGTGTGGAATGCTAGGGAGCTCTATCCACTTTTCCAGAGAGATTATTGTCAGCAATCCGACATCCTCACGATTATTACTGATTGTAACCTAAAAACACAAATTACTATGCCGCATTAGGAATTGCCTTCAAGATTTATGTATTGGTGTGGTTAGAAGATGGCAATGATTGTGAGGTGCTGTGGTGGATGTCGAAAACACATACGTGCATGGTGTACACACTTCGCAGAGCAGCAACGAAGTATTGCAAAAGCCCTGACCGGTGCATTAACAAGAAAAAGGACTTCGCGAGTGCTGGCTCTAAGCCAGACGTTGTTTCGTTTCGATTGGTGGTAGAAGGTGTGTTTTTGCTCGCAGTGGGGTGGCTGAGCATTGGACCTGGCGAAGAGATATGTGCGTAAGGGGAAATTGAAGAGTCCAGTGTGGTCGTTCGTCAAGAACTGAAACTGTAGATTACTCATTTTCTGTTGACAGGTAGATGCAGCTACTTAAAATTAATGACAATTCTACACTGCAAATTCTGGACTAACGCCAGTGGGGATTCGAGACCTCTACCTTGTAGTAATGCTTGATATATGTATGGAACAAGCTTGGGAAAGAGTACAAGTTGGTTTACTTCTGGTCGTCCACGTTTTCTAAGAAATCTCCCTGTGAGCGTGGCAAGATACGGTAGCCGACGTGCTAGGCATATGGGACAGGCATCACCAGAGCGCAGTTATGATTTTTTTACACAGTACATAAACTCGCCTAGCGCGCCGAACTAAAAGTTCGACGAGAGGAGATAGAAAATGGAACAAGATGTTTGAAATTCGCTGTGAGTTCACATACGCTGAGCACAGGGACCATAAGATGAGATTTGGAACATATTTAAGAAAAGCAGACACCGAACGGACGATCATACACACAACCTCCCCTCCGACACACGAAACAGCGGGTAGCGATTCTGTGGGCGAGTGGTGGCGTCGATTGAGATTGTTCATGGGTCGGCGCAGAAGAGAGATCAAAAAGAAGAAAGTGATGCATGATAGAAGACGATATAAGAGAAGTGAATGATAAACAAGGCAGGCAGGACATTGATTATGACAAAGGTTATAGGTTGAAAGAGAGAAAAAAAATCGGGAATAGAGCTCAGAGTATCGCGCAAGACGACGCTACCAGGGCTGCGATACATCAATTGACAGAAGATAGCAGCACGTATCACGAATCCGTGATATGTGTAGGCACCCGTTTCTCTAAAATAGGGCGGTTCAAGACATGGCGCAATAAGATTGCGGTCTAGAAAGACTTGTTTCAAAAGACACTCATAAGGGGGACGGGTGGATCATTGATGTAGGAAACAAGCCAATGAGGCACGTAAAGGACCGAATTTCACCAGTGTTAGCGGGAGTGCTGATGTCTCATGTGGAAGAATTGGCAATGCATATAATAGCAAGCAGCGTCCGTAAGAATTCACACACATGGAGGTAAGAGAGAAGAACCGAAGGAGGAAAATAAAGATGGAAAAGAACACTACAGAAGAGAGTCTACGAGAAGTACATTTGGGGATCAGGATGGAATTTATACACGCACACGCACGCATTTGGAAATCAGAAAGGTTGCCTGGAGATTCGGTAGAAAGTAGAAGGACAGGTTGGGAGAAGTAGGATAAAAATTGAGAAGCCGAGCGAGCAGGGTACGCAACGTGCCTCGCGGAGGGACAGAGAAGCGATGGGCATGTGTTAACAGGAGACAGAGATCGCGCTGGAAGCTCTGCGTTCGACTCTGTAGATTCAAAGGAAGTGTAGCACCTCAGGCCCCGCAGCCCGCTGAGTGCACTGACGTGTGATCGCGCGACGCGTCTCAGCCACCATCAGCATGGACCCCGCGTTTGTAGCGAACCGTTGCACGCCGCGGCCCCGGCAACGCCGCTTACCGCGGGCTCTGCGCGCCCCGCGAGCCGAGCTACGGACGGCTGTGGTTCTGAAACAGGGACGCCACGCTTCCAAGCAATTATCGGCAGAGGGTGTGTTTTCGGGCGGAAGCTGCAAGGTAGGTACGACGGTTCCAGTTTGCGTTACGCATGGGCTGGCCATAGCAATCAACTCAGCAGACGTGTTAATGAATATGTTTGTGGCCGCTCACAGTTTTAGGTCGTGGGAGATGATCGCGTTATGCGCGTGATGACGAAACGATTATAGCTCAATGAAAAGTAGATGATATGCGGTCGCAGGAGCAAGATTCTATGTGTGATTTTTATTAATAATAAATAGGTATCTACCTTAGACGGGCAGCGGAATGCTGAATTAAAAGAAAGGTTGTTGCAAGACAGGATTAGAATTTCAGAAGAGACAGTATTTGGATTAGAGATTTCAGATGTGTTGTTGTGGTTGTTTGTTGTTATAGAGTTGAGAATGCTATTTCTCACGTGTATGATATAATTTGAGGTGGTTAGTCAAGGGAGAGAGAGAAGTAGAAGAAGTATATAAGACGCGATTCTTGGTCGGAACATGAATTTAGGCTGAGCACGAAGGTGACGATTAGGGGAATCGATGGAAGTCGGGTTTAGGGTGGTGTCGGGGCCGATAGGGAGACGCTAGAGGTATCGGAGATCAAGGCGCGATTGGTCAAGTTGCAGAGTGTGCGCCTGTGTTGATAGCCAGATGTGGTGGCAGCATCGAGAAACGCCGGAATGGAAAAAAAATGTAATAGAATGTCAGAACGATTCCATTGGGTGTAGACATTTTCAGTACAAACTCTTCTTTGGAGAGGCCTTGGGTCACAAAATTCAGGTTTTAATTGCCCTTAGAAACGCTTTGTTACGAGGAGTTATTTACAACATAAATTTCTAAACGAGTGTTGCGGGTTGGGTGGGCGCTATAGTTGATTTTGCAAAACTTTTAGATTTTTTTTAACAATTTCATGATTGAGGTCCAGTGCAGATTCGTCAGGATTTCGTCCGTGAAAGATTCTCTTTCGTTTATGGTGGACTCATTTGTAAGTATTGGGTTGTGTGTCAGAGGCCGGCAAAGTAGGTAGTACTATGGACAAGAATGATAGTACGAAGACGATGATATTGCTAGATTGTGTGAACAGCAAAGTTATGAGTATGTAGGAGTGATTTGTAGATGTTACAAGAAGAACTGAAGGAATTCAGGATGGAGGAGAGCTTGAAGACCGGAAAATTTTATCTCAGGCCCGATTCGAAAATGGGTCGGGCAGATTCAAGTCTTCGGGGGAACGATGGAGAATAAAAGATTTGTTAAGGTAGTGCGGAGGCGCTGGAGGAAGGATGGGGGAGGGGGGCAGTTTAGCTTCGAGAGCAGAAAGCGCATGACGTGAGGAATCAGGATGGCGCTGTGACGCACTCCGGCGGTTCGTGTCCGGGGCTCGGCGGGAGTGGGATCGGCGCCCTATTGGGCTTGCGCGTCAGATGACTACCTGTGCGCCGCAGCTGCGCGTGGCAGCTGGCTGAGGCTTGCTGCGCTGTGCTGCAGGCTGCTGGAGGCTGCGTGCGTGCGGGGCTGCTGCAGCGTCGGCGAAAAGCGAAGCGCGGTGGAAGCGGAGTCCGCGAATTTGCGTGCAGAGGGTGAGTAGAGAACATGGAGCTCGCTAGTGTGCGGCACCCGACGTGCGACATGGGGGTATGAGATGGGGAGGGAGGACGGAAAGGTCCACTGGGGAGGTGAGTAAGCGCGTCTGGTCTCCGCGGGCGGGCTCGCGGCGAAGGGGAGCTAGAGGCGGAGGAGCGTGTGGACGGTGAGAGTGCGGGGGGCTACGGTGTCAGGGCTACTGTCGAGCCCAGGGGATCGCCAGCGGCCTTCCGCCCTCAGTGCTGCGAAAGGGGTGCGCGGCAAGATTCTAGAGCGCCTTTGCCAGACACAAGACGGTTCATGGCCGCTGGGGCGTGCGGGGCAACGAAGGCAAGAGGGGCCACAATTGAGCAAACCGCGGGGAGCGTATTTGATCTAGCGGCAGGTCCAAAAGCAGAGCAAGGTAGGCCTACTAGGAAGCGGAGAAAATAGTGCTAAAGCTGGCATAGAAATATAGTCTCCAGTTGTGGACGATGGGCGGACAGAGCTGGCGGTGGAAAGAGGGATTGAAAATGACCTCCGAGTGGGCATGTGTGATGGGAATCCCGAGAGGTGAGGGAGAAGGTGGGCAGAGAGTGGCTACGACCGGCGCTGGGCGTCAGGCAGACAGCGTGGGCGGTCTAAAAGAATCTGCCGGTCGCCGGAGCCGCAGGTGAGAAGGTGAGGCCTCTCGTAAAACGGATGATGGCGAGCGCGTGAAACTGTGAGGGGGACATTCATGGTCAGCTACGGACACTGCGTGCGGTGGAAAGGTGTCAGTTGGATAGCTTCGACGTTACTGTAGAGCGCGAAAAGAGGGCACAACACCTCTTTTGCGCTCGCTGCTGCAGATGGGGTCACCACTCGGGCAATTGCGCCTATGACTACCGCTGCAAGCTCTGCAAGGAAGAATAAGTAATGCATATGGTGTTCCCCAGTGCAATTAGTTTTTTGTTGCTAATATTTGTTTTGCTAATTTTCTTAACGCTACTAATGAACAGAATGAAATGAGTAGAATAAGTTTAATGCACTTCATAATCCTAGTGCAACTAATGTTTCTTACAGCTATTTGTTTTGCTCATTTTCTTAAAGCCACTATAGATTCTCATAGCTACTTGTTTCGCTTTATATAGTTTTGATTCTGATGTGTTACTTTAGTGATTTTACAAATAACCTACTATAACCCTGCAAAAGCAGGAGGCCTTTGCCCTTTATTGGATATTGTAGGATAACAATGATAATAAAAAGTAAATAAAACTTCGAGCACTAGAGTGTCTTCACTTGGATGCCTGGAATATATACAAAATGCAGAAGTCAGTCATCTTTAATACATGCCGTATTGTTAGAAGCCACCTGACTCTTCAATAAAGCAACCACACATCTGGTCATCATTCCTGTGAGTGGTTGACATACCGACCAGTAAAAACTGAAGAAATAAACTCCCTCCAATCTTTGTTCCCTAGTTCCAAATCACCTATCCCCTCCATTGAAAGAAGTGGAATTTATCACCTAACTTGTAATAACTGTAATTCAGCATATGTAGGCTAAACAGGCAGAAAATTTTCAGTTAGAATTAATGAGCATATTAGATGTTGGAAACAAAATTTAGACACTTCTACCTTTGTCAATTATTTGATTCAATTTAACCATTCTTTTGACCCCATTTATAATTTTAAAATTCTTCACCTAGTCAACAAAGGCACAAAAATGAACATTTTGGAGAACTTGGAAATTCTAAAACTTTTCAAAAACACTAATTTTTCTGTCTTGAATGAACATTCCTTGATTAAAAGCAGTCCCATTCTAAATATTTTATGAACTATCCCCTAACTATCATTCTTTTGAGTAGTCTTTTTATGACTATCCTTTCTTCTCTTCTTCCCCCACTCCCTTTCCCTTCTTTGTTAAGCTTCCTCTTCTCCCATTCCAAAAGATGGCTGCCACCTAGCTGTAACAAGCATGTTTTGCCATTTTACATTTTTTGACCATTTGTGAACATTCATGGGAGATCCACGTTGCTTGAGCAGGAAGTACTTTCTACTTGTATTTATGATATTATTTGTTTTTCCGCTAAATTCACTGTACCCCCCCCCCCCCAGTTTTGTGTTCAACTTGTGTTAATGTTTCTTTTTTCCATTTTGCTAGAGATCCACTGAGGATGGGAAAAATGTTTCCCGAAAGTTAACTTTGGAAAATTATTAAAACTTTTGTGGAGATTATTTCCTTTACCATACTAAAACTGAAGAAATAATAATAATAAATTCAACCGACTTATAACAACATCCTAGCCGTGATATAGAGGAAGAACCTTATCAGAGCGTTTTTCTATCGGGACCCGTCTTGGAGGGTTCGAGTGGTCGTAAACTCACCTGTCCCCCTTTAAGCGGACAATAGGTGCTCAGCGCGCAGCTAGCGAAAGCCTACCACGCAGAGACTGTCCGAAGAAGACCGATTTACGACTTTACACTGCATTAGCTACAGATCAGTTGCCTCGCTTAGTGATCCCGTCCACCCAACCCCCCCACTCGCCGTAGATGGCTGGTTGGTTGCTAGAGATTCCGGGCGCGCCAACTAACAAGGTCATTAGTCCCGTATGTGTAGTGCATGTTTCCCCGGTGTTCGGAAGATTGCGATGGTCTTCCCTCGCTGGATGGCGAGATGCGCCGTCGACCTACCGTCGTCTAGCGGGGTTTTCGCCCACCAGCGGGACACAGCCGCAGCCAGGACGAGCTCTAAGCTCCCGACCACTCTCCCACCCGACAAGGAAGAGGTAGGAAAGAACGCGCGCGGCCCGTTTGGTTGGGTACTACTCCGACATTCGACTGGCAATGATCGGAGAAACCACGGAAAACTACCGATCGGAGCAGCCGGTCGCCAGAATTCTCTTCTCTTCGCCCGGCAATTATTAAAATAAAAATAACACTTACAATCCTTTCCAACAAAAAATTGCACACCACTTCAAATTCTGCGAAATTTATGCAGAGTAAATTGAATGTCAAAACACAGCCTGTTCACAAAAAAATCTTTGTTGAGATAAAAGGCAGTAACAAGTCCACAAATTTTGTTTAAATTATAACACAAATTGACAGTTGTATCGCAATTTTTCCCCAGAACATATTCGTATGGCTTGGTACATTTCTGAAATAACAAAATTGTTTAAATCTCAACAGTTTGTGTCATTCTAGTGAAACTTTATAGCTTAAGCTATATTCAATTGAATTATCACAGAATGAACTTTCTGGACTAGTACAACTAGATTGCCCAGGTTATGATGTAGAAGGAGAAAGTTGCAAAAATTGTTAAGACCTCTTTACGCCTTATACCAATATGGATGTAATTGGAATAATATTGATCAATTTTTGATTAAAAATGAATTAAGAAGGATTAAATCAGATAGTTGTGTGTATGTGGGGGAAACTAACGAATTATTAGTGTTGTATGTAGACAAGTGCTTATTACTTGTAAACAATAGAGAAAACAGAAGAGGTAAAAGAAAAGATAATGAAAACCCAGAGACAGTACATATAAAAATTGTTTAAACAATACGGAATGGCAGAATGTAGAACTAAGGACACCTTCAGATCCTAGTATTATAGTGAAAAAAGATGATTGCACTATGAGTGATAGAGAAAAGGAGGAAATGAAAACTATTTCTTTCCATTAGTATTAGATTGTAGCATTTATTTATTTGGCATTGGGTACCAGACCAGATATTTTACATGCAGTTGTGAAAACTGACAATTCGATACAAATCCAGGTATGCTGCATTGGATGTATGCTAAGAGTTTTAAGATATTTATCACATACAAGACACTATACTTAACTAATTAATTTTGTATTAACAATTTTCAGTGATCACGATTGGGGAAGCAATAATGATAGATGCACTATAATAGTGGCACAGTAGTGATTCCGTGTGAAAATCCTGTAATTTGACCTGAGAGGCCAGTTGTTATTTTTATCGACTGCTCTTAGTACCAAATAATTAAACGATATATTAACTGAAGTTGTTGGGAACAAATACAATATTAACGATTCTTTAGAATTTGTCAATAGAATACAAAACATAACTTTACCTGATGATTACTACATAGTTTTCTTAGATATTCGTTTATTATTTACTAATATACCTATGCAATTAGCCCTAGACATTATTTTTGAAGAATGGGGCAAGATTAAGCTACATTGCAACATGAATAAAGCTGAATTTATAGAAAATGTTCAAATTGTATTGCCAAGAAAGACATTTCATCTATAACAACCAGACCTCTCTTATGGTGGTGTGATGGGTTCACCTTGAGCACCTATCATTGTCAGCCAACAGTCATGCATAAATATTAGATGAAAAACTTAAAAAGATATTGACTTTCACATTCCCATAAGTATGAAGAAGACTTTTTCCTAACCACACCCAAAAACAAAGAAGACAATACTAAATTTATTCAATGCATACCACCACAAGCTTAAATTCACTATAGCATATGAAATAAGGCAAAAAAATATCCTTTCTAATCACTCATTAATTAGAAATAAAAATGGTACCAACAAAACTGATATAGAAAAGCAATTAGGTCTGACATACATCCTTATTTTAATTCTCATCACCACTGAGTCAGAAAATCAATACTGCACCAGGCCTTAAACATTGAGCCCTTAATTTGAGCAGTCCAGAATTTCACAAAAAGAACCTACAAAGTGTAAAAAATATCCTCATCAAATATTAATTTCCTTATAAGAGTATATTTCATTAATAATAAATATAATGATAACAGTAATCACAATATCGCAAACAACAATAACCAACAGAGAAACAAAAAAGAGTTTAGGTCCATCACAACAACGGTCTTTCAGAACCATTAGGAAAAACTTTAGACAATAACATCAAAATCACCTTCAAAAATCATAAAAACCTTGGAAGATTGGTAATCAGCAACACCAAAGACAAAATAGGCACAATGGAGAAAAAAACAACCTTGTGTACAATGTCCCATGCAGTGACTTGTGATCATTAGCATATACTGGACAGAGCAAACAAACATTTAAGAAACGAATTGCACAGCCCAAAAATGATATAAAGAGCTCCCTGCGAAGAGGCAGAATCTGAAGCTACAAACTTTCGGTTAATAAGACTATCATTAATTCAAAGTCGTTCGAGTGTGCAGGATTATGCTAGACAAATTTAACCAATGCCAAATGAAGTGTGCCATTCAGTTTCAGACGATGCAAGAAGAAGCAGTGAAGATAATTAATGATTTTAAACAAGGACAGGTTAGCAACAACGCAGTTCATCCATGGATTGTGACCCAAAATCAAATTAATTATTGAAGCACGAGGCCCTAAATCTGAGAGAGTAGTAGTCAATTCAGCCCCATAAAAACATCACGAGAGATTTCAGAACAACTACATCAACGAGCCCAAAATATTAATTATTTTACTAATGCAACACACCAAAAGGGAGCAACAGCAACAGCAGTGGCAGCAGTGACCGAGAAAAAAACTTCACAATAATTATCATCAGTAAAGAGAGAACCACGACATAGAAACTAGGCTCAAAAAATTTGTGTGCTGCAATTACAGGCGCAAAGGCAACCACTATGACTCGCAAAGCCCAAGAACCTGCGAACGAGTCAATCTCGTAAAGAAAGCAATGCCCTCACGACTGATTTGAATTTGCCCTGTGGAGAAAAGCACAATACCAAAGCCATTGAATGTATTCGAACATTTTAAACCTTCCACTTACTCCCAAGAAAGGACTTATTTCAGACAGCCTTTTACGGAAAAAGGAGTAATATCGAACCACAAAACCAAGGGGAGAGTTTTCACCATGCAAGAGTAAAAACCATTCCATGGAAGACGAGTTGCTGCTAGAAAGTGTTCGGTTTCAGGACCTGCAAGTTCAAGAAGCTGAATCACTGTGGAGCATCATCAAGTAAGTACCCTGATATATTCACACTTCCTGGCGACACACTGCCTGCTACTAACATGACGATCCACTGTATTGATACTACGGACTAACTACCAGTTAATATTAAACTTTTTCATCAAGAGGAAATTGAGAAACAAACACAAAAAATTCTGTTCAAGAAAATAATTCAACCTACCATCTCACTGTTTAATTCTCCATAGAGAGTAGTACTAAAGAAAACGGACGCTTCTAGTGAAAAGAAATGGCAAGTAATTGTAGATTTTCATGAAATAAATAAAAATACTCCATTAGATGTGTATCCATTACCAAACATCTAGACGATTTTAGAACAACTAGAAAGGTACTCTATTTCTCAGCCTTCAACTTAGCTACTAGCTTTCATCAAATAACAATGGAACCGGATTGCTGGGAAAAGACTGCATTTAGCACTCCTGGAGAACATTTTGGGTACATCAGAATGCCATTTGGTCTACAAAATGAGGGAAACGCATTCCATTGAATGACTGACCAAGCAGGTATCTCCCACCAGCGGGCATCGCTCCAGCCGGGAGAAGCTCTTAGCTCCTGACGTGACTCTCGGTATGTGTGGTAGTGTAGTGCGTGTGTGTAAGGGGTGAGGATAGGACAAGGAAGAGGAAGGCGAGATCGTGCGCGGTCTGTTGCCCGTTTGTTAGGGTACTGCTCCGCCGAATCCGTTCGGTCGTCAATCATTTGCTGCGTCCCTTCACTCTCATGTCAAGTTGGAATAATCTATGACCTAGTCCTAGATCTTGACCTAATCCTAGACCTTGAGACCCAATCTGGCCTCAATATATATAATGTATACACGAAAGCCTAGTAATTCCTAGACGCCTGATGGGAATCCGCAGATATCATGCTCTTCGCTTGGTGTTGATTGGAAAAACCATGGAAAACTACCGATCAGAGCAGCCGGCCGCTAGAATTCTCCTCCAGACAGCAACTGCGTTCAATCTAGTTAAGCTAATGTCCAAATTCCTGCCACCGTCAGGACTTGAACGGTGAAGTGACTTCCAGTCAGAGGGACTGCAATGACATCAGTTGATGCCTTGTGCCATCTCAACATGGTCAACAAGGTTGTTTACAAAAATGACGGGAAAACAGAAAACCTTGAGACTGACAGAACAAACAGCTAAGTTTGTTAAATTGTACAGGGAGTCGGAAATTCTATGGAAAGTTTTTCTGCCCAACTATAAGAGCAGAAACGCCAGGAATGCAAGCACTTCAAACTCTTTCAAACCAAATGGATATTGACAACTTATCAAAAGTGGATGTAATAAAATAAAAACTTAATGCAACACATGTCATTTAAAAGTGGGAAAAATTTCAAAAAGTTGGAAGTGGTTCAGGTGCATACATAAGCCAAATGATTCATAGTTTTCTAACAAGGAGTACAACTAAGAAGAGCTGCTGAAAAGTATGGAGTTACAAAAAGCATGTTAAAGAATAGAATTCATGGGCATCATGCTTAGAGACTAGGTCATCCTAATGTTTTAACAGATGAACAATTCGTTCTTTAAGCACTACTGGTCTGCTCTGACTGGGGTTATCTTTCGATGGTAATGATCTTTCCTACCTCGTGAAAGCATTCTTTCATCTCTCTGGTCAGACAGTAAGCATTTTTAAAAACAACCTGTCCGGTCCTGATCGGCAGAAAGGTTTCATCAGTGATATGGCAGAGAATATCGACCAATGTATCTAAATCTCAGGCTAATCTTTCTACAGACAGTGTGCAGAAGTACTTCAATAACTTGAAGACTACAATTAATGGTGTGCATCCATTATGTGGACTATGAGTCAAAGGAAATGTGGAATATGTGGACACTCAGTGGACCTAAATGGGATTATCAGTTGTACAGCAGCAAATGTTGCAAGGCAGGAACAAGATATGGAAAGACACTGCATGGATGGTTTGTTCATAAAACATGAAGATTGGTTTCCAAGGACTATGCGCCTCGGAGGATATAATTTGAAAATTAAATGGGAACGAGGACAAAACTACATCGACACACGTTTTTGAAAAACCATGGTCAATGCATGGAATAGTCTATGACCGTAGAATATCAATGAAATGCCAATGAAGTCATTTTGTTAGGCACAACATAGTTTGATAGATTTATGTTTGAGATATGAATTACTGAAGTATTGATTTTTCTGGTAATTTTATAAAACATTTCTGGTAACAATATCAAACATACAATTGTTAAGATACGTGAATATCCGGTTTTCGCTGCTCCATAAACAAATAAATAAATTTTGATAATATTGATGTAAACTTTTTTTTTTTTTTTTTTTACTCTCAGACAATGCTATATAATTCTGCCATCATATTTATTAAGTGCAACAACTGAGTATAGTTGTTTCTGTATTCTTCTGTTGCATTCTGCCATCATATTTATTAAAGTATAGTTCTTTACTATACTTTAATTTTTGATCCCTTACTGTAATTTTTATTAATGAATTACTTCCTTATTATTGTAATACTCGTTTTATTAACTGTAGGACTCAGTAGATCAAGAGGCTATTCCACATTGATGTTCCGAGAAATTCAGGGTATTGCTAGCCCTTTTATTTTTATTCATAATTCATCTATATTAATTCTTTATGTATGGGATTATCCTGTTAATAAGTAACTAAATAAAATAAATACGTTTATTTTGACCTAAGAGTGTATAATTCAAGATTAAAAACACTTTGTGGAACCAACTGAAAATTTCTTCACAGGTCACAAGACTGAAGAGGCTTGCCAACGCCAAGAATAGTTTTTTCCTCTGTCAAACTGAAGCGATTCATATTAAGCATAAAGAATGATATTTTTACTTATATATAGTAAATGTATTCAAGTTCCACTGTGAAACTTCATTGTTAGAACCTTGGGTAAAATAATTGTCAATGTGGTTATTCAGCAATGGAACAAATACATAAATGATGATGACAACTATAATAGTTTCTCAAATTCCAAACTCTTTAGCATAATTCCAGCAATAGTAATGACTGTAATTCAATTGAAGTCATTAAACTATCGATTATCTCGTTTCTTTAGGTAAAGGTATACAATTACATTCATAAGAACTCTGGCAACTTTTGTCAGTATGTAACACAGCCAATTCTTATTTCTCATTACTTGCCAGAAATTATTTAAACTTAAAACAGCTGGTAATTCAATTCAAAAACACAATAAAGCAAAACAATAAAATAGAGATCTAAGTTTGTTTCCAGGCTAATGATGTTTGACTCATCAAAAAATAGACTGCCCTAGCTGGGAATCAATCTCACCAGATTTACTAACATTTGGTCCATCAAGGTGGCCACTCATTTTCTGAAAGAAATTTCCCTGACTTTTCCAGAGTATTTAAAAAAAATTTACATTGACCATTCCATTTGTGAAATTAAAACCAATAGTGTTTAACTATACATAAAAAAATACCCCAATCAGGACGGTGTATCTCAAGAAGTTAATTGCTTTTTCTATCCAATTTGTCATACCGCTTCTCCTTTCTGGGCAATCATAAACTGTGACATCATGTGACTCATCTATCATAGGAGGCAGTATACATAGATTGCTATGTCAATGTCCAATAAACCGCCAATGTATTAGAGCATAACATCTTTGATTTTAACATTTTCATATTTGGTTAATTTTTGAAACTCTGTTGGACACAATTTCACTCGTGGAATAGACCTATTAAATACCATGCATGCTTTGGAAATTCTTGGATAAATCCATTTATTTATTTATCCATCAACAATTTCCAAAGCACTGGTGGTATTACCTATGACAAGATTTGTAGAGCATTTTGCACTATTTATTGAGTTTTAAAACTGTCTAAAAATTTTCCCTGATGATTCTTCCACATCTTCCCTGATTTCCCAACTTTTCCAGAGCAATGAAATTTCTTGTTTTTTCGCAGTTTTCTAAGTAAGTGGCCACCCTGTCTATAAATAATTATATACAAAAAATTGATGTACGTTGTTGACCAGACTCGTTTGGAAACCCTAAAAATATAAAAAACAGGACCAACATGCATTGAAGTTGTTCAACAGCAATAAGTATTGCTGGAATACCAGTTTTCATTTTAGTTTAACTCATTTTCACATTAACAAAGAAATGAACTGAAAAGTACTGCACAGAAAGATAAAAGCCTCCTTTGTCATCAAATAACTAACAGGCATAATGAAGTAATGCAAGTGTTTGGGTAATCCAATTCCCATTAGGAAGGAAGCCATTGTATGGCAATGAATTCTTTGCTACTAAGACTACAAAAAAACAAATATCTACATGACTAGCACACCTCAGTTGAACACTGGTCCATCAACCACAAGGAAGCCAATGCCCAGGAAGATAAACTCGGAAAGAAGTTACTTGACACCATCTGTGGTTCCACCTGGAAAGATAAACTGATCACTTATTCAGCACACCGAACTTCCAAAAAAAATATCTGTCTGCTAATAAAATAAAACAAAAATTTACTTGAAATCAATCATCAACTTGAGCACTATACTAACCACATTGAAGATGAGTTTATCACTTTGTTCGAACTATCTTGCAGAAGTAAAGAGGTCCAAAATTGCAAGGAAGAAATGGAAGTACTAAATGACCATACCTAAGGCCAATATTATCTCCAAATTTGAAAACTGACTTTGCACCTTGAAGAGCGGGAGACAAATCTCTGCAATATATACATTCAAATATAAGATAATAAACATAAAAACAAGATATTAAATTAATGAAAAATTACTTTTCATTTTCCACTTTTCTAGTATTTTACTTTAATTTTATAAACTTCAAATACATGTATCCAAGATAAACTCCAAACGTGTCTAATATTTACAAATTGCCTCAGAAATTTGAAGTTTTGTAATAATCAGGGAACAGATTTTCATGCAATTATATTTTGCATGAATAGGATACCTGTATTCAATAATATATTTTAGTTTATAAGACATTCTGAATGAATTAGCACAATTTTTACTTTACATAGTTTTACATGTTTTGGTGTAATTACACATATTTACTTAATTCACCTATTACTACACATTTCATTACATTTTAATATATTTATGCATCTAACTGGGAACAAAGCAATTAATTGTCAAATGGACAGCTGACATTAAGTTGATTTTACTTTACACCAAAAATTGCATTTAAAGAGTCTTATTTTCTCTTTTAAGAAGTTAGACATTTGAATTTATAGGTTATTGTATTTGTAAATTTGCTACATTATATTATTGGAAAATTTACATTTAATATAAGGTTTGCTTTAATACCAGACATTACATAATTTTAAGTAATGACGCTGTCTAACTTCTTACTTTGCACTTTGCTAACCTCAACATCACGCATAATCAATTGTAGAGAAATAACTGCTTCAAGGTGCGAATATACAAAAAAATGAATTACCTCACTTCCACTTCCACCTTTGTCTCCTCCCATATCTTCTGTAATGCCATGTGCACTACTCCATCATTCTGGATAGGTGACAAAGAGCATGTGGAATAGACTACTGTACCCCCTGGTTTCACCAGCTTCAGTGCATTCCTACAAAGAAACAAGATTTTTCTTTTTTCTTTCTTTTTTCTCTCTTAATTCAAATTTCTTTGTGTTAGAGTATTCATCAAAAGAAGTAAAAACACAATTAATCTGTTAACACTTTTACAGCAGTTTTTGAGAAATGTACTTTAGTTTGAAAATGTTGTATCAACACTGTGTTCCTGTAACCTCAGATTGTAGACTAATAAGTAAGATCCGCAAGCCGGAGCCCTATTTATCACCACCCGCAGTCAGCAGAAACAATCGATCATTCCTCATCCCTTAGTATCCTTTCTGTCTTCGTAGCCAAATAGGCTGTGGATTCCCTTATTTTGAAACCTTTGTACCACGTTAACTGTTGTGAACGACAAGAGAAATATAGAGAGAAAAAGAGAGTAGGGGTGGGGTTTACTATAGTAAATGGCAGTAATAGTTAACTATTGGACATACTGAAGTAGACCTGCAGACTTTTATATGCCACATACACTTGCTTTTCCTTCAGTCTAAATGTGAATATCGTAATAAAACAGAGGTTCAGTTGCATAGGCAAGTATAATGAGAAAATGGCTTGTAAAGATTGATCAGTAAATTCACGTTTTATTGCTTGCAGCCTACTTTAAAAAGTTTTATACGTTTTTTTTTAACAATTTATTTTAATCCATTTTAGATGTTTCGATCCTTGATGGGATTTTTTAATCTAAGCCCAGGAGTGTAAAATATTCAGGAGTTAAAAAATTTAATTTCATTGAAATATCGAAGATTAAACTTTTTTTTAAAAAAAACAAAAAAAAAAAAAAAGTCAATGGGATAAAACATGTAATGAATACTACTAGCCAACTGGGAGTTTTCAAATTTAACTTACAAAAGACCAATGAAAAACAAAATCCACACCTGCATGTACAAACATTCCAACACAAGTTCTCAAAACTGTTTATGTTATATTAATGTACACATCTAAATCTGAGAAACGCTCTGAAACAAATTTTGATTTGAGAAGGCAAATTACCAAACATCACAAAATTCATTGGACATAAAAATTTACCATAAAGACAATCTTAAAAACAAAACAAAGTTCTACCTACATCAAAAGTTGTGATTGTAACTCTGGCAAACGTAACCTCTCCTTCAATCTTGCAACATTGAATATGCTGTTATCATCTTCATGCAACGAATGTCTATCTGTGGTGCATGGCACATCTACCAAAACCTAAAAAGAAATGATTATTAAAGACAGGTTACATGTATTCCATAAAAAAAATTAATTGCAATAGTTCAGGCAGAATTCTTAAGGACACTTAACATTCTTAAAGTGACCAATTTACAATAGAACTCATTCTCAAATACACAAACCTATGAGCAACTACTCAAATTCTGTAAGAGAGCCCCTGTTCCCTTAAGCATTCCTGTTTGGGCCTCCTCTTAAATAATTTAGATTATAAATAGTGGCTTAGCGACCATGGCTGTTAGTGATGCGTTCCATCCCTTCATTATTCACTGGTTTATATGATTTCTGATCTTCACAGTACACGTTTCTCACTTTCTCTGTGCAAAAATGCACTGTCCTTTCTTCATATGCTTCAGACCACTGTATTGATTACAATATCTGGCTTTGTAAAACTGTGGTTTCGCGTAATAGAGCTGCATCTGTTCCCTATGCTCTATTCTGCTGCAAAGCTAATGACCTTCTAGAAAGTTGCATATTGTGGATGAATCACACGACTGATGTGATTCAACTGAAGCATCTGGTATACAAGGCCTCAGCTCCAATAATTTCATCGGTCATTAAGTTCGTTTCATCTTTCATTGTCATTAGTCTTTTATTGTCATTAAGTTCAAATTTTTGAGAATTAGGGTCAATTGGGACTTTTACGATTCAGAAAAGCAAATTTTCTCCACATCTTCTATACCAGTTGTAGCAAACACATGAAAAAAATGCACATGTGCCTTTTGTTGCTAAAGATGTTTACAAAGTAAAAAGTAACTAAAGATGTACCATAACTGTTTAAAAAATTAAGTGTGTATCAAAGTAGTCCCCATATGATGGGGCTAATACAATATATTGATGGAGCTAAAGTGCTACAGCTTAATTGCTCTGAGTTTTTATTATCAATAATATTGGATATCAATAAATATACAATTGCATCTGAGCACCACATCTTAGTAAGTAATGAAGGTAAACAGTGTTTTATTGACAAACTATATGCTGCTTTGTATTCCATTCCCTACTCGACCTTGCAGGAGACAACTGATTATGACCTTACACTGCATTCAGTAACAGGTGTTGCAAATATGGAAAATTATTACACGATTTCACAGAATACATTGAATTCAATTTGCACATCACCATACAATAACATAAAACAGAGTTGTGAATAATCAATTTATCCATTGAAAGAGAACAATGGACAACAATTTTCAAAAGCACTCAAGTCAAATTAGATACTCTTCATACAAAAATTATTGACTATGTACACACTGTAGCTACACACAACTATTACACAGCTGGTGCGAATGACATTTGTCATATTTAAATTACTTGAGGAACGACATTTATATAAACATTATGAAATGAGAATCTCCGAAAGTGACTACTTACTTCAAACACTTATTCACACTATGCAAAAGTTATGCATGATTTTTATTGTTTTTAAAGCATAGTTTTATGTCAGCATTCAAGTTTCTTGACAAGGAAATTCAAAGTAAAAACCCTGATCCCAACCTACTACACTTAATCTGCAAATATAAGATAACCCCATGTTTTAACAATGAGATTATTAGGAAAAAAATATTACATGTGAAATTTAACCAAATATAGTACATTATAACTGTTTAGGGATAGACTATGAACTTGATGTACATTACAATTCATTGTATTGGGCCACATAGCCAGCTGTTTATAACAAATAAAATTACTACATTACATTTTCCATTGGTATCAATAATACAATTCACTGAAGTTTCATTCATAATCACAAACTTGTGAACACTAGGAAAACACTGATGATATAATACAAAAATTTAAACTGCAAGAGAGTATGTGGATCTGTGGGTACATGTGCAAGCACAAAGGAAATTTTGAGGGGGAGGTCATGTGCATTTGTGCACGCTTTCCTCTTTGGTTTATGTCATTTTTTAAAGTATAAAAAGGTTTATTCTGGCAGCCCCAGGCACATAACAACTGCTTGAATGTAAAAAAAATAATCACCACCTTGTCAAACATGCTTTCTTGTTCGATTCCTCTTCCATCAGACTTTGTCACTTCAATCTGATCTTTCCATTTGGGGAGGTCATATAAATATTGGTTCAAAACTGAATGAATTCTTTTGGTTCTCGATTCCTGAACGTCATTGCACACCAAACGACCTGAAACAACATTAGCAATTTGTCAAATTTTTACTAGTTATAGGCAGAATTGAAAAATTAACCCAGAATTAAATAGTGAAATAAATACAAGTCATTCCACACAAAAACCATACGAACATTTAATGAAAATTAGTTTTGCTCTTATTTTTTAAACATGGAATGACATGCAAGGATTTGTGAAGATCTTCAATTTGCATAATTGTTTATTTTCAAGCTACTTCAGAAGCACAATACATGCCTCCTCAAACCTTCATTGCATGTCACATTCTTCATTTAAATCTGTGAATTACTTTTTGGTTTTCTATCTGGTTAGCAGCAAAATATTTCGGCATTGGTAATTATATATGTTGAGCGAAGTCAGTCGTTCACTGTTAACATTTACACCTCAAAAAAATTAGAAGACTTAATGTAATCTTCCTCCTATTTATACACACATTTTACTGTTCTATACACTAACATGGCCTCCAGCCACAACTTTACTAGATGAAGATATCACTTAATATTAACATCTGAAAACTTGTGAACTATTTAACTACCTGTGTGTAGAGTCTGAAGCATCACCAAAGATTTGCCTCCAGGAGCTGCACACATATCTAGAACTGTATCTCCAGGTTTAATTCCTAGTGCTAATACAGGCAGAACTGACCCTCCGTCCATAAGGTAATAATCTGTACACAGAAACAAATTTATTAAGTCAAAATGCAATATAGAGACCCACATATTCACAGGAGAAAAATTATACAAGCAGAGTTCAATATCTTAATGGGGAGTACACTTATGAGTGTTATGACAAGAGCAAAGATGATATTGACATAATTGAATATCTCTAACCGCCTGAATTAAGACAACACATTTGTTGCATTATAAATACTAATTTTTAATTAAATTAAATTCTGAACCACATTTGTTGCAATTATCAGAAATTTAAACCTTTTAAAAATAACTTTACACCCAATGAATTAAAAGATCAGATCAATGTCATAAACACAGGCCAACAGCTGACATCTTCATCCATATGGACATTTGCAAACCTTCAATTGAATTTAAAAAATGCATAATTTTTAACTTCAATTAATTAAGCCAATCAAAATAACTGATATCATTGGAGCAGGAGCATCTTAATTTTACTCAAATGATTGCAATTTCAAATCCTGCCTGAGCACAGAGTTGAGTTGTGCATTGTGGCATTGTGTATAGGATGTTTGTCCAAATAAGTCAAGCATAGCCGAAGTGAGACTAAGAGGAATCTTAGGATTATACAGAAACAAAACTGACCATGATTGAAAAAGATCCCATCCCAGCAAGACTGAAAGTTATGTAAAAGCTCTCTCAAGTTTCAACTCTCTTAGTCAATTGAATAACTCAGGAGGTCTATTTACGTGCGGTTAGGAGTTTTTCCTCGGTCAGCAAGGACAGATGTGAAGAAAGATCCATGAATTTTTATGAATAAGGTTTGTTTTAAGAAGGAAGCCTGCCTCAAAAGATTAAAGCGTGTATTTTGAGAACACTGCCTTTCACAAACCATTGTCTATCAATAGTTTGTAGAGTTCAAGAGGGGAAGGGACTTTCTCAAAGACGGAAGACCCTTCTCACTGACTGATGACAATGAATGAAAACATATTAAAAGTACAACATATGGTTAGGGTAGATCCTCTATGCACATGTGTTTGGATTCAGGAAGCTTCAAGAAGTGGATCAGCAGCAGTTAGACACATCCTGCAAGAAAAGCTTCATGTCAGGAAGTTCTGAAGCCATTGGATCACTCACCTATCAAATGAACAAAAAAGCAAAAGTGGATTGGGGACATGAATTGTCTGATCACGGACACTCAACGTGAGCTGCTAAGGCCATTATTATCATAGATGCAGTGCATGATTTTATCACGTGGAGGTGGCGATGATCTTCCCCGCTAATAGCGAGATCTGGCGCCGACCTTCACATCAGCTAGTGGAGTTTTTCCCAACCAGTTAACTCCTACCATCAGGGCACCACCCTTGCTGGAACAAGCTCTATGCTCCGGACTGGTCTCCCAACATGTGTGCTGCATGTGTAGTGCATATAAGTGTGTAGTATATATCCAACATGAGTAGTGCATATAAGTGACAGTGTGTAAGTAAGGGGCGAGTACACAAACGAGGAATAGGAGGGAAAGATCATGGTCTGTGGCCCGTTTTTCAGGGCCTTTGCCCCGGCATTCCTCTGGTGTTGATCGGAGAAACGACGGAAAACTATCAATCAGAGCAGCCGGTCACTAGAATTCTCCTACCGACAGCGGTTGAACTCTATCTAGCTACTGTAAAAAAGATCGTGACCATCGGGACTAACACTATAACCTCCCAGTCAGAGGTATTGCAGAGACAATTGATGCCCTGATCAATCTAACCCGGTTTAGTTGATCATGAAACACTGGTCAAGTTCAATGGAGGAAGATCAAAAAGCATTTGTATCATAGTGACAGGTGAAAGCTGGATTTAACAATTGGAGGCGTGTTAAAAAAGAAACTGCATTTTTTTTTTCGAATCAATTTTATATTTCGTCTACCAACCGATGCTATCAACCGATTTCCCAAAGCAGACAATCCTTGTGTACTGAAATTTTCATTTCCTTCCATTGGAATGGTTTGTACTCCTCAGAAAGCTCCGTAGTAGACCGCTGATACCAAGTGCAGTACTGAACTCTGGACAAAATTTCGTCATTTGTTGTATATTACCGATGTCTTCTACCGGAATTTGGCCTTTTTTCAGATTCCAATTAAATGATGTCGCCTGGAGGTGTCAACTCGTCTTTATCCGATGTCAGTGGCAAGCGACTAAGGGAGTCAGCATTTCCATTTGTTTTCCTTTCCTGTACTTTAAATTGTAATTGTAAGCACTTAGAATTATACACCGTCGTAGCATTCAATGCGATAAACAGCTCGAATCGCGTTTTAAAAAAAAATAATTTAACAGTCACAAAATAGGTCTATGATCGTTGTAATTGTGAATTCTCGTCCTGCAATATATTGGTGAAACTGTTTTACTCCTTCCACGACAGCCAAAGCCTCTATTTGCAAGTAATTCCTTTCAGGTTTCCCCAAGGTGCGGGACTAATAAGCAATTGGTTTTTCCACGTTCCCCTCTCGAAACTACACCGATTTCAAACGGAGAGGCGTCGCAGTTCAAAACACATTCCTTTGAATCATCACTTCTCTTAATTTGCAGAAAGCATTTTCATGAATTAGGGTCCATTTCCAGGGATTGTCTTCGAGTAATCAATTCAATGGTTCAACAGTTGTCAATTTATCTTTGAGGAATCTAGTATTTATCCTTTGTAAGTCACGCCTACATCAAGAAGTTGGCCATAACTTCTTAAATTTTCATTTTCCTCTTGATTCCTTCCGAACACTATATCCAGATATGATTTTGTTCCTGGAATCAAGGCCAGCAACGGGTCCTAGATGAGCATTAAGGGTAAGTATTTTAGCTGTTTCGTTATCAACTCTGACCTGTTGCTATGCTCGAGATAAATCCAAAGTTGAAAAACAGTGGCTGGTGTCTCTAGCGTTAGCATCTCTGTAATTGTAGGTAATAGATATGATTTCTTCTTTAATGCTGGATTCACTGTACTTCTGTAATCTCCACAATCTTTTCTTCACATCGCTTTGCGAAGATCAGCAACAAAATCCGCTATCGATTCATCTTCTGACTGCACTCTTGATAAAAGTTGAATCTTTCCACTACTTTATTAGGTGTTGGGTTTAAATGTCCTTGTAGTTTGTTTACAATCTGTGTATATGTGAAGTCCTTTGGTGTTTGCGGTGTCACCAGTGAATGCAAGATTTCGTAAGCAACCTCGCCGTATTGTGCCAATAGCATATCGCGCTTTGGTTTTCGTCTGTCACGTTATTTGCTTCTAAAGAAACCTCAAGCCTCTCTTGGTAATTGGACCACAATGCATTAATGTCGAAAGGCCCCACATGCCCTACCGTTTGTACTAATTATGTATTTACACTTTGCTTCTTCATTTGCCATGGCCATATTGAGGTAAAATTACTTTGTTGCACACTTCCCCGTCCGCGTTTCCACAATTCCAGAAACGTTCTAGGAACGTTTCGTCGCCAGATTGTTAGGTATTTAACCAAATACACAACGTTTAACATCTGAATTGTACGTCTTTATTCAGTTTATTTACAAAACATTGCACTACATGTACTCGCACGATAACCGCTACCTCGATCTAAACATTGTCCCAAAACTTTCCCAAAGGCTGACCACATGCACAGAACATACTCGAAAGTCAGACCTCACTATACACTTATGCCAGCGCTTCTTCTAATCCCTAAAACACATCTAGAGTTTAGTTTTTTTTCAGCCATGCGCTTTTTAATTTCAACCGTGTTTGCTTCAAAACGATGGCCCTTCAAGGTTTTCTTTCATTTTGGAAACAGTCACTCGGAACATATCGGGCGAATATGGAAGCTGGAGCATTATCGTGATGCGAAGCCATAAATTCTTTCGCCACAAATCCAGGCGATTGTTATTTCTTCGGATTGCTTTCCGGAAATGGGAGTTGAACTAGTGGGTAGAACTCTTATTGATCGTTCGACCTTTTACAAAGAACTCATGATGTACTATGTCACTGAAATGAAAGAAAACCGAGCATAACCTTCGCACTCAACCGCACTTGCCTTTTTTCTTCGGTCTTATCGATCCAAAACGCCTCTACTGGGAGCGATTCAACCTTACCCGTACACCCATGTATTATCACCTGTTATGACATTGGTTCCGCATCGTGGACTTCATATGGGGACTCCTGAGCAACATCCATCCGCCGCAGTTTTCTCAGGAAATTCAACATCTTTGGACATAAATTTTTACCGACACACGTTTCATACCCAAACATTCGATAAGATTTCATGGCATGGGCTAATTGATAACATCTTCCCCTACTTCTCTAATTCAGATTCGACGATTGTTCATAATCAATTCTTGCACACTTTCCACGTTTTCATCTGTCGATGTACTGTGCTGCGGCGTCAACAACGCACATCTTCACGGACGTCTTGGAACCACTTGTAAAACCGTCGTAAACACTTGTTTTGCTCACACCAGACTCACCAAAAGCAATATTCAAATTTCTAGAACTTAACATTTTATTTCGTTTATGTAGCAAAATTTAATGCAAATTATATGGGTAGAAATGCAGTTTGTAATCCGATTCATTCACACGCGCGGAATTCTGAAGCTTCGCTACGCATGTCCAAGTTGACAAAGAGGCTTGGGCCTTCGGCCCTCGCTTTAACATACACATCCCTGTGTCTGCCCAACGCATTTTATGCGTATACTCACTGTAAAAATCATTTGGAGTGTGTATGTTCTTTATGTTTTCCACATGTACTCGCATAAGTTCTCTCAAGATCTGTTCAGTTGTTTTCTAAAACACGCGGGTGAACAAATCGGATCACAAACAGCATTTTACCCAATATCTGATCAACTCTTTCAACAAATCAAAAATCGCCACTCATAAACAAATACGTGTAACCTCCTTCACAACTGACACGGTATATTAAGATATATTTCTCACACAGTGGACTGAACAAACACGGAATATAACAGGTGTGCAGATTCGTTTCAGACACATTTACCAACACAAAATACAATTGCACAAAACCATTACACTTCCCTTTCCTTTTGCACACACTACATCTGACCAGAAAATAAAACATTCATCAATGTGGTTCTTTCCAAATGAGGATCCCAACAAAAGTAAGGATTATCAAGAAGTATTTGCAAGATCATTAGTTCTTACTTCCCGGATAGTGCCCATATTGCAACCAAGTACTACAGGAAGAAAAGAAGTCGCTGCAAGAGAGTACACTATAATTTGCCTGCTACATTGCCCATGGTACACTCTACTGAGTACATCATTCATTGTTTCAAGAGCTAAGAACCATCCAAAATCAGGCTTGCGTGAAATCCTCATTCCACAACAAAGCCTCATTCCACATGACAAGAGAAACAACTGAATTTGACAGAATCAAGAGTTACAGTAAAACCCCGTTTTTACGTTCCCGCATTTTACGTAATTTTTCGTTGGTCCCGTTGAAAAGCCTAATTTACAATGCATTCTCTTCCCGCCATTTACAACTTGATATGAAGATTGCTTCCCGCCTTTTACGTCTTTATTTAAAATTTATTTGATTTTATTTTTTTACTTTCTCGTATACGTACGTTTTATACCTGGTGATGAGAAAGTTATGTAATGCTGCGGCAAAAACAGCGATTTTTCGACAGGAAAAACTCGTACTGATACTGAAAAAGTGGATACATCCTGTTCCAGTATGTGGGACATTTGTGTATGTGGGACATGTGTATAGAACGAAATCGCAAAAGTCTCGCGTTCGTTCAAATCAATCGAGGAATATCAATTTTGGAGAAAATCGGCAGGCGGTTTAGGCGCTCGCGTTGACCACAGACGGGCAAACAGACGTTTTCAGCAGGGAAAAAAAGGAAAAAAAAGAGAAAAAGAAAAAAGAAAAAAAACCGCCGTCAATAGATTTTGCTATTTCAAGGACCCATAAAACAGGGATACAGGCTACATCACGTCTTCGAGGAAGTAATTTACTATATATAGGAATATGATTTATCCACTTTTTCATTACCAGGGCACGTCAATAGGATATTTTTCTGACGAAAATCGCCGATTCCGGCCCGTGCTTATACTTTTTTTTACAAAGGGCGAGAAAGTTAAACAGAGTAATCATTGCAGTACATAGAGAAAGTACTCGCCTAGGCTATCATTATTCAACTTTCCTGCATTTTACACTTTTTTTCATCGGTCTCCTGAAAAGTGTAAAAGAGGGAACTGTCGCATCCTCCCTTCAGTCCAATCCTGACCCAGTATGACTCTATACATTCTTTACCCTACTGTTTAAAAAACCGAAAAGGTTATTGATTTGCATCTACTCAAGTTGCACTGCTTCCATACAAATATCAAGTTTGCACGTCTCAAAAGTGTGGTGATATGCATTTCAAAAATGGTTTTATGAAATGGGATCTTGGACAGAATGTGATTTGATGTATTTGGTGAAAGAACATTAAAATCTGTGGCAGAAGGGGGGAAAGATACCATCTGTGCACTTTTTCTTGAGCTCCAGAATCCTTTCCTAACGTTTTAATTTCAAACAGTTCAAAGATGAAAGCAATTATTCTTTTAAAAAAATCAACAAAAATAAATAATAATAATAATAATAATAATAATAATAATAATAATAATAACAATAATAGTAAATTAAATTAAAAAGGGTGAAAATACCAAAATTTGAAAAAAATTGTTTCTTTCCTTTGCTACAGAAAACTATTTGCTTCGGTAAACAATTTGCAGATTTCATGTTTTGCATTGCTAACAAAATAGTAACACACCCTTGGCTCTACTCCTACCACTACAAGGAAAGCTCAACAAAACTTGCACATAGTGAAGCTACATTTATGTCCAGAAGCAAAACAAGGGGTCATATCAGCATTTGCTCAGTGGATCAAGGAAACTGGACAAAAACGTGTTTGAGATGGGGTCACTGACCTCGAAACTTAAGTACATTACTTGCCAGAGGCATATGAAGTCATTTTGAAAAATTGTACAATACAAATGCCAACTATTGCATTATATATCACTTAAAATAAAAGTTTTTCTTCTTTTTGATGATCATGATCAGTGATGATACCACAAGCATACTTCGACATGATGTAACAGTAATAACTTGTTATCTCTATTTTTTAATAGTATTCTCAAAAGCTTGTGAGTGACTCTTGTAATAGCAACCTCTTTTGTTTATGTTAAAAAAATTTTAAAAAAATAATAAATGAAGGCATTACTTACTAAAGACACCTGTTGAACCTCGTTTTGGTGATTCAAATGATGTAACATTTCCTCTTTCATACATAAATACTTTTAAATGATCTGGATAATTTAAATCAAATTCCTTTTTGACAGTCAAAGGAAAATCTGTGTCTCCAGAATAATAACTGTAATGCTCTGAATCCAGCACTCTATCTTCCAAACCTTTCAGCTTAGTAGCAGGAATAAACTCATACAACGCACCAGCTGATAATCCAAGAACAGGACTAACATTTCGGCTTTCATCAATTTGAGACAGTTTTTTACTAGCTTCAAGTGAGAAATCTTTAGCATTAAAATCAGCACGTTGCATCACTTCTTCCTCCTTGTTGCTTGCAGATTGATGCTGAGCCAGCTGCACACCTTCTTCCGTAGGAGGATACATTTCCTCTGCCTCTTGCTGCTGTTTTGAGAATGCCAACTTTTTAATTCTTTCATCTAGTTTCTGAGCATCAGGAAAATCATCATCTTCTCTAATCAAATTTTTATCTGCCAATTTTCTTCCCAAGTCTAAGTGAGTCTTGAGATCTAAAGCTCCCTGATTCTGAAAAATAAAAGAAGGGAAATATGTGTATTTATTTCTGAGTTCATAATGTTAATAATCAAAGGAAATTATGCATCACATCTGGGCAACTTTCAAGTATGGTTCACTTTTCATGACTGCAAATGATTGTGAATGCTTAATATTAACTAGAGGAATGTATTAATGGCATCCAATTGAAGATCTGAGTGCAAGAACCACATAATAACCACAAAATGAGATTTTCGCATACAGATTAAGCCTGTCATCCTCTATTAGTAGAGTCTTTTTCACCAATAAGTTCATAACCTTCTCACAAAATGTCCATGAAATTCCATTTTCTACTCTCCGAGTGCCAGATAATAGCAGGAAAAGGGAGTAAGTCTTTGCCCAAAATAAAGCTAAGACATAGTAGCATCAACTTCTCAGAAATGTTCACTCTTAACAAGTGTCAGTATTAACTTACTAATACCACCTACACTGATAACCATTCTTCATAACGAATATTGACAACCGAGTCTTTCATAATTAGTAGATATTGAAACTTCATTTATGAAGGAAGAGATGTGCCTGATTCTACTGAGCATAACAGTTTTATCAACTCCAAATTTTGAATATTTAACACACAACAGAACCTCCCTCAGTTGAATGCACCCAAAGCAAACATTGAAGCGTTTCTAATTAACTCTAAGAAGTACAATGATGCTATGAAACTGTCCCAAAAGTACATTTCGCCTGTGCACAGTGACTATTACCTAAAAGAGGAATCTGAAACAGACAATGAAGCGTCTTACAATGACTAAATTTTTTTGGTGAATAAAATTAATACAATCAAAAATTTCTTCAATAAACTTCATTTGTTGCATATTATAACTTTAAAATATTTGTAGGTATTTATCAATAAAAACCATGGAAATCAATAATTTATATCCAATTATTCTTGCTACAACCAATTGTAGATATTTTGCAAGGACCGATACCAAACCGTATTTATCTAATTATTACAAATCTCTACTGAAGCTATTGCATTTCAAATGTGAGAAAATGTTCAAATTTTTCCCTTCCTTCCTCTCACGTAAGTAAATGTGATAAATTTCATATTTGAAGAAAAGTCAAACTTTTTCTCAATTTTTTCTCAAAATATAACTTTTGGTACTTATTTGGTTCACACACTGAGGGGTTCAATTGTTTCTGAAGCAGCACTTGTTATACTTAACTTGCACGAGTACAGGCTAACAAAATTATTGATCACAATGAGGTGTTGATGCATTATGTTAACTCTTCACATCAGAAAACTACAGATGCATTAAGATATTCAGTAATGGTTACTAAATATTATAATATTGCAACTTCTTTCCTACTAACACTTTACCTTTCTCTTTAAAAAAACTTCAAAAAACCATGCCAAAAGTTCATATTTTTAATTTTTTTTAAATTCTAATCTGAAATGAAAATGGCACTTCTGCAATTGAATTCATGTATTGTCTCACTACTTATAAAAAAAGGAGAGAGAGAAAGAGGGGGGAAATCTCTTATTTCTAAAATATAGTTGTAAAGGGTTGTAAAAAATTAGAATTGCAAGTTTGCTGGAATTTCAAAAATTGCAATTTTTATATATATATATATATATATATATATATATATATATATATATATATATATATATATATATATTGCAATTATATATATGGCATACTTGGCTATTTCAATTGATAGAACAGAGTGGGATGGGTAGATTTAATTACTTTTTGTTGTACCATCTAATCAAATTTAGAGCTTGTTTGCAAATGTAAGTAGTTTCTAGTACTTAAGAGCAAACATTTCTGGAGATCAAATTTACTACTTTTATTCACATTCAACAATGAATTGGTCAAGAGAAATTGGGGACTCTCGAGCTCCAGAAAAACACACGCATATTGTCCACCCTACTCTCCCTTCACACAAACATGTCAATTAAAAAAAAATGCACAAAATGCAATAATTTACTAACCTGAAAGTAAGTCACGGTTTGTTCTGTATCGCCAAAATTATTAACAACTGCACAATATTTATGAGGCGACAACAAAGCCAACCTAACTGACGGCCATTGTGACCCAAACACCTTTCGGTAGAAATCGTCAAAATGTTCCAGAGCTTTCATACTTGGCGTCGTCTTCCTCCTTTCTACTGCCTAAAACGTTTCACATTAGTTATCAATTAACTTTATTTAAACAAATAGAAAACGCGTAGGAACTTCTAACGCTTCACTCACCCAATGTTCCTTTTTACTTTTATGTCGGCGTTGCAATATAAACAAAAACCTATTAATTGAGTAAGAAGGTAGTTTCTTGATACAAAGCATTGTTTGGAGTGTTCGGTAAACAAATACTATTTCGTCACAAAATTAATAAATAAAATCGCGTTCAAGCATCCATATCAGCACAATGCACCTCGTAGTCCACACTGCACGGCGCCAAGTGTGCAACATGAACAAAACTTACAATATTTTCTGGCCAGAACCCTCTAATGCCGGCCAAAGTAGAAACGAATATCCGTTGCAGAGCCGTGCGAGCACGTGTGGGCGCGCATCACAAACCGCTGCGCATTTGTTCGCGACCCAGTAGCGCCACTGCAGCGCATCGAAATTAATTAGCACTTGCAGCGCTTTCTCCGAAACAACGGAGTCATCAACACGCACTGCGATTTCAGCCTCCAGACTCCTTTAGCGAAAGGAAACAAGAAATAGACGAAAGCGAAACTTGTTCCTTCCGAATGCAATACCATTTCACCGCGAACCTCATGAAAAGTGAACTTGATTGCTTTTTGTTCGATTTTTTTCGTGGCGGTTATGGTGTGGACCGCTTCCTGAGATCGGAGGCAAACGGTGTCAATGTGTCACGGTGGATGAACACAGCGTAAAACCGCGGCGATCTCCCGTGGAGACAGTCGCCGACAGCCCCTCAGGGTGGAAAAACTCGCCCTGGTTCCCTTTAGGCGGCAAGTTCTTCTCGGGCAGAGAAAGCTATGCGGCTGCCTTATAAAGTGCCTCCCTTGACGAAGTGAGACAGTACAGCTCTCTACCCGTTCCACAGAACAACATGGCAAAGCTTATGGTAAGTGATCGTCTTCTGGTACGGAGAATTAATGAGTAAATGGATTAGTTTCTGGCAGACGAAAATTTCGCACCGTAACTTACGCAGAAGAAATCGTCTAGTTTAGATCACAAAATATGGGTGCGAGTATTTTATTTGAAGGCTTGGTTAGTATTAACTCTCCCGGTATATGAGTGTCAATTAGTGTAGATCTTTTATTGGGGGGATAAGCTGTTTTTCAGTCTAACATCTGCCAAATCGATTGAGAGTTGAGGGATCGAAGTTAAAAATCTGCAGATTTGCATTGATTGAGTAGTATTTACTCTCCTGGGAATATTATACTAATGCCAAATGGACTTCTTTCTATAGAGTAAATAAATTATTTTTTGTGGATTAGTTTTTGGCAACCGAAAACCTCCTATCGAGAGTTGCCGACGAGAAAACCGCCTGGACTAGAATTCATAAAAGGAGGTTGTTTTGAATTTTAATATTTTACTAGTATTTAATGCAGACTGTCGAGTGATAAACATTTTTAATTCATGAAATGACGAATTTAGCAAATAATTTTATGGTTGAAAATATCAAATTGTAACTTTTTCATCTTTTAGTTCAGAATTACCAAAGTATAAAGAACGTATAATATGTGTTAGAAATGCATGGAGATATATTCTCTCTTCAAGTAATGAACAGAGAATATCTTCAATTTTCCAAAGAGTATTTTGGTGAATACTGGTTGTTTCGGGCAGGAAACATTAGAAAAGCCTTTACAATTCATTTTTTTTAAATTAATAATATCAAAAGGAATGTATTAATTACTAGGTTTGTTTCTTACAAATTTATTTCAAAAATTTATGTGTGCTTTGAAAGATCAATATCAAGAACAATATTTTGAAACAGTCCATAATTAAATAATGAAATTCAATACTTTGTAGTGTGTTTATGTAAAGTGAATTACCGAAATGCAATAGAAAATTTTAGATAATGAAAACGGGATTTCTTGAGATTTTGTGATTAATCTGTAAATAACTTTTATTATACCAAAAGCTGAATACAGCACTGTTTCATTGTCTCCTGCAATTATTGAAAAAATAGTAAAAAACGTATAAATTTTAGCGACTTTTTTTTTGCTGTTAGTACACAGCAGTAGTTTTTCACGACAGACTTGTGATGGCAACACTGCCGCTTGTGTCCATTGAGTGCTTAGACCAAACACGGGAGAAAGTAAAAGAATGCCATCGCATTCACTCTCGTTTCTTTGCTACGATGCCAGAAATGGCATCTCAAATATATTTATGTATAAATTTCCACTTATTTTCTTATGGATACACACATACAATGAAAATATTAATTTAATCCCGAGAATTAATTTTGCTGTCAATACAGTTCACGACATAAACGAAAATGGTTACATCTTGCAATCTCAAAATAATGAAAAAAGATTTGATTGAGAAAATGTGCACTCTCCAAACGTTTTAATTTTCTCCTTTTCAAGTAATGATCACTGATGAAATATTCTGTTTATATACGTGTTCGGAATAGACTAAACGGCTCATTGTTAAATCCAATGTTATAAAACTCCCTGCTGTAAATGGCTTTTGATTGTATTCCAAATGGTAAAGTACTCTACCTAAGACATATTACCAGTAATCGTATAGACATAAAGCCGGAAAAGAAGTCTAAATATTAAAAAAGGCGGTCGGATATGATAGAATGTATATTACACGTGGCTAAAAGATCATTTTATGCTATTTATTAATTATGAGCTCTTTTAGAATTGTAAGATACATAACTATTACTCACTCGCTAGTATTAACACCTTACGTTCCTAAAGACACGTCGCCTCGAATACTTAATTTCTTCACTCGTGAACAAGGACTTTGGTTGGCAGTTTATAGCAAATTATTAAATTATTTATTTGGCCTTAGGAGCCTAATTCCTGACGTCGTAAGTCCATGAATGATGACCTAATGAGTAGAAAATAGCGACCATGATGAGTTGACTGTCTGACAAGTGGTGGAATGTGAGGAACCGAATAACCTTAACAAAACCTGCTAATAGCTTACTTTACCCACCAAAAAATCCACGTGGATTGACCGGAGATAGAACTTGGGCTCGAGCGCTGGAAGACAAATGAGCTAGCCATAATCCCACAAGCCTTATTATGATGGAGCAAGGAATTTTTTAGTCGTATGATGATTCATAAATCCAAATTGTGTGTTTTAATTTTTTAAATTTACATATATATTGATAATCATTTTCTAAGAAAATAACTTTTTAAATACTTTACATCGCTTTCACTAGTATTTTGTTAGCCCACTCCTACATACCCAGTAAGGGAATAAAACCTTGTTTTCCTCATTCTCTTGCATCTCAAATTACTCCTATAATAATGATTTTTTTTCCTTTTACGTCCTCATAGAGCGTTTCTTTGCTCTCTGGAAGGACCCCGCGAATCTCAAAGCATTCAACTCTCTCTTTTGACTGACTCACGAGAACAAATGAAACCGCGGAGAAATCTCGAGAGTGACACATCTGTCTGAGAGCAGTCTGTCACGATATGACTCGGCATCTCTGGTTCCACTCCGTAGAGCATGGCTCGGAGGCAGAGACCATCCTCTGGAGCAGAACCGTTCGCAGTCGGCGGGTTCTTCCGAGGAGGGAAACAAATCAGCATCACGGGTTCTTCACCTGGAAAAAATTGGGTGTGACCGTTAAAAAAAACAAGCAAACGAAGCAGAGGTGACGTGGCGAAAACTATCGTTTTCATTTTTTTTACCAGCTGAGGAAGTGATGTAACTTATACACACGTGTGGCCTCTAACAGTTGTGGACTGAGTGTTTCCGTGTCAGTAGGCTCAATCTCAGCCAATACAATTCGCGTATGTATCAATCACGTATTCATAATAAAGGTGATGAATCGGCGAGTGAAACGATCACGTGCCCTCACGCAGCACTTTCTGAATGAATCTTGAGAATGCTCTTTGAAAAAGTTTTCTGTTCCAATTCACTCGATTCGGATTCCTTTATTTTGTACATTTTAGCGTGGTCATCATAAATGAAGCACATTTGTGATGTTTGTCTTTGGAAGGGACAAATAACATTTTGCCGGCAGATAAAAGACTCAAACTCTCCCAAATTTCGAAGATTTCCGCTGAATTTCATAACGAAATGTACTCGGGCTTCACTGTTCCAGGCTTCACAATTAATTATTTTATAAGTGATGTTTGCAAAATGTACACTGTAGAAATGTGTATATATTTTTGGACAAGCCTATACCGCACTAGACAGTGACGAAATGCTCGCTGTCTAACTTTGTCGATAAAATCCCGCACGTACTTTAAATGCTGCGTCTCACGAAAGAAGCATGCTTTGCTGTTACAAAGAAAAGGGGTAACTACAGCTAACGTAATTGGAAACAGTTACTTCAGTAGTAAAGCAAATAATGAAACAAATTTTCGACTTTTGTCGAAATATATATGTACTAGCAAAGATTTCATGTGCAACAAATAAGTTGAAGTATTATTTTCTTGGGACTCTTGCAACCGTACACATTAAGATGTTGTTTCCAACACGTTCCCGCTTACTTCGTATGTTTTGAATGTTCAGGTTTACGTTCACTACAGGGGCCTAAACTACTATACAAGTCTGACGACTAGTTGGAAGCTGAGGGCTTGTTCCAGCTGGGAAATGGATGCGACATGGACCCCTCGTCATCGATGTCCATATTTTAAAAACCGATGTTCCAAATACTTACCCACAACTACCGACATTTCTAAACATACATTTTTTTAATATTATTGTAGCAACCTCTAATATAGGGTACACGTGGGATTTCATTTCAAGATGGTCGTACTCATTAATTTGTGATTGAGATTTAGCTAACACAAACTTAAAAAATCATGAAAATAATGAACCAAACTTTTATCATCTGATTGGATATCACTACAGTGCCTCTGACAGGGAGATCCTAGGGTCCCACTCCCAACGGTGGCAGGATTTCTGACACTAGCTATGTAGCTAAATCGTATCCAGCCGCTGTCTGGAGGAGAATTCTAGCTGCTGGCTTCTCTGGTCGGTAGTTTTCCTTGGTTTCTCGGATAAACACCAGGCGAATGCCGGAGCAGTGTTCGACCAAACGGGCCACGGACCGCGCACGGTCGTTCCTTCATCTTCCATGTATTCCCAACCCTAACTTACGCATATCGGGAGACCCGTCGGAAGCTTAGAGCTTATCGCGGGTGGGGTGGAGCCGCGCCGGTGGGAGATACCTGGTTGGGAAAACCTCCGCAAGCCGACGGGTCAGTCGGATCGGCTCGACACCGGATCTCACCATCCAGTGGAGGTCCGATCACCGTCACCTCCCGCGACAAAAAAAAACATGCCCCAGACTGAGGGACTAATGACCTTAGCAGTTGACGCGCCCCGAACCCCTCATCAATCACCCGAACGTAATCCCGCCCGCAGGCGGCGAGGACGAGCGGAGGCGTGACGATGGCCGTGGCGGCGCTGGTGCTGCTCCTGGCGGCGGCGGCTCGGGAGGCCGAGGCGCGGCCCCGCTACCTGGCCATCCCGCTGGACGACGTGGCGCTGGTGGAGGTGGACGCCCTGGCGCCCGAGGCGGAGCCCGCCTTGCCGTCGCTCATGCGCGCCCCGCGCCGCGCCCCGCAGCAGGTGCCCATCCCGCAGGCGCGCGTCGAGCGCTCCCACCACCACCATCACCACGGTGAGTATCACCACCCACCCGCATCGCATTAATTTTTTTTTAATTGTTGCGTCTTCGTAACACGACTTGTACCTCTTCTTGGGCATCGCGCTTACCCGGAGTCATCCTGCTTGAAGGTTTTTGTTCGTCGCGAGGCAGTCAGTAAATGCCTTTTATCTCGTCGGCCAGGGTCTCGGCGCCATTAAATAACCGGTGGTCTCCAAACGGTCACCAGTCTACTAATCTCTGGTGTCTCGAGTTAACGCGTAACTCTCGTGACTTCACGGAACGAAGTGAAGCAATTTGGCTAACAATTCGGCATTAACATTGAAATATTGGACACATGTAACCTAAATCAATTTGAAAATTATAACTATAATCTTACAATTTACAAATTAAAAATTTACATTATAATATTATACACATAGTGTGTATTTTAAAATAACTTTCGTTTACAGTTTTATTATTGAATGTTAATAAAATAGTTGATTTCATGATAAGATAAAGCCAACTCATAACCCTGTTCTTAAGGGGGCCCTGATCGTTAATGGGATTCTGTAGATTAATAATTCTATGGTCGCAGGTTAAACGTGTTAAATGTTTTTTTATAGACTTTTTTACACTGTCATCACAGAATCATTTTTACCTTCTTAGGATCTAAAATATTTATCGGAGACTCCTATTCAACCATAAGTATGTGCTTAATCTGCTTAAATGCGAATCCAATTCTATTAGATTTCACAAACGTCTGTCTTTAAGAAAATATTTCTGAAGAGCATTTTGAAAGTTTGGAGGTGTCTAACGAAAACACATGAACATGCAAATGGAACGTTGTAGTAAAAAACGTATTGGGAACGATTCCCTCTTCATCATTTACGCGGCAGAATAAGCACCCCAAGAGAGTTCGGGTGTCACTCTCTGTTCGCAAGACCGAACGTTGAAGTTGACTAAGTAGGATTCCTTCTCGCTGGGTGGCGTCTAAAAGGCTGCGAATCCAAATATTAATATATTTGTTAACATCATAAGACTGGTAAAGATAAAATAACGGACGCGCGATTGACGTTTTTAAATCGAAGAGTTAGTGGATGTTTACGAGCTGTATAGCAAACCGTGAACCGTATAGCAAACCGAATTCTTTATTTGTGTTATTGGTCACATGTCACTATCGAAAGTAGCACCTTATGAGCAAAGTGCATATAATCAAGCAATATCTTTGCTTTGAATACGAGTTTTCATAAACATTTGCTACAATTCATTTGTTTCGATTGTTCGGAACGAACAGTAACCTTAACGGACATCGGCCGTTATGAGCTCCTTTTCATCTCTATTTGTTTGCATCCCCGTTTGTCGACATAACAGTACAGTTTAACTAAAAATTAACTGAGTTTTACAAAAAAACTTTTAAAAGCTGGTCGTTGCACGTCTGGGTCATTTTGCTGTGACGTATCCCTTGTAGACCTGTTTCCTGCCAACAGTGACCTAATAGCGCTGCGTTTCTGTCCACAGATGAGGGCCACCACGCCCACGGCCCCCATGTGGACTACGGCGCACACACCGGCCATCACGGCGCCTTCGGCTGGTACGCCGACTTCCCCGTTCTCAAGCACCACTAGCCGCCACGCGCCACGGCCCCCTGACCCCCGAGCAACCCACCCGCCCCTTTTTACACTCGCTTCGTCGCGTTGCGATCCGCTCTTATTGTTTTTGTGTTTAAATTTATAATAAAAGTGTTTTTGTTTTGTTACTCTGGTCGATTTATTTGTGTTAACTAGCTGAAGTAGTACTCGCCTCTGTCTCTCCCGTCCCGATACGCCTCGCCTCCTCTCCTCTGAGCCTCTCCTCTCCGCTTCTCGCCCCGATCCTCCTAGCCCAGCTCCCTCCTTGCCCCACTCTCCCTCCTCGGCCCGTTCCCCCTCTTCCTTCCACTCTCCTCTCCCCTCATCTCTTAGCCCGCTCCTACCTCCCTTCCTCCTCGCCTTCTCCTGCATTTCTCCCTCTCCCTCCACCTTCCTCTCCCGCCTCTTCTCTCCTTGTCCTCCTCGCCCCACCTGCTGCGGTCTCGCTAATCGGGAGCCTAAGTCGTCCGTGTCGTCCCCCCCCCCGCCCCGCCCCAACACACCTCAACTATTCCCAGCCCCTTCCTACCATACCACGCCAGCCCTTGTATACAATCCTATTGAAACCCTTCGTGAAGGATCAAAATAACAATATCATAGGGGAAAAACATAATATATTTCCTCTACGATGATACAAACATGTCATACAAATGAAACCTGAAAAATAAATTTCAGGGTGACTTAACAAATACATAATTCATGGAGTCATGAACTGCATTTAATCAACCGTGCATTGGACTGAATTTCTTTAAACTCTTCCCTTCAATGGATACTTGGCCGTCTAGGGTTAGCCGCGCCTCTTCAGAGCTATCAGCAGTATAGCACTGAAGAAGGCCACAACACGATGGGCGAAACGTCACTGAATCGACTGAAATGCGGCTCATCCCAAACAGCAAAGTATCCAATGACTCCGGCCGCGGAAGCCTACAAATACATCGTCTCTTCTATAATTAATTTCCTGTACACATTTCATTTTTCTTCTTTATCAGAAAGAAAAAAATCTATTTTCAATACAGAAACTTGAAAAGTTTTTGAAGTGATTCAATATAAAGGATTAACAAATGAAACTATATTCTCCGAAAGAACTATTTTCTAACTTAACTCTCTCTAATTACACGCGTGTAAATAAGTTTGCAAGCATTACTTTTGCTCACAAAGTTGTCTGATGGAATTTTATCTAACGAGACCATTATTGTATGTTTATATCAGATACATAATTTTTAGATTTGTATTCCGTGCATTTTTTTAGTGTAGAGTACAAAGCGGTGACTTAATGTAAAGAAGAGGAATTCCTTACTCTGCCGCCAGCAAATTAAAGGTAAACAATACTGCGAATTGTCTGTTCTCTTCGCGTGTCTGCTTTGCGAAAGATCCGTAAAGCTTTTGCGTTCCATCCGTTCACATTTCGTTCTTTAGGTCAGAGCTGCGCGAGTGGGATGCTCTCTTGGTGTACCCGAGCGCCGCGTATCTTTTGACCAGGGGTGTGAACAGCTGCCTGTCGAGTCAGTCAACCCCATGTGAGTGAAGAGGGTAGGGAAGAGAAGGGGAGGCGCTCGGGCTCTTTCGGTTCTAGTTTAGTAATAGGCAAGTGGCACGCGTGTCACCGCGGGCAGCCTAGCCCAAATTCTTATATTTGAGCTGACTTAGTTTAGGAGATTTTGCAATTGATTGATTGATTGATTGATTTGTTTTCTGGGCACTCTAACTGCTGTAGTTCTTAGTTTCGTACGAGCTGGACATGTTACATCGAGGGTGGTCACGATATTCCTCCTCCGTCGGAACGTGAAATACGGCGCTGACCACGTTGGCTTACCATGCTTCCGCTTCTAGGTATCTCCCCCCAGCGGGGTATCGCCACACCCGAAACATTCTGTAAGAGCCCGTCTGGTTTCCGACATGTGAGAAAGTGTAGTACACGTACGGGTGTGTGTACGTAAGCGGGAGAATTGGGCAAGGAAGAAGAAGGAAAGATCGCGCGCGGTCTGAGACCCGTTTGCTAGGGTGTTGCTTCGACATTTGCCCAGAACAGTTCGGAAAATACCGAATCACGGAAAATACCGACCAAAGCAGCCGGCCGCTAGAATTCTCCACCAGACACTGGTTGAATTCGACCTAGTTAAGTTGCTAGTGACTAAAATCCGCCAACGTCTGAACTCGAAATCTAGCACCTCCCGATCAGAAACGCTGATGTGGCAGAAGTTACTGCTGTGATCTTTTTTGTTTTCGGCTTATCCGAAGGTTTGTGTATTTGTATTTGTGATGCAGTTTGCACGCATTTCGCATTTTACTGCTATGTGTAAGTGGCTGGTGTGGGTTCGCGTCGGACCTTAAGCCAATAACCAAATCGGCTTTTGTGTTGCACTACGCCCTCAGAATATCATAGGGGAGTGCTTGTCTTCTTTGTCCTATAGTGAGGACGTATCTAGCTAATATTTTTAGAGTAGCCGGATCTTCGTTTATTTGAAAGGCTTGATAGACTACATTAAACGAAAGCCGTCTCAAGCATTGAGTGAAGGACTCGATATCATGTTTTTTCCTCACTACTTTCAACCGTTTCCGAAACGGAGGGCGTGCTATGAGCCGTATAACTTTGTTCTGTACTAGCTCAAGTGTATTCTTGTACTTCTGTGCTGTGGTCCACCACGTTGCCGCAGCGTAGGCGGCCACAGGCCTGCATCTCGTTTTATAGAGTGCCAAGCGAAGTTCCAAGGTGAGTGTAGGCAGCCTCAGCCAGTCGTTATACTTCTATTTCACTGTTTATGATCTTTCTTGAAACAACAATGGCCAAACAATTGAGGAGGGGGCGGCGTGCGTTGCGGGGCGGCAGAGGTTGCCTTGCCCGAGGGAAGAGCAGAGCGCCTCCTCCCAGTCCTCCCTCTCACCTCTCTCCTCCTCTCTCACCCCGCCTCTCCCCTCCCGCCGCTACTCTACCGCGCCCGCACGCCCGCGCACGCGACTTCGCCATGGCCAAGAAGAACGACAAGACGGAACTGCCCAAGAACGTGCCTATCATTAAGTAAGTTACCCCTCTCGAAACTTTAACTTCTATGACTGTCCGGGTGACGCCGCGTCGTTGGCCAGATAGGCCGACGTTTCGCTCTGTCATGTCGCAGGCTTCTTCAGGGTAGTACCTGACTTCTAGGCTGTCCGGCGTGACGCCGCGCGTTTGGCAGATAGGCCGACGTTTCGCCTGTTCATGTCGCAGGCTTTCTTAGGTAGTGCCTGACTTCTAGGCTGTCCAGGTTAGGTGACGCCGCGTTGTTGGCAGATAGGCCGACGTTTCGCCTGTCATGTCGGCAGGCTTCTTCAGGGTAGTGACCTACTTCTTAGGCTGTCCGGATGACGCCCGCGTTCGTTGGCAGATAGGCCGACGTTTCGCTGTCATGTCGCAGGTTCTTCAGGGTAGTGACCTGACTTCTCTCAAGGCTTGTCCCGGGTGAGCCGCGTGTTGGCAGATGGTCCGACGTTTCGCCTGTCATGTCGCAGGCTTCTTCAGGGTAGTGACCTGACTTCCTAGGCTGTCCGGTGACGCCGCGTCGTTGGCAGATGGCCGACGTTTCGCCTGTCCATGTCGCAGGCTTCTTCAGGGTACTGAACTTAGTAAAGCCCGCTCCGTGTTTACATCTTATTATTGCCAACGACGCGGCGTCACCCGACAGCTAGAAGTAATGGAACTCGAGGCGCGGAAGCCTACGTGTACCCCTCTCGAAAGTGGGGACCGAAATCTTGTGGAAGTTCATCTCGCGAAAACGGTTTAGAATTAATGACACTCTTAAAGTTAAAATATCCCAAACATTTTTTTCAAAATGCACGCAGAATACTATTTTTCAATAATTTATTTTGTTTAATACTTCAACCATTATTGGGATTCATGCGAAATATTAAACAAAATAAATTACTGAAGAATAGTTTTGTGTGTTTTCGAAAAAGATATAATTTTTAATATCAATAACGAGATGACAGACAACATATTCCTGAATAACTTCATCCCCTTGAAGAGAATGAAGCTGAAATTTTGCGGCAGTCCAAATTACAAAAAGCTTTTTAATAAAAAATGGAAGAGATAATCTGAAGTTTGATGTACTATAAATTAGAAAAAAAACTTAAATTAAAAAGTTTGTTCTTTTGAGGAGGGTAGCCGAAACCACGTGGACGTACAAATTGCAAATGTACCCACCCGGAATATAAAACGCGTACACGCAAACGGTCGCGGAAGACAGATATACAGCATCAAAGTCCTGGGAAATGTTTGTTGAAAAATATCCATATTCTAAAATGCATTGTTTATAGGTCAGTTTGAATTTCAAGAAATTTATAGTTTTTGTGGAATGTCTTGATAATTATCATTAAATAACGTGAGCAAATGACCAAATTATATTACAAATTTAAAGAATGTAAAAGTATATACTTCCAGCTATATTATATTACAAATCTGAATACACTGTAAAATCACATACTTTCGGATATTGTTTCTACTACGACCATCCATCTTTGCATACGTAGACTTTCAAACATTAGAATTGTGTTCTTGAATTTGCTGAATGCTGCATTTGGCGGCGTGAAGTCTAAAACCTGACTATAAGTAGAACTTATTCTATATACTTAGACTATATTTAAAAAACCTTCAACGTCTTAAATATTCCAAATATCTAATCCTAACTTTAATAACAAATTCCACATTGCAATAAATCTGTTAATAACTCTAGCACTTCTGATATTCCTTCCACCTATATGTAATTAAAATGGCCGCTCCGAAGTACTGCCAATCGAACCCAGAAACTGCAGCCAAGATTTAGACAGTTGGCGTAATTTGGGGAAATCACGGCACGGAATTTCGAGGTGCTCCCTCAAAAGGGTTGCAAACGCCCCGCCGCGATCCTGCCTTGGCGATTACCAATCCGACTATTTCATGTGATGATTGACTAGCTCTAATGACCATTATCTATTCGCTGGATTCATTGGGAGTGCAATTGTGCAGGATTTAAGTCTCTGAGATAAGTTTGGTTTTTCCATTTTCGGCCAGCTGCAGATCCAAAACTGACAACCGTAAGTCGTTTCAATTTGAAGTAAAAAATAAATGCCATGTTCTTCGTGGAATCGAACATGTGCTCACATGATGTATTTTCGTTTCTGCCTATTGACACATCATGGAAGATGTACCTGAAAAAAAAAGATAGTAAAATGCTGCTTTTAAAATTTGCTGATTAGCAGGCCCATTACCTATTAGCTGGATTCGTTGGGAGTGCAATTGTGCATATTTTAAGTATGAGCCAATTTTTTCTATCGTTATCCAGTCACGAATAAAAATTGACTAATTTTATTGCTGCTCATAATAAAAAATAAATACCATACATCATCGGATCGCACAGCACTTTCACAGTGATTGCACGGTCTATTTTCGTTTCCGTCCATTAACACGTTCTTGGAAGAATGCCAGAAAAAATGAGTTGGGCTTTGCGTGCAGGGTCCGACAGCAATTCACCACGAAATGCGGCACCACCTGCGCCGGGCAGGGGCACGAGCGCGAGAAGCGCTGGCCCCCCTGCGGCCCCTCGCCCCCCGTCAGCGTGGTAAGCCTCGTTGCGTTCATTTCATTTCGTTTATTTGGTAAAAGAATTCACAGTGAACTGTATGTGATGTATGGGGAAGTAGTACTTATCTGCGCACTTTTTTTTTTGAAAATTCTTCACTTTTCTAGAATCTCTGCCACGCTATTTTATTTATCATACAGCTAAATATAATAAAAGTACCAACAAAGCGAAGTTAAAAACAACTGAAAACTAGATATTATCGCTCCCGAGTTATAGAAAACTTCTCTGTACCGGGAAACGCACTACAATTTCATTTCATAATATCGCTAACATAACAGCGAGGCACTACTCCTTCCATGGCTCTATGGCTATGGTATGGCTATACTCCTACCATTAATTCCGGAAGGAGAGCTTAACAAAATTGCGCATATTGAAGCTATATTTGCCTCTAGAAGAAAATCAAGGAGCCACGTCAGCATTCGCTCAATGGATTAAGAGAAAACGGCTAAAACTCTCATAGAGATGACGATCATTGACTCATTTGGTTTTAAACCAGAGGCAGAATTCAAACTCCGAAAAGATAGTACATCAGAAACATGGATAAAATCGATTGAGCATGTATAATTACGAACGAGCTCCAAAATGCCCGTTCAAATTGGACGTTCTCTTTGATCGAAAAATGCTGAGTATTGTCTGTGACCATTCAACCGCGAAGCAATTCATGGAAATTGCACTTTGCTACGTTTCCGATCGTTTAAGAAATCGCTTATTCCACGTTCATGAGCAACAACTATGAAATGCGAATCTCTGTGTGGGACCATGTGTTTTAAGCAATTTATTGCTTAAGAAGTCCCTTATTCCGTAAGAGTTGATAATGAATTTGACCTTTTTATTTGCTCACATGTACATGTTGTACCCTCCGTAGCCATTACCTCCAAATATCTAATGCTAATGATACATCACGTTTGCGCTACAAATAAAATCACTTCTCCCCCATACTTCACACTGTATCTATTCTCTGACATATTGCAAATAAATACTCATTCTGTGTATATGGAACGTTAATGAAATACCAACCTCTCTAAGGCGACAGTCCTCTCTAACGCGGCAGGCGGCCAATGTTGGCCGAAATTTCAGTCGGTCCATGTCGAACGGACAAAACCAAACGAAGCACATCTTCAGCCGACAGACGATGTTTCCGGACATTGTCGGAAGAGGTCATTCGGGTTCACTATAACCGTTTCCGTTCACGGACACGTGTTGGAACAAATTCGGTATTTGGGACGAATATGTCCGACGTCAGCCGACCGAAATTTCGTGCAAAATTGGCAGCATTGTGACCGCTGCCTGGGGGACCGCGTATTTTACTCAATCACTTATTAGTTCAGGATACCCTTATTTCTCAAGTTCTATTAAATCTGTCAATAAATGTATATACCATTGCAGTGGGATAGGTTTAGTTGGTGACACCCGGGGCAAAACTAATACTATCCCCCCTCAAATTAATTATATTAATATTGAACATATTATACATTATTGAATTAAAAGTATATTTTCGCATGGAATTTATTTAAAATATATTAAAAACTATGTAATTCCGAATAATCTAAATAAAATTAATAAATAAATAATTATATAATTCCAACTATAAAATAATGTAATTGGTGTCACCACTAAAATGGTGACACCCGGAGCGGACCGCCCTCTCTAACTACGCCACCGGACTATTGTTATTTCGTGTGACACGGCCTGCAGGGCTCGAACATCACCTGCGGCCTGCCTGACTGCTATGACGAGGAGACTTGTCGCTGCCGCTGTCCTTGTACACTAAAGGTACGTGAATATCTGGTGCGAGAACCGGGAAGCCGTATTAGGCAGAATTCCTCTAACTACACGCACAAAATTACTTCAGCTCGTGGAAAGAAAATGCGTTTGATCGAATGGGTGGAATTTGTTATTTACTGGATGGATATGGGAAGTTTTATTTTTTTTGCTTGAATAATCAATCGTATAAATCAATTCCTAAAAGCTCATTTCAAATATACTATATATATATTAGTTTTCAGTTACAAAAAACTTGTGAGCTATTATGTTACAAACTCCAGTGACCGAGCCCACTTCCTCTTCAAGTTACAATACTTGCACCGCGCAAATAGCTTAAGTAGAAATAATCCAGCTTCAGACGTCATGAGAACCCAGAAGAGATAAACACACACATGTAATATGACCCTAATCACATAATTTTGTTAAGTTCATTATGCTAACAGACATAAGGCCATAGATTTTAACGTTCCGGTTCCGAACTGTGGGCTAAAATGGCAATTTTCTCTTTTACCGCACAGTTTCTAGGTACACAGCTACGTGTATGAAGTTGCGTACCTGCTACAAATATCTTCGAAGCAGCTTTAATAGATCATATCCCTTAAATGTACCAACCAACCCTTTAGAGCTCAATACCTTCTAATCTGTCCTCTAATCGTCTCGGGGCCCTGCAAACAGTCTCACGGAATTTTAAGGATTCAAACATTTTTTAACAAACTTTCACATTTAATTTTTTGATCAATCCAATACCTCCATGTTATTTAAGAGGCGAGAAAAGTGTAAAAAATCATCACCTAAAGTATTTTCTTAATTAAGATGGTGTGGTATTAAGTAAAGAAAATGTACAACAATACCTCCCTCCCCACATACACGTTTCTTTCTTCCTTTTTCTTGATATGTTGTGGGTATTGGGTATTGACATATCGATAAGGAAAACCTTCTGATGGTTTCTATCAAAGTAAGTTGTATCGGATCTATTGCCGCCGACGTGTCTGTCAGTAATAGTGGAGCGATCCCAAAAGAAAGTGTGCTCACTACTATCAAGCACGTTCTGAGACATATTTATAATACAGCACGGAAGTGGCGAGTAAGCCCGTTTTCAATGTCAATAATTGGTGGACCTGCTTCGCCTCTTCATCATGCCTCTTTTTGTATTCCAACTGTGCGTGGCCGCTACATCCACATGTCATGTGTTGGATAGTTTCGCTTTCAACCTCACATCTTATACACGAGTCGGAATGGATGGTAGAATATCTCAGAATGTGTTTTCTGTAGTTCAATGTTAGCACCACTTGGTCCCAAACGCAAGTATTTGTAATTTTGAAGGGGTTCCATGAAAGTAATATATGGTTTATTATCATTTTCCAAATTTATAACTTGCATATGATCCCGAATGATATTTTCTCTCCTGCATTTAATCAAACCAAATTCCATCTTGATGTCGTCAGTGAACTTCTCCGTCACGTTTATTAGTTTGCCGCATATGACTCTCAGTGTCTGCATAAAGCTTCAGGTCATCCACGTAAAGAAGATGCGAGACTCGAAAAAAGTGGAGTTCCCTTTTTTTAAGAGCGATGCCATAATTATATGAATTAGTATCTCGGTTTTCAGGAAGTTTTGGATAAACGGGTGGATCTTGTATATATCCAAACATTGAAGGAGCCAAGAATGGGGCACGGTGTTGAATGCTTTAGCATAATCTATGTAGCATGCTTACAAGTTTCTTTGTTTTTCAAGCACTTGCTCCATAATTACAGAGTCTATAATGAGTTGCTCCTTGCATTTCTGAAATCCAGGTCTTCATCCTTTCTGTTCATTCGCTAAGATGTTCTGTTCCTCAATGTGTGTCATCATCATTTGCGAAACACAAGATGTTATGAGTTTGTAAAAAGTTTGAAGGCAGGTTATAGGCCTGTACTTCGAGGGGTCTTTAGTATCACCTTCCTTTGGTAACAAAAACGTTCTACCTTCAGTGAGGAAATAAGGCAGGTTTTCTGGGGTGTGAAGAAAATATTGAATTATATTAGCTATATGATGGTGAGTGCTGGTAAATTTTTTGAGCCAATAATTGTGGAGACCATCACTACCTAGTGCCTTCCAGTTATGTTCTTTGTTGAAAGCTGCTTGGACAACTTCCATGGTGATGATTGGTTCACCCATTAGAGGGATTTCTCGGTGTCATATTCCATTTCAATCCACCTCATATCTGGGTAGTGGGACACAGCAGATGAACAGATAGGCTTCCAAAAGTCCTCTAACTGTGCGTTGTTTTTTTTGACGCGAAATCGGCCATCATGGGACCACGCGATAAGTGCATCCCACCGGGTCTCAGCTTTGAATATCGGGGTAGGTGCACGTTACTTTCTATTGGGGGAATAAGCATTTGTACGCTGATTCCATTTTTACATCCCAGGGTCGTTAGCACTGGGGGATGGGATGAAATTGTGATGTTGAATGATGAAATAGACATACACACACAAACATTAAGAGACACACACAACACAACCATGCCCGAGGCGAGACTCGAACCCGCGATCCTTCGGTCCGAGATCGCTACGGCACCACTGCCTTAGCGATCTCGGCCACCGGATTGTTACTATTATTATTGTTACTATTATTTCTACTATTACTACTATTGTTACTATTATTTCTACTATTACTGCTATTGTTACTATTACTACTATTAATATTATTATTTTCGACTGTAAAATGTTGTTCCTGGAGGTCGCTGATTAATTGTACAAATAAACCGTTCGTATGTCGTTCAACGGCGGGGTCCTCAAGGGAGATCCAAAACATTTCATTGGTGCGCGTCGCAGGAGATGATGCGGATGGCGGCCGAGCCCCCGAGCGCCCAGGAGACGCCCGCTACCCAGCAGAGCGTGCAGACCGTCCCGCAGATGCACCTGGCGCGCATCTACACGCTCGAGCCCAAGTACGTGCTCGCGCCCCCCCCCTTCCCCCTTCGCAACCCGCGCTCCTCCTTAAGGGCAGAGGGTACCGTGAAATGGGACGATGGATCGAGTTTCGTTTTGTGGCGGAGGAAATGGTTCAAAACTTCCGCTTTACAAATGTATTCATATTTTTCTTGTAGGACGCCAGAAAGTGCTATTAATTCTTATTTAAATGTCCTAGTGGGCATAAGCCACGCCTCCTTTTTGACACTGCATACACGTATGGCTATTTTTTTCGATATTTTGAACTCGTGTTACGTTAATGAGTTATTGAAACATGCTTTTGTTCACATGTTAGTGGCATTGTTCTTTTCCGCCGAAGATACTCCAAAACACCAAGGAAGAATGTTCTAGTACAACAGGGGCAAGTCGAGTCTGTTTTCAAATGCCCTTTGTCGGAAATGTATTTATTTTATCATTAATGAACCTTTTTGAGAAATTATGTTCCGCAATTTATGAAAATTTACCGGATCCATTCTTCATAGCACTGGCAGTAAATTGAATTTTTTTATAAATATTCTTCGATAGTAAAAAATATAAAAATATGTTTGACCAAAAATGCCAAAAAAGGGCAAAAGTAATTATTTAAAAAATACTATTTTTTAATCAACTTGAAAAACTCAAAATAATAAAATAGTCCGAATTTCAATCAAAATTTTCTAGAAAAAGTAGGTACATCTGTATTAGCAATTTTAACATGGGCCATATATCTGGTACCCTCTCCCCTTAACCGTGGTCACAAGACACTGGAGAGCTATGCGGTAGGTTCCACAAGTTTCTCTATTTTTGAAACAAATAGAAAAGTACGTAACTTTTGAACTGAATCCTTTAATACAACCCACTTTTTACATCTGCATATTAACACTTCTAGGCCTCTGAAAAAATACTCCGCAAAATGGTAAAAAAACTGCTACTTTCAGCTCATACTCGTCTGAAAATATTATTCTCAGAATATTTTTCTTCAGTTTCGATAAGTGGTAGATGACACAATCTCGACTGTAGTGTAAATAGTTCATCTCCTTAAAGTCATAGTCCTTCACAACATTCTTTGCAATCTGAGTAGTGAGCACAGGTGGGTTGTCGTGAAGCTAAACACCATGAGATATTTCACGCACCGCACCCAACTATAGTACTCCTTTCCACAACTGAGTGAGATGCTGCAAACGTATATCATTACAACTAAAGAAAAGACTATTCCCTGCTCAGAAGGTTTTTCTATTGATGAGCGTTATCTTGGTCATGCTGGAAACTTATAGAACCACGTATATACTGTTCAGTCTATCCGATTTCAGCCAATAAGCTTCAGGCACCAGTTTACGTCACTATTAGTGGTAATTTTAAATGCAGTCCGAAACCAAAATTAAATCATCAATTAACAAATTACATTGCAACAGATTTGTGAGCATCATATTCCAACCACGCCTTTCTCGTTTTATTTTTTGGTTGCTCACCGTTGGAAATAGTCACTTTATGCGGCTTTCAAAATGTTTCTCAACACTTCTCGCTTGCCATGCTACATGTTGGCCAACGCCCGGTCTGACTTTTCAAACGAAGTGCTCGGGTTGCGGTGACGTGGTTCGTGACGTAAACTGGTGCTGAGCAGAACGAGCAAAAGGCGGTGCATCGGACTATCTCACTCATGTGCTATCATCATGCTCTTAACAAGTGATGATGCATTGATAGCGAATGATAGTTGTCGATCTTACCAAAAACATAGACGTTCAAAACTGAAACATCGATGATAATACATCGGTTAAAAACCATCGCTGTTTTAAAACATCAATGTTTTAAAGCTGGTTTTGTAACCTCTAATATTAAATACAAGTTCAACAACATTTGTTTTAAAAGTGGCATTATTTATTCATTATAATTAATATTCAACTGAAAACAAAATTAAAAATAATAAAAAGCAAGGACCAGCCTGAAAGTGTGATCCTACAGGGTCATCTTAAAGGGGCAAGTCTTCAATTCACCTAAAAAAGATACGAGAATAAGAGACAGGCCCTCAACGCCAACAACTTGATCGCCTCTTCATGAGCAAAATACGTCGCTAGTCGTAGAAAATACGACTACGAAATCTAACTTAATCGCCGGATTAGGTTGCTCAGGGCATCAACTGATGTCACGGCAGTGCCTCAGGCCGGGAGGTCCTAGGTTCCAGTTCTAGCGGGGGTTGGATTTTGGATAGCTAAATACATAGGTCGAATTCAGTCGCTGTCTGGAGAAGAATTCTAGCGGCTGGCTGCTTTGATTGATAGTATTCCGTGGTTCCTCCTATCAACACCAGGCGAATGCCGGAGCAGCTCTCTGGCAAACGAGCCACGGACCGCACGCGATCTTTCCTTCCTCTTCCTTGTCCTGTACTCATCCCTTACTTACACACACTTATATTCGTGCACTACACTACCACAAATGCGGAAGATCAGTCTGTATTAGAGCTGGTGTCGGTTGAGGCGAAAGCCCCACAGGTAACGTTGAAAAATAAGGACGAGAATTCCATGAATTCCAAATTATCGGCATAGTCAAATCTTAAGTCAACTTCAGTTTTGTAACATAAAATAAAAATTTGTATTTTAAAAAAATCAGTGAATTGATAAAATTAAATTAAAAAGTAAATTGGTACTTCTTTCTGCGTGCAAAATTTGCAAATACCAATTTCAATGACAATTTGTAAAAATATTTATTTTATCTATGTAAAGAGGTATCATGGAATAAGTTGTTTAGCGTCGGATTTAAATATTGATCTTTATCTTCTTCCTAAAAATCGCTTTGATTACTTATATTTTCTCCACGCTACGCCACTAAGATTTTCATCACAGAAGCTTGAAATGTTAAGATTTAAAACTCCCTAACACTATCGTATCTTATCATTGTCGTAGGGACAGGGTTTTATTGTACACATGTTTCTAAATATGTGTTCTAATATCAAAATTTGCTTCTTTGCTGAACTTCTATCTTGTGTTGTTTTGATTTCAACATTTTTTCCATTCTTAACTTATTATATTCTATTAAAAAATACAAATTTTGAAAAAAAATATTACATTTGTTCTGTGGCGTAACCAAGGTTTTGATAGAGGAGCTACAGGTTTAGTGTCCAGCCGACTTGTAGTTTTCTTGTAAATATTTCTAAATTGAAAATGAATGTTTAATCGTTTTCGGTGATTTAGATTTATTGAATTGAGATACTGAATGGCTTTTATTACTATGAAAAATGAGTAAAAATTATGTGTGAATATGACTAGAACATGTACCGACAGATACTGTAGGGGAAGGGGCGGAAGCCCAATGAAATCCCTCCTCCAGCCCTTAGATAAGCCTTTGCATTTCTCTCTTTTTTCTTCCAATTTAACTTCGATAGTTCCACAGTTGTTACATCTTCCTATCTTTCAATCTAAATTAATTGGGAGGATAAAACGTCAACATTAATGCTGGTTAACCAGTAATCTATGATTTTTTGGTGCATACCTATTCTACAAATTGTACATTTCCAGTTTAGCTTTACTGAATTATCGGCTCTCATTTGAAATTCCTTGACAGAATTTAGTCATTTTCATGTTGACACAGTTGACTTTTTATTCTTTGGAATCAAAGAAATGCAATATTGTCTTTCGAATCTTCTTTTACTTTTGAGTTTGCAAACCTTCAAATTATTATTTGATATATGATCAAAGTGGACTATTTTGTTATTATCTTTACACGTGTGATAATTAAGTATGTATCTTGCATATTTTTGATCACATTTTAATCGACCAGTTGAAAATGTCGTCGACATGTATATAAGACAATATGAATAACATACTGAAATATAATTTACAAAAGTAAACCACGAATTTACGGGAAAATGCAGAAATGATTTAACTGCAAAATCCAATAGCATTTTATTTGGACCTAAACTGACGTGCATTGAACACATATGCTACAAAGAACTTTTGAGTCCGTTGCATACATGAATGTCAATGTCATTCTGTCTATAACTTCAGCCTCCCGGAGCCTACTTTGAATGTATACAGTGTATAACTACTGTTAGTATAATTTGCACGTAAGTAAACTTCTCGTCTGGCACATATTTCCGGAAAATATATTCCATCTCTGACTCGACGAAGCAATTTAAAATTAAACGACTTTTAAAGAAAACATACCAGTTACTTGCACTTCAACATCTATGTAGAAGATTCCAGTGGTGCTGCATACAGCTATGCGAGGTACGTATACTACAGATCAGGGTGTTTAAGAATAAATGTGGCTGACTTTCTAAGGCATGTAAGGGTTTCAAAGATGATTCCTTTTTGCCGATGAACATGTGATTGGAAATCGAAGTTACCCATGTGGCATTTTCCCCTGATTGACAATCCCCGATTGGCAATTCATCGTGCACTGCTGTTTCGCGGGTACACCTTTTGGCACATATATTTCTATGTTCCTAAGAAATACCACTGGTGTACACTGGTGTCCATTGGTATACACTGGTGTTTCGCAGGCACAAGATTTCATTTACGTGCGAAATACAAGTGTGTGTGTGTGTGCAAGATGGGTTGCTCTTCAATCACGATCTTCGATCACGTTGAATGAGTAAATTCTGTCTCTGAAATCGATATGATTTGGTAACGAAAGAATCTGTACTTCAATTGGGAAAATCGCAAAGACGTGAGATTGAGAGAGTAAGCCGCGAGTTAAAAGGGCTTGGGATGTCTGGTGTAATAGGTTGGATACTTTGATTTTGCATTCTATTGAAATAAATTAATCATTCGACTGTCCGGCGTGCATTTCTGAAGAATAGAATTTACCATCTGTCCGAAAAGTTTTGGGAGATAGTTCCCCGAAAATGGAACCAGCGCCTCATTTTTACCGCCCTTTGCTGCATATGAAAAAGAAATTAAGGAATAAAATTGTAAGCCGTTTTGGATACAATATTTGTTTAAAAGTTGCCTATATTTAACGCAAAATTACGCAAAAACTCATATTTTCGAAAAAGGGTTCAACTCTTTTCAAGAAAATCTCAATCTTCAATAAAGATTCTTTAAGCATTCTTTGCGCTAATTGAGGACAATGATTAATCAAAACACTTGGAGCCATTTTCGAGAAAATGTATTGTAAAATTGTTTTTAAGCCTCCAAAAATCAAGATATCAACTTCAAATTTACAGTGCCTGGAGTTCGTTCACATTGATTGGAAAATATCACGTTAGGAGACAATAGCCTGAATGGTTTTGGGTCTAGCATTGAACGTAGAAAGACGTTTTAACGTCAATCGATGTTTTCGGTAAAGGATTCACAACACGTGGATTATGAATTCATATGTTAAAGGAAGTAATTAGCTACATATATAAACAAGTCAACCACTTTTCGACTGACCGGGAGGTCCTAGTTTCGAGACTCGACGGGGCCAAAATCGACACTGGCATGTCAGCTCCGTCGAATTCAGTCTATCAGGAGGAGAATTCTAGTATCCGGCTGCTCCGATCGGTAGTAATCCGTGGTTTCTCCGATCAACACCAGGCAAATGTCGGAGCGGTACCCTAACAAACGGGCCACGGACCGTGCGCGATCTTTCCTTCCTCCCTTTTCTTTGCTCTATCATCATCCCTTACTTACACACTTTCACGTACTACCCTACCACACACGCCGGGAGACCGGTCGGGAGCTCAGAGCTTGTCCCGGCTGGAACGGTGCCTCGCTGATAGGAGATACGTGGTTGGAAACGACGGTAGGTAGGCGCTGGATCACACCATCCAGCGGGAGAAGACCTCCGCCACCTCCCGAGGGAAAACATGCACTACACTTACGGAACTAATGCTCTTGGCCGTTGACGCGCCCGGAACCACTAACAATCAATCAGTAAGTACGTAGTAAGGCGCGAAAGTAAAAATAGTAATCCTGATTCGCCTCCCCCCCTTTGTGACGAGTTGGCTGACGGCAGCGCCTTTGCGTGGCAGGTCGCCCACCATCCACCTGCGGCGCTGGCCGCGGGAGCAGGTGTGGCGCGAAACGCGCCGCGTCATTCCGTGCCGCGCGCCGCGCTACGCGCACGCCGTCTTGGAGAACATGCTGCCGCACCCGCGCCCGCCCTGCGGCGTCGTCCGCGTGCGCCTCGTCCGCCCCAACGGCGTGCGCGACTTCTGGTGGTGAAACTCCGGCTACCTACACACGAGGATCTCGCGGGAGACTTCAACGCGCGTATAAGCTGCCAGCTTTCGAACGGAATTATGTCTCGAGTGAAGGGTTATGGACTTGCGCGACGTGGAGACTTTAATGCGCGAACACGCTGACAGCATTGGAACTAAACGAGCACTAGAAATATGTGGATCTTAGAGGACGTCGAGACTTCAACGCGTGAATTAGCCGCCAGCTTTCGAACGGAAACATGTCTAGAGTGAAGGGTTATGGACTTGCGCGACGTGGAGACTTGAATGCGCGAGCATGCTGACAGCATTGGAACTAAAAGAGTACTAGAAGGACGTGTATCTCAGAGGAAGTCGAGACTTCAAAGAACGAATTAGCTGCCGGCGTTCGAACAGAAAAATAAACTAGCGTGAAGGTAGTTTGTAGACTTATAGGACGTGATGAAGACTTTAATTCACGAATAAGCTCCTTTCGAAAGCAACTACAGAGAAGGGTTATGAATTTACATGACGTGGAGTCTTAAATGCGCGAATAAACTGCCAACATATGACTGAAAAAACCTCGAGGCAGAAGGCTGTGGATCTAACAGGACGTGGATACTTCAAAGGGAGAAGAAGCTGCTAGCCTAGAACTACAAACAACTGATTACACAATGGTATGGGCCTCACAGGACAAAGACTTCAATGCGCGGATAAGATGCTAGCATTGGGTAGAAGAACCAACTCAAAGCGAGGAGTTATATTGGTGATAGTGAATTAGCTCTCCGACAACATAGAAAGCGGAAATGTCAATGCCCGAATAACCAGTGGGTCTTGATTAGGAGGATAAGGCAGCTAAATGGGGCAAGCCGACTTGATGGCGGAACTTTATTTAGGATTCGAGAGTGGATACTTCCATTCGTGATCAAGCTGCTCGTTTTGTAGAACCACGAGCAACTAGCCTGATTGTTCGCAAAACAATGACTTCTAGATCTCTTAAAAATCGGAGGTATTTCAGAACTTATACTTTGAATTGGGCACCTAGCTAGATTATCGAATATAGATCCATTAGGTGGTAAAATGCCACTTACAATGTGACCTCAGAACGGTCTACAAGCACGGTTGTACAAAACCATTCTCTTTCAACAAATCTCATTGGCGGCAGCAACTACAATGTGCGAATAAACCTTACCTCGAAACGGAAGAAATCGTGACCAGAAGGAAGAAGTCGGATTGTTGGTAAGATCGTAAGCTGAAAGAGGTGACATTCAAAGTTTCAATGATTTACTGAAGATTACTTTGCATTTAACGCAATAATGTATGGAATATTGCACCTTCCACGACCATTTCTCCGAGTGGAACAAGACGCTGCGCCTTCTAGTTAAGAAGTTATCTCTTTGTCGCCAGAAGTACCCAAAAACATAAGAAGAAAAAAAAACTTTCTACAGATTGTTAGATATTGCAAGCTACAGTTTTCAACTCGGGAGGCGGACTTCAATCAATTCAGGCTTCATATCGATAAATAAAAGTCGCAATAGCTTCCGACGACAATATTCATTGGCAATAAGCAAATTATTTATCGCGAAAAACAATTTTAACATTGTTGTGGATTCCTTTTAATGCTACATGTTTCAAATGTTTTTTGTTCATAAATAGATCTCTTTGTGATACAATCATTTATTTAATTATTATGTATTTTTTGTTATTTGTAAATTCTTGTGAGAGGGAGAGAGTGATTGGTATGTATTGCGCTCAAGAAAAATAAAAAAGAATTCTTATAAATACTCGTATAATTTCTGTATAGGCAAATGATTATAACAAACGTTCATTAAGAAACGTTTAGAGAAAATAGAAATTACGTAGTGTTAAAAATTTTGATTTTAGAATCAAATGAAGAATGAAGTGTCACTTTTTAATACTAAAATTGAAGTACTTGAAATGTATCTAAATAGACTAAAATATTTCCTCTTCAGAAGCGAAGGTGAACATTATAATTGATGAATACAAAAGCAATTATATTCACCTCTTTTTGAATCAAACTGATATTCATTTTCAATCTTTACTCAGTTGATCAGATCTACTAAAAAGTTAATAGGAATTTTCAACTACATAGTTCAAGTAATTTTTGCATTATGGAAATGCAATGCTATCAAAATAATATTTTGCCCTGGAAACAGAGTTGACCATATTTGCAACTCCAGAGTAAATACTCGTATAACATGCTTCGGCTAACTTTATCGCATTCACACTTTAAAAAAATTAATTCATTGATAAAATATTGACACAACAAAATTATGCGCATTTAGAAAATAGTTTCAAAATAATCTATTACATTACAAAAATAATAAAATTAGATGCGAAATAATGATAATTTGCAGGAAAATCGCAAGAAATGGATACTTAAGCATTGTCTCTCGTTGAAGTCGGTAACCGGTTCTCTCTTACACATTCGTGAGACAAACGCGTGTTTCTGGTGATACTTCTTTCATCGATTGACGATAATTACATCAAATTTTGTAATAAGTGTTCGTAAAACTCCATTGGAAGAAGGTGAGCTCTGAAAACGCATTTTCGATTATTTCAATGACAAAATTAAATATTAGACTATTTTTATACAGATATTTCTGGACGAATTCTGTAAAAAATCTCTTTTGAAGATAATTAAGGACCTTCAATGCTGAAACGCTTTGAAGTATTGTACTGCCTTTCCAAATCAACGTGAATCTTTCGGTCATGATTCATGATATTGATGATAGTTAATCCTACTCGTGTCATGAAACTCATTTTATAAAATACTTCTATCGATACTTTTTCATGTAACACTCAGCTTTCGAGGATAGACAAGCCAGTCAGTATTATTGTTTTTAAAATATATTTGTAATATGGACTTGAATAACAAAGATACAAATTGTCAAAATGAAAGTACCCGCCAACGAAGGCGCCAGGCTAAGCTAGAATCAGTTTTCGTAAATATAATTCATGAGAAGAATACATAATATTCCGTGTTGTAACAGGCGAAAAATAATCCTGAACTACTGTCAACCTATTTTTAGTATCAAATTATTAATTATTCTGTATGTCTGTTTTTACCGAAAGAACAAGAAGAAACTATAATTTACGCTGGTAAAATATTTGAATACAATATTTAAAACAATTGCTGACGAGGTATAGCACTCAAACGGTTTGCTGGCTGATTTTGATTTTTCTGATTTTGTTGATATGTAGAAAAATGATTATATTTATAGTTTTTTTAGATGTGTATTATATTTTGTTCATCTTCCATTTGGGTCGTTGGCTGTTTCCATTCTATTTTTTTTAATTAACCATCTACATTTCCTTTTGCAACCATTATGCGTCTTCTATTTAAACTACCACTTGAGTCGTCAAGGAACTGAAAGTCGAAGTTTTCCTTTCCTACGTGATGTCTGAGGCGTTTTGGAAATACAATTCTGGAAAACGTTTTCGGAACGCTTGGCTTGTTTGGAATGTGCGAACTGAAGCTCCTCTGTTGTCCTACTTTGCAATGTTTTAACGCTCCATCTTCATTATTTTGTTTCATTGACAAAATTGGATCGAAAATAAAGTATTTGGTCAATTTTTAGCAACCTTCTATTCAATTAAAAAAACAGGAGGATAAACTATTGAATGTTCCGATCATGTTCAGTTTTAGACAGTTTATGTATTTAAAACTTCTAACAAATTGATCATTTCGCAACTCTTGTATTTGATGTGAGTGAGTCGCTCAAGATGGACATTTCACACATTTTCAAATTCCATAAAAAATGTGTATTTTGATTTGGCGAAGAAAAATATTTTGGAAAATTCCAAGCCATTTCTGCATTAATTCCTGCACCTACCTCTTTTCCATTACGATACATGTTCGCTGAGTTCCTTTGCTACTGTTTTCTGCACAATCGCGATATAACGGTAAGTATTATTGTACCCGCGATCTTTGTTTTTGTTTTTGCTGTCGATACTTATTCAGGTGAGTCATTTCAGGTAACGTTCAGTAAAAATAGCATAGGTATCTTTTAACATTACCTATAAATACTATTTATAGTTTCGGATCCTGATTCACAGATACTCGAAGAATGTGTTTTGAGTAATTGTCGAAGTTTGTCCCACATTGTATCTCATTAAAATATCACTTGCAATAAAAAACACCTTCGGCAGACACTTACCACCACTGAGATGTAAACTCGGGAAGTCGTTTGCGTTCTCGGAAGTGTACATTATTCAGAAACAAAATAGGTCAGACTAGAAAAAGTTGAAAATTATTATAGGTCTACATTTGGTCTTTAAAGTGGTATTGAAATCGTAATATTCTTGTCGAGAAATTCTGCACAAAAAGATACTTCACAACTCAAATTCTTCTTTGAAATGAAGAATGAAATTCAATATTTTCGACTTTTTAAAAAAGGTGTCCATCTTAAACGACTCACACTAGTGTATGCATAATCAGTCCCCATAACCTGCAGGATTCATTATAATATGTTACAGACTCCAGAATGCTGCTCTCCAGACGTATCCTATTACACAGCTGCAAAATGGAGAAATGGTTAACGGTTTTAAGATACAATACAATGGTAGGTTCCATGAGTCCTTCAAAATTTAATTGGATTTAAAAAGATCGTAAAATCAATTCTTTGCAACAAATTAATTATTCATGATTGTGTATCCATCTTACAATTAGTAAAGAGACTCGGCCATTACACATTACCCAAGATTATTTAAAACAACTGAAGGTTCAGTATACTCACTAGAAATTTAATGAGACTCCTACTCCAAAAGCTACTTATTCTAGACGCATAACCAAAGAATTACAGATAGCAATATTGATATTTTGTTCGAAATAAAAAGCTTAACCTACAAACTCCACTAATCGAAGTCAACTATTTGATAATTAACAAATTAGTTATTTCGGTTGATGAAAACAACTACTTTTTCACCAATATATTTTTCACAAAGTGAGTCATTTGATGGGACACTCGCTTATTTCAAAGGATTTCATATTTTATGCAAAAATATAAATATTTTCTTAATATATGACTTTTTTGTGCAGAATTTCGTCATTTTCAACGACTGTATTATCTTCTTATTACAACTTTCTAGTGCATCTCTAGTAACTGCCTATTTTTCTGGTCACTATTGTACTGGTTACAGAATGTGGAACCCATCACCGAATATGGAAGACTATTTTCCGCAATATCTTTAGCAAATATATAATTATTCACCTATTTGTGCTGGAAGTAATACATTCGTTGCCGAACGTGATGTAAATGGAAATAATGGAAACTTACATCATGCCACTACAGTTAGAAATTCATTCTAAACGCGTGAAACGAGTAATATGGTACAAATTTCTAGCATACTGAATCGTAGAAAACTAGGAAAAATAAAATTTCCTTGTTAGGTACGAGCATGCTGAAGAGATCGATGAGGACTCGTTTCAAAACAAACCAAATGAGTTATATGCATCGTTTAGCCCAGGAGTGAAGACAGTCACTTAATAAATTTGAATTCAAACTTTAGAGAATTAAATTAAAAAAACCATCAACTGTAACGAGGTAGAAACAGCTTGCAGTAGTTAAATTTTTACTATTTTTGCACTTGTTCCTTTAGTAAAATCAAACTCCACAGCAGTGAAATCGACTAGTTCTTAATGAACAGACTTAGTTTTGCCCTGATAACTCAAATAGTTTTGAAGATCTTGACCAATTGCGTCTTGTAATTTGTTGGAAATACTCACAGGTACAAAATAATTCGTCTAGATCTCTGAATAAATAATATTTTTAATTTGAATCTAAAATTAATATTTATTTCGCTTATAGGCCAACTCGGGCCTCGCGTGCATCCGGCAAGTATCTTTCTGGGGGAGGGGGATCAGCATTTTAGCTGGATCCCGATTTTTATCCCCCAAGGTTGTTAGCCCTGGGGGTATGGACGATGGGGTGATGATCATAGTGAGGGTTGAAAGGACGGAACACACGTACAGACAATTATACTCATGCCCGAGGCGGGACTCGAACACGCGGTCTTCTGGTCAGAGACCGCAACGACCCTAACGATCTCGACCACCTGACCTTCTCTAAAATTAATATATTGATATTAATATTTTTTTCACAAAAACTATTGAACTGAAATGTATGCTTTGGCATGATTTTGTAGATAATGACTTGGTCATATGCATCCTAAAAATTTCGTAGCTTTAACATGACTAGTTTTCGAGTTATAAGGGAAACTGATCTTAAAAACTATAATTCTGGAAAACAAGCGGCGAGTTTTGCTTACCATGCTACTCTAATAGATGCATGATGCATCGACATGCATTTTAAATCATAACTCGAAAACAATCGCGGTTATCTAAATATTCTTTTTCACCAAAATATTCCTAAATAATCAGAACCTAGAAATTTTTTTTTCCAAAATCAATTTTTTAAGGTATTATGGTGCATCTGCTCCCTTAAAACAAATGCTGATATAAACTATAGACCGTAATTTGGGAAATCTATATCGATGGGTAAAATAATAATTTTCCACAGTAAAATTCCTTTTTTTAAGAAAACATTACGTTAGTTAAAAGGACGTCTGCTTAGGCCGGTGCTAAAACTATCTAATCAAAATAGCGAGTGGCCTTCTTCAAAGCGTGGTTACTCATTTGACAGAAAGGGCTGTTTGAAATTGAGAATCGTTCACTTCAGGAACACACGTTTTGCCTCCGATAAATTCGGCCCTCAACTTTGCCTGCAACAACAGGGAGGCCAACCGCGCCAACCCTGGACCAAGTTGCGGAGCAGCCGGAGGGACATGCGGTGGCTGCAGACCAAGCTCCGGATCAAAACAGGTGCTAGGACACGCGCCGTTTCATCCATAAAGCTCTTATCCCTTATCGTATCCAACGTAAAGGAATCGACTCACACCGCCGCGAGAAAATCGAGAAAGATCACGCGAACCCGCAACCGGAAGGGCGAACTGGACATGAATGAAATGGCTTCTTAAATCCAGTGCTTCTAAGGCAGTGATGTCAAGGTCTCCTACTGGTAGCAGTGCCACGCTTCTTGGCACTGTGGCATGCCTCGAGCTTCTCAGCGCAACTAGCGCCGGGCAAGAAAAGTATCAGTAGTAACCCCGCAGTTTTCCAACTTAGTGAAAACTCGTGTCAAAAAGGATATACACAGAAAAAATGTAAACAAATGAACAACAAATTGTCTTAAATTTATCTAAATTCCGCCTTCACGAGAAAAGCGTAAAACTGTTCAGGTCGACTTTCACCACCTATTTCTTTCTGGTGGCGAGGTGATCAACTGCGTGGAGAGGATTTCGTCTTACTACCCGCGCCTCGGACTCCCGTTGGTGGCCTGGATTTTGATAACACTGTTGAAGGGGTTCGCAAGCCGAAGTTTGCGTCTAGGCTACGGTATTTGGCCTCAGCAATTTATAAAAAAACAACCGTTCCATTCAAAGCATTTTCGGCTAAATATTGCGTACTCTAAGACCTTGCCAGGAAAACAGAAAAAAAACATAGGTTTCCAATTATATTACTGATTAGGCATATTTCGCAAAATTGCTTCTAAAATAGCTTGAAAACATATTTTGCAATTTCCTGATCAGTACACGCCACAAAAGCTACGTTGGATAACTATGTATCATTTTCCTACGGCTTCCAAGATACATAATTTATTATAACATGTTATGTTAGAGAAATAACAATATTATGTTCTTGCAGAAATTTCAGTGTTTTTTCCTTCCAACAAAACTGCACACAAACGCATAAAATTAAAAGTCGCCATTATCAAAATACGCAGTATTCAAAGAACAAAAAGTCCTCGTTCGTTCATTGTTTTGTATCTCCTTTTGTGCGGGCGGCAACGGGAGTGGATTCATTCGTTAATTACGTTAAGGGATAAGACTAAAAAATAATTCAGAAATAGCAAAGCCATAATTTAGTCTAGAACAAAAACAAAATATGTAATTGAAGTTAACTTTCACGGTGTTTGAAGTATGCACGTTGATTACGTGGAGCCAACTTAGCTCGAAGTTCAAATAACAATTTACAGTAGTGGTAATATTGCAGAAATTGGTAGATGATACTATCAAAACTTGTTTCTTACTTATTAAAGATGGCACAATTAACTGTGAAATGAAACAGTTAACAAGTATTGCAACAGAGATAATATATTTAGGCGGCTCAAGGTCTCCCCCTATTCATTATCGTTAGAGGTGATAGACATTAGCAATTGCTAAAAATGCGAAATGCTACCAAATGCTGGAAACAGTAATCATTGTATGTTTGAAGGTCAGTGTAGTATATTTCTGAAGGTTTTCAATCTGCGATAAAGAGCAAAATCACGTACAAGTGCGAAATGGTCGGGAACCGGCGAAATAAGCTGAATTGCAATTTATGTTTTGTTTCGTGTTCGCTATTTGAAGTGTAATTATGTGGAGCCAACCACCAGGAATGCGACATCAACAGAAACTCATCGATTTTTGGAGACATTTAATTTAAGAGAGGCAATTGTTATTAATTTATGATTAGTAATATATAATATATAAATAATATATAAATGACAAAACAAAGTAACAAATAATAAGAACAATTGAATAGTTGATAATGAAAACCTGGGCGCTCAGGGTGATGAGAAGGGGTCTTAGCTTCGTCAATTCGTTGTACGGAGAAGCTCAGAGAAAAAAGAAGGTCCTAAGCCTAAGGCGCACGCGTTACTTCTTACGCGTTTTACGCTTCTTCCGCTTTTATATTTGTTGAAGATCACATATGGCGAAATATTAATTAGTTTCCTTATTTCCAGATATTAATGGAATAATCTAAAAAGCATTAAAAACTTATTTTTTCTCTCTCTCTCAAAAAGTCCTCTCTTGATAATTTTCTCAACAAATGTCAAAAATGCTACATCTAATTTTTTATTGCTTTAAAATGCTGTAGCCTTGTTTTCAAAAGGCTACTCTTTTTATTTAAGCGCTAAAATCTACCATCATAAATGATCGTGTCCCTCGTAACTCTCGAGAAGCAAACAGATGTCTATATATAAGCAGATGTCTATAAAACGGGAATTGTAGGGAGGGGAAGCAACGCACCTAAATAAATTATCTCCATTACAGTGTCACCATTAACGTACTATCAAACATTTTCCAATATCAAAGCAGTAAATTACACGACTGGTTCGTAGTGTGAAGAAGAGTTTGGCAACGGTTGTTCGGTTGATACAGAAACGGCGGCGGAGTAACGACCCGTCGCCCCGATCCACTTGACAGCGGCCCCAAGAAAAAGATGTCGGAGGGACGCCCTGAAGAAGCGAAACAAATGCCGGCCGGAGGAAACGACACTGAAAGAGAGGGGGGCGCCGCGAAAAAATATCGGGTGCCGAAAACCAGCGGTTATCAACGATGGTGACATTCAACAAGTTTACTTTTCCTTCCTTCCTTTTTTCCTTCCTTCCTTCCTTCCTTTTTTCTTTCTTTCCTTTTTTCCTCCCTTCCTCCTCTCCTCCCTTCCTCCTCTCCTCCCTTCCTCCTCTCCTCCCTTCCTCCTCTCCTCCCTTCCTCCCTTCTCCCTTTCTCTCCTCCTTTCGTCGTTTTTCATCTTTCTTCGTATTATTTGTTCTTCCGATAAGTGGCTACTCGTGTATGTTTCTTTAGAGGAGGAAAAGAGTCATTCCATAAAATACTACAATAAATGAAACTCGTAACAAATTACATTATATGCGATTACTTGCGATGGAATAAGAAAAAGAGACTCCTAACGGTTTTGTTGGCCCCCTTTTCCAAACGTCCGCCAACCCACAATGCAAGTTTACACCCTGCGCCAGGCTCTTCTCACGTCCTGGTTCTTGCCAGAGTGTAATATTACTCAAGTTTGGGTGAAGAGAGGCACCCAGTTGTTCTAGTTGAAAATGTCATCTCTAGATGTCAGTTCAAAGAGGAACTACTCTTTCCGGGTCAGAGATAATCTTTAATAAACGTTTTCTTTAGAGCGATGTGGTACATGATCGATTATTGCACGAGAGGAAGAGATATACCGAGTTCCTCCTCAGAACGATCTAGATCGTTTTCGCGTCATTTAAAAAGCGTTTCAAGTTTAAAACTCAATCCAGGGCAATTGACTCATAGCTATTAATTACAAACTTAAATATTTTCCCGCAAACATCATAACATATATTTCATTTGGTAATTACATTTCAAAGAATAAAGTAGTTAGACATAAGATAAAGAATAAAATAGGAAGATATTACTCCCCTCTCGTGAGAATCTGACACTGTTTCTACTAAAATGCAACTATGATGGATTTTTTTTTAAACATGCAAAACACTTTCTACGGGTAAACGTGTTACTGAAGAGACAACGGTAAATAAATTCATTACATATTGGTTACATTAAGAGGAAGACGATGGTATTGATCTTTTTGCCTAAAATGACTCAACCTTCAGAATTTTACCTTCTAATTCCATATTTTCCAATGTCTTGCCTATCCTTCATTACTGGAGGAGAGATTGTTTTGTACGTACCGTATCGATCCTCAAGTATGAGCATCGACTTACTACCGCGAGAACTTTAGAACGACAACGTGAATCCACGAATAATATGGCATCTTGCATATACTCTATAATACTTTTAGGCCCCTGCGTTGCGTCGATTCGCTCAGCGTGTCTAAACTGGTATCGAGGCAATAGCCTTCGGTCTCTAATCTTATTATAAAACAACAAAGAGTGTCTAACCATAATTTACAACGCATTTTACACCAAAATACTTTTTTGACAAATAAAACAACAGAAAGCGAATTCACAGAATTTACTGAAGTTAGTAACTTGCAATGGAGTTCTCGAATAGGTATATTGATAATGCTTCTAAAACAACTTCAAAGGAATCCTTTCTCTCTCTTGTAAATCGAACTCAATACAAATCCTTCACAAACTACTATACATCGCAATTGTAAATCTTACACCTATTTATTTGCGCACAATTCTGTGTTTTGAAAAAAATTAAACCTGTCACTTCCCTGTTCTTAGTTCTCCGATCTCGCAGCATCGGCAGTCGATTCGTGAAAGGGGACAGGTTAAGGGATCTTACCCCAAAATAGTTTTCATGTCTAATGTTATCTTGAAAGTTTGTTTTATCATAATACCCATAATCTTTGGAATACCAACGGGATACAAATGACGCATAGACCTTTTCCCCTATATCACTGAATTCAAGCTATAACGGATTCTCCTGTGATTGTCTCACTGGTTTACAATCAACTTAATACATGCAGCTGCAAACAGGACGAAGGAACGCTGTCAAACATGAGTCATTATGATTTCTGCTATGGTCAAGCTACCATCCTAATACCATCCCATGTCCATCCCAGGATACCATTGGTACATTATGTCCCACGAAAAATAACATTAGGGTATTGTGTCCCGGAAAAATCCATTGGTTCCTTATGTCCCACCAAAAACACCACTGGGACATATATATTCCACCTCGCCCGCAAATCCCATTATTTTCCACACATAAGTGATCATTTATTGTTTTTTTTTTGAATAGAAATGTCTTAAAATTGACTGATTTTGAAGTATTACGGAAGAGTTCTGACCACCTGTACGATTCCTGCTATTGACAAATTACCATCACATCGGAACGTTATGTCTATCCAAGGATGCATTATGTGCCACCACAAATACCATTGAAATATTGTATACCCTCAAAAGTACCATTGGTACGTAATGCCCCACTATAAATACTACTGGGACATATATCCCACCTCTCCAGAAAATCCAATTATTTTTCACATCTAGGTGAGCATGTATTACCTTCTTGAATAGAAGTATGCTAAAATCCTCTTAACTTCGATCTAAGCAAAAGGGTTCTCCGACATTTTCGCCCGGACTTGTTGCCCTGTTGCCGTAGGTTACCCCACTGGTGGTACATATTCGGAGGGGCGCCCCCGGAGCCTTGCCGAGGAGGGCACTGCTTTTTCGGAAGCCCCGCCCGCACCTTTAACACCACGGCCGAAGTGCTCGGCGAACTACCAGAGTGGAACCTCGAACCCATACGGAGAGTCTGCCGTTCGTGTATGGGCGGATCTAAAAAAGTACGCCGCCGATGTATTTACTCGCGTAATTTTGTTGTCGTAATTAAAATTTCCGATTAAAATGTCCAAGGAGTTGACAGCTGGGAGCGAGGGAACGCTGCCGGTGTATTTACTCGCGTGATTTTGTTATTGTAAACCGATTAAAATGTCCAAGGGGTTGACAGTTGGGAGTGGGGACTCGCCACCTGTACATGGATGTGATCGCCCAGCTCCGCCCCAGACATGACACGTGTGTGGTCGCCCAGTTATGGAAAATGAGTTATTCATTACGACACTCAGTAACCATTTATTTTATAAGACGTACAAGCAAAGTTAAAATATCCAAATTAAAAGTGACAATTTCATGTGCGAAAATTGTAAGTAACGTTAAAATTCAAAACAAAATAATAAAACACACTTTAAGAGTAACAGCAGTACCAACGAAAAAAAACACAAAAGAAACGAACCAAATGCAATCAACACACCAACCGCAGCGCAGAGAACACGACAGGAAAGTACAATCTACAACTAGCGGCCTTTTCAGCTAGCCTTTTCACTATCACTGCCTCACGCAGTAGATAAGTCGTATGATCTCCAATGAGCTTTAATAACTCTGTTATGACATCATAAATTGCAGCTTCCTATGGATTATCGAAGCCTTATCTTTCTTCACTCAGTAGCTGTCAATCCCATTGAAATTTTAATCGGAATGTACAAGGGTTATCCGCGAAATTGAACTTCGAATTGCTTCAAATGTTCAAATCATCAACGAACATGTTCAAACCATGAAGAACTTGTAATATTCAAACCATCAGCAAATGGTACATTTTTTGTTGCGGAATCTGTCAAAGGAAAAAAGTCATTATTTTCTTTGTTTTCGGGAAGTAAAACAAAGATGCCGGTTATTTCTACAAGATTTCTTTCAGAAAAAACTTTTCCTATCATCCATTTGTAAAGTTTTCAAACAGAAACGTAAAAGTGGGTATTGTATCAATAATTCGACCCTGCAACCAGAAAGTATTGTCCCCTTTCGAACTTGCAAGACAACAAGTTGTTATCGCTACATGTTAGCGAAAGCGATACCGATACCTTCTGCTCTATAGTGAAGACTACAGAAAAGCAAATCTAATTCCTTATAGAAAATACATGTGTATTACTCGTACACGTCGTTTATTAACAATAATTGTAAGAATTAAAAAAATTTAACAAAAATGAAAACCATTTCTAGAGTTTGAAATGATGAGACTTGAATGGTTCAATTTTTGATGTTCGGGCAATAACTTTGGCCCATTATTGACACTACGTATTGTGCAATACTTTATATCATCAGTGTAAAAGTGCACATAGTGTATATAAAAGACGCACATTATTTTAATATCGCAAAATCTCTGAGTGAGTGATACATTTTAATATGTGGTAAGTTTATTGTAGTTGAGATTAGGAGGAATTTGCTTGGTGATACAACTTGTTAAAATTATGGTATAAAGACTACCTTCTTGTATGATTATGAAATTTCACAAAAGCAGACTTTCGCATTTGCATCAACAAAAATAGGACTATCACCAAGCAAATAATTTCGGCAAGTTTCATTTACTGAATGCTATTATTTTTACGCAGATGTACTGTCCAAGAAGAAAATCCTCCCTAACCGGACGGAAACCAGATTTGAAGAAAGGAGTTGAACGAATTTGTCGCTAACTTGTCAAGAGTTACGCTACGGACAACGCCAAGTAATAGTAGACCATGAAATGACATTTCCCACAAGAAAAAATGACTTGAAGACGTCCGTTTTCTCACATGATAATTATCGTAATAATTAATATTAACATTAAAAAATATTGAAATTTGAAGAACCTAGACGAACCTTCTCGCAGATAATTAGCAAACAGCGATGAACAATTTCAAGTCAGATTAATGCCAGGTGTCTGAGTATTGAATGTTATATCCAACAACTTAATTGAGCTATCGGGCTAGTATAATTACGAAGATCAAATAAACTTGCAAGCTAATTTCTTCAGAGAAAAGGAATGTATCCGTAAAATACAGAATAGAACAGTGAACATGATCAACTTTATGTCATCGTATAGCTTCGAAGATCTAATTAGTAATTACTGTTTCCTGCCTTCAAAGAGGAAGAATATATACATTTATAAAAACAAACGACCGCATGCTTTGCATGAAGGCGATGGAAGCATTTCGTTCAATGAGAAAACAACTATTTCCCCCTCAGCACTCAAGCTATCTCTCAGTTCGCCGAAACAGCTATCACCTTGAAAATATTATTACATTTTTTGTAACTTGCCATCAGAGGTCACGATTCCCTCTGACGAATACATGGACCTATCACTTGATAGTATACGATGAATACAAGGGCAAATTGTTAATGTTGAAATCAATTAGCTCCTCGTTACTTTATTATACGAAACTACTTCTAAGAGATATAACTACCTCCCCTCATTTTAACGCAAATTCTTCTAGAATCGAGATATTTGTATTACTGTATAATAATGTTTGGCGTATTAACTTCTTAATATAATAACAATTAACTCCCATGGCTTATCAGTTCGCCAACAGAACTTGACGTGGAAGACCATTGCCCATTGACAAATACACAAAATATGTCCAGACTGGAATGTAGCATCAACATAATGGAGGATTAGTACTTCCTACATGCCGCGCAGAATAATAAGCGATCAAGACCGGATTTTCGACCTAATAACACCGAAGCCGAAGAAGAGAAAAAGAAACGTGAAAAACTGCACTAAGCCTGAACGACATGCATACTGTATAAGTACGCACCAGGATTAAGTCGATAGACAATGCTTCACACGGTTCAAGACAATCGAAACAGAAAACTAATCGATTACAGTATTTACAGGTGTTCAAGAGATAAGCCAGAAGAAGGATAAAAATGACGTTACTATAAAAATTATCATGTCACAAAAAAATAGAAAAATGCACCCCCTAATTAGATCTAAAATATGTGACCATCTGGCATATCGGCGTGTGGGGAGGGAGGTGTACACATGGGAGTGATGACCAATAAAAGCCTGGTCCACAACTGTTGTTCCTTTTTATTTTGCTACCCAATGTCTGAGAAAACTTTCCTGGTACGAGGGTTAACTGATATACTGTATCAGCACTGAGAAAACTAGAAGGTTCTACGAGACCTACGTAAAGGCGTTAATTGCGATTGACAACCGTGAAATCAGTAGTTTTAAATCTAATGTGTTTAGGAATGCTTCATATTAACCAAGGACGAAGCATTCTTCATTTTATGCCATAAAGATTCCCTCCCTTGGCCTCCTATTTTGTAATCGGTTCGTAAAATTTTCCTTCGTAAACTACATGTCTTAGAATGTATCTATAGCGCTAAATCGAATGAAAAATTAATGCAAGATGCTCGTGTATTCATTACGTACTCTAGCCAGCTTTTAAATCGCGTATTCTGTGAAAGAAAATTATACAAATTCATTTTCAAAATATGGTCACTGGTCGGGCGGTAGGCATGAAACATATTGCTCAGATGACTACCAAGTACATTAACATACAGGAGACGATGTGTAGACACGCTGTGAATCCCCACTTAGTTGACGTTTGGCCTGCTAGTGTATTATACGTTGTTTGTAGTTTTTTTTAAAATAATGCTCTAGTACAATGTATTTGCATTGGTAATAAAGAATAATCTTAATTTGAATGTTCGGTTGAAGGCTTATTTCCAAGTGACATATCTTGAAATACAATTTTTAAAACAAAAATGATTATAAATAATTTTTAATAATTAATAATAATAATAATTTTTAAAATACAAGAAATACAATTTTCAAGGAAGCGAAAATATTTAATTCAACATAAATTTGATGTTAACAAAATTAAGTTTTCGAATACTATTAAAATATGAGAAAAGGTTTCATATTTGAACGCATTATTTCGTGGAATGAACGTCTTAATATATTAATCCGTAACAGTGGCGTAGCCATTGCCACCCGGGGCAAAACTAATGTTATCCCCTAAATTAAATATAAAAATATCAATTACTGAATAGTTAGTACATTAATAAAAATATAAGTGTGTTAATACACTTACAAGTGTATAAGAATACACATGAGATTCACTTACAATGTAATATATTAAAAACCATATGTAATTCAGAATATGAATATGAAATATAATTTTTAAATGAATATCTAAAACGAAGTATAGCTAATTAACAAATACATGTTTTTATAAAAATATAATTTATAAATAAATCATTAAACTTATATAACTCCGACTATAACATTTTCTAATTGGTGTTACCCCTAAAAAGCGTGAAAAATGCTGTCTACCGGGGCGGACCCACCCCCTGCTCCACCAACTACGCCACAGATCCGTAAAACCAAAAAACAAATGGAAATGGAGATATGTCATTTTGGAAATGAGGTAGTCAATTTGTTTCAGAATTGTTTACCACGGAAAATCTTCAAAATCTTTCTGAATAGGAATAATTTATTGGAGTAGATAGAGTGCTTATTCGGGACGTTTGGTGCCCATGAGGGTTGCATAGATTGTTCCAGCGTAGCTAAGCCTCCATGTCAGAGAGAACTTTTTTCTTCCTCTGTTGGCAGTCCACATACCGACAATTTTTTCTGAGAATTTGTAATCCGACAGCGGTTTCCTAGGTCTGACCTTGTCATCCTGATTAATGTCAATTCCAAGAGATATCTGATGACAACACCGTATTCCAGTTTCTCCTGCCCACTATCAGCCAATCCTCGTACTGTGATTTAAATGACTGATGTAAATAAGTTCTTCCATACCTCCAGTCTCTGGTATGAAAGCTTAGTAATGAAGGTACATACTCGTAAAGATATGAAGTACAAACAAGTCAAGGAAAAGAACTTAAGTGAACAAGCAGAATTTTTCAAATAAGTTTCTTTTCTTGGGAACTTGCGCTCGAAATGCATTTACCGAGTCAATAGCAATTTAGCAGTGCGTTATTCAATCAATATCATGCACAATGCACTCAAACTTGGCTCATGCTTCCAATTATTACGTTGTAACACGCACATAAACCATTAAAGTGAAATATAGGCGTTTACTATGAATTTTTACTTATGAGAGTAGAACGCCTATATCCCATTTTATCATTGCATCATGAAAATCAATATTTTTCACGTGTAAACATCAAGGAAATTTAGAGCAATGAAATACTTGCTGGAAGTTTAATAGAATTTTATTTGATAACCAAATAATTTTTACAAACCTATAGCAAGTAATAAAACGTTCAATTAGTTTAGTTAATTTAGTAGTTTAGTTAATAAAAATGTAATGATTGGTAAAGTTACATTTAAACGTAAAAATAATTTTAAAATTTGAATTCATGTTCCAAAAAGTACCATTTTCTTGAAGTTATATTTTTATTATTACGGTTCCCTCGAACAGTTTCCTCCCTCGTAGTTTTAAGCCATGAAGATTGGAGACCAAAAATAATATTTTCAATGTAATTTTGCAAATGAGACAAAATGATGAGACTCGTTTATAAACAAAAATAATTTTAAAATTCTAAAAAGATGTTCTGAGTTCTACCACGACCTGACAAGGGCAAACGTTGGCGTAAGATTTCCCAGAAAGATATGCTAAATATTTGCTGGATGCATTGGGAATGAGCAAAATCCGTTATTCAGTTCCTTGCTGAAGGGCATAACACTGAATTCGATTTGAATGGGACACTACGCGCCCCCAGCGTTGGAGGACGGGCGTAACTTTCTTCCCTAAGGATCTGAAATTGAAACACAGTAGAACATCGATCACTGCCCCTTCAGAACTATCAAGTTGTCTGGATTTTTTAAATGAATCAAGAAAATTACAAATTATTAATGTAGTAAAATATTTACATTTTTAATTGCAGAAAAGGTATTACTCGCGCAACTTTTCTTGAACGATGGATTGAAGAAATGCGGGTAGTGTGGGGGTATTAGTTAAGTAATCAGCCACTAGAAGTTACGAAGCAATGCTAATCTCTGGAGAATCGGTGATGCCTTGGCAACTTTCTAAATAACTAGCGTTCGAACGTATTAGGAGTTCGAGGTATCTCCTGCGATTGACCTTCACTTGCATCGGTCATTTTATTTGATTTTTTGGAGAAAATCATGGACAGCAGTTATAGTCTTCAACAGAAAGTAGTTTATATTACGCGTCGGTGAAGTTGTATTTGAAATGTTGTCGTCAGTGCTCTCTGCAAGCTTTTGCATTCTACTGTTCTTGTGCCAGAGAAAGGGAAGCAAGGTCATCTTTCAAGAAAAGTTGCTCAATTAATACTATAGTGTACATATGGTACTGTATTTCAGACAGATCTTTCTATTAGAACATTATTTTCTGTAATTGATAGCTAATAAAAGCATTAAGTCGCATTGTTAAACACAAATATACACACGTACAGGATTCCTTTCGCGCGATTCTTTTCGACAGAAGCGAATCTGCTTTAACGGACATTTGATTTTTGATGACATTTGATGACACCGGATTTTTGACGTACGAACAATTGACGCACTACTGCTGTTATTACTTTCTCGCATACTACTCACGTCATATAAAGAGTGCAAAGTAATGCTGCAATCAACAAAGACGAATTTTAGGAAGGAAATGTAGGTTTCTGATGCCAAAAAAGTTTCTGTGCGAAGAAAATTACAAGTTGTGTAATCAGAATCAACTTTTTGGGAGGCCCTGATACCGACAAATTGGTTTTCTGCAAAACTCTGTCTACCTGTCACTCGGAACAATACTTGCGGCTAAACCCGTGTCAGGAATTTCTCCAAAATTGATATTCTTCAAACTATCTGGCTAATGTGACCACTTAAATTTGAAAAGGATAAATTAATTTTTGAGGGTACTTTACATGTTGCCCGAAAGACGTTTGCAAAATTTTCTGAAAAATGACTCCACATTCTCAAAAGTTACGGAAATTGCGAAAGTTAATTTTTTCAGCGTCTCTTACAACGTCAATAATTTTTTATTAATTGGATTGTTGGTGAAAGTAGACACCTTTTTTTTTATTTTGATAAATAAATAGAGATATTGTCAGGTATAATATTTTAATTCAACTAATGATCATTTCGATCGCGTAGCGATCATCCTCAGAGCTAAAAACCAACACAAATATACAATGTGAAATATTAACAGGTTGGTTATTGTATACAAGATGCGTAAGCAAACTGAAGCTGATCGTACATACCTTGCAGCTTCTGGGCCGAAAACAAAGTTCTGCGAATTTTTGAGCGTGTGTCTTGTTTAAGAGCACAGCCGGTCGCAGCGGGAGGGGCGGGAAGAGGGGTAGGGTGCGGGTGAAGGGTCGTAAAACGTGGGGGGTGCTGGTGGAATGCTTGAGAGACGGTCGGGCGAGCGAAGGTTAGTGGGGTGGGGAGGACTGGGGTGGGTTAGGGATGTACACTTTGTACTAATTTTAGCAGAGGTGAATTTGTGCTAATTTTAGAAGAGGATATTTCACATTGTATATTTTGTATTGTTTTTAGCTCTGAGGATGATCGCTACGCGATCGAAATGATCATTAGTTGAATTAAAATATTGATTACCTGACAAATCTCTATTTATTTATAAAAAAAGTCAATGTTTTTTATTTAACCATCAAAAAAGAGTTAAATCTTGTGTGTGACATACTATGATATCGTCCATCTACGCGCGCATCTTAGAGATCTGGGATCACCATATAACTCACGATGAAGATTTTTCTCTCAATAACTTATTTTTCAAAAATAAATATTTAAATAAGGACATGAATGAAGGAATTTTTCAAAATGTGAGTAGCTTTTGCGTAATTTTGCATAGAACAAAAGCAATTTTAAAACAAGATTTTCTCAAAAACGGCTCCATATTTTTTCTTTCTACTTTTTGAATAGGTGGTAAATACACTGAATATCATGGGAAACGCGTTATTTTGGGATGTAATCCTTTAATTTTTCAAAAAATTACACAACTATATGTTCAAATAGTATTATAACATTACGCAGCCGCAAGCAATGCGATAAAGTATTGGAAGTTATAGTGCCGCTACTTTTTAGATTAACTTCGATAATTAATTGGTTATGGGACGAATCTACATGTTACGACACGATCAAGATCGAGTTATTTTTTCTAAGACCGAAATGTCGAGCCCAAAAATCGATCGAAATCGTGAAAGTAATAATTATTTCGCTCGGGAAATATAAACATTATTTTTGTGATGGTGTAAACTACGTATATGTTTTACCTATCCCAAGTCTACAGGTTTTATCGAAACAAAGTGCCGTCTTCATTGATCGGTTGATTGAAAGTGATTCGGCCACGTCAACAACTGGGCTCATTAGTCCCGTGAGTGTAGTGCATGTTTATATCGATCGGTGGCGCTGGCAAATAAAAAAAATATTTTATCACATAAAAACGTTTCATCACAAATATCGCAATAAAATTGCACGTAGTTCAAAATCGTTTCAATAACCAAGGATGAAATTTTCTAAGTATTAAGTACAAGTATTTTGGTATTTGAAAATCGAAAAAAGACGATAACGTATTTCCTCAATAGATTTTTACCCATTTATTCCCTTAGTGACCTTGCTGTGACCTTGAAATTTTTATTATGCAACTTTGCTTCAGTAGTATGTGTTAATAAATATTAGTCGATGCTTTATGTATACAGTATTTGCTTGGAATGTTTTAACGCAAACACAGGAAAACTGATTGAAATCGTTAAAAAATTGTTATTTTTAGATAAAAATAGCGTTTTGACACAGAATGTCCCATAACAGAAAGCCATGGTAATGTAGTAGTGCTGGCAGTCAGTGAGGATTAGTTGTGACGGGTCTCGTGAGGCTGTACGAATCATTATATGCATTCTAAAGCCACAATTTTTTGCATTGTGACATTTTGTTCAGATGTCTTAATGAAAGACACCCTACACACTCGCCGGCTCGTTGGATCGCTAATTTTTATATAACTACAAAAAAAGTGCTCCATTTTCCAATTTTCCCTTTTCCAGGTACTATTATTTCTTCAAAATGACTGTTTCCGTGTCCGACACTTTTCCGTCTTAAAGCGTTTATTGACTCATGCGGTCACCTGCAAGCTATCAAGATAAATACTTCGTCCACGATCACTCCGACATTTATTATGTTTGCCGTAGTTGCAAAAGAAACGTCTGGAAACATTTTGTCCAATGAGAATCCGACCTTGAAAGCCTACATTGCTTTATTAGACCTAAGAAACGTTCCTAAGATCTATTGTCCAGTATGACAGCTTTCCTTTTTACAGACGTATCATTCTAATTGTAGTTATGGAGATAATTATGACAGAAACATCTTTACCCTAACTTGTCGTCCTTCATCTATATTCGGTTCAATCGTGTAAGCGATTATTTGTCACTGATTACTGCCAAATCTGGTTGGAGGCGTGGTCGCTGTCGAGATGCATTCATTTCATGAACGTCAAATAAATTGTGCTGAAGGTGTAGTATTTTTTATCGTTTTGTCTTCACACTAACTGGAAAACATTCTCAAGAAAACAATTTAGTACGTTTCTAAAAATTAATAAAATTGGATTTCAAAACGTCTATTTAAAGAAACATTATTAACATAAATAAATGCATTAATCAAAAGTTGGTCTATTGCGAGTTTACCTGAAAGCGTGGTAAAAGTCAATAGCGCGTGCTATTCGGTTCATGGCTTCCATTCTTTACTAGAAAATTCAGTTTATTATCTCACAGGCATTCCAATACAATTCCAATCCAATCCAATTCTTACAGCATTATTTTTAGTGACGATATAAACGGAACAAACTAAATCACTCCTGAAAATTACCCCCTAATCTCCAATTTTACTTACTGCACTGACAGGATCTGTAACTCCTGAGGCATATCAGCTGGCCCTTGAGCTAATTTAACTGGCGGAGGAATAAATTTCGCGGAACGATACGGTCTCCAGCAATTCTCACCTGTTTTAGTGTGTGGCAAAAAAATAGTCCATGAGTCAGAATCAAGAATACAAGGTCATGTAGAACAAACAATTTCTCAATGCAGTGTAGATATTTTTCTTAATTGATATAACTCAAGTGTATGTATCGACTTTAAGTACGTGATCGCAAGTTTTAGAAAATACTAGGTATTTTTTTACTACTTTGAGAAAAATACTTTGAGAAAAAAAATGACGCCGCGAGTTCCGAAAACTACACAATCAAAGCTTGCAAGAGCTGTCAAAAGCACTGACTCAGTCCAGTGGTTGGAGAGGTAACAAAGTCCCTTCTCCGGCAAGATGCGCGAGTGGATAAGCCCTGAGCGCCATGACGCAGCGCCAGCGCCATCTGGGAGCGGCCTGGCTCCCTTCTAATTCAGGACTAGGCCCTACGTTTTTGTCCAATAGGGACATAACCTCTTAGGGACAATAGGAACTAGGAAGTAATATATCGTAGTAAGTAGTGGTTAATTAATAATAGCAATATATCGCAGTAAGTAAAATACAAAAACTGATTAAAAAAATGAGTTACATCGGCGCGGTGGATGGGGTGGCTGGTAGGTACCACCATAAATTTAAAACGTCTATTCATCCATGGTACCACCCTTTAGTGTTTTCAATAGTTTAGGCATCACTCTTTAGTGCTCTGTGGGTACCACGGTTCTTGAGGAAACAGTGTTGGCTGAGGGAGAAATCGTCTGGACGGAACGAAACGATTGAAGTCGTAGGAGGGTACACAATACCTTACCACTTACAAAATACTTCGTTGTAATAAATTTTATCCAGTTTTTAACATTACAGAGGCGGTAAACTTTACTGGTAACTAAAAGTTTACAGTAACTAAAAGTTTACTGTGAACACCATAAGTCATTTCGAGGGGGGAGGAAGAAAAGTTATATTTGAAAAACGGGTACGTTTATTTCTATAATTGAGTAAACGTACCTCTTGTAGTGTTTTAAGTATGATTATAATTCATCAAGACATGAAACAAGTATTGAAAATTCTGTAAAAAAATATCCACCAAGACGTGTTCTGTCGACATCAGCTACAAGAAATTTCAAGAGAATAAAAGTGTGCGCGATCTCCTTTTAATTAAATATATGAAGTTATTCAATAAAGTTATAATTTGTACTGTAAATATTGTAGATCAAAGAAACTTTATTCACACAAATCTTTAGAAATATTTAAATAGATCTAGAGGGTAGGAAATAGTTTCTGTTTTGGGATTGATTAGGGAAAGGATCGTTTACCATTATAAATTAGTAATCTCCCCGTTTCTTGATAAATATACTATGTTTAAACGAAAATCTTTTATTTAATGAAAAATGCATGTTGTAAGACTAAAGACAATTACATCGAAGTCAAAAATCATCGGCCACACAAATAAATAATTTTACTCTTCCTTTTCTTTAATCAGTCGTCACATTTTTAAATGAAATTTTCATATTGCATGTGAAAAACGTAAATAGTTTAAACCATGAACGCTGAAAAACAAAGATACAAACGGGGGATGAGTCGGAGAAAAGAGGTTTGGGCGACATTGCGCTGGTAGAGCGGGGCGAGAAGGAATAACAGATGGGTGTGATAAATTCCCAGCAACGCCAGATAACATCAAAATCAACTAGTACCGTAAAAAATGAATTTCATTATGTGCATGAAAGGAGAAAAAAATGATTTTGTTTGCTTGAATAAGTTGCAAAACTTTCCCCAGGTGAGGCTCGAACTCACAACCCCGGCATGTCTCAGATACTGTCCTATAAGTACCGTGCGCTAACCAATTGCGCCACTGGGGATTGACGAAAATGAAGGCCAGCTGGAGGGTTGGTAATAATTTTTAACCACTTCCGGACGCAATATTGGATATTTAAATAAATAATTTATAAAACATGTTACTGAAATAGGAAATATATTTATTTAACACGGTAATAAAATTGTTTAATTTGTAACTTAACTAAGTAATTTTAATATTTTTTTAAATATCCAAGTCAAAGACTAAATAGGTTGTGTTCAATACTGAGAAATGCATACAATACAAATTAATACCTTATTCCAAATGAAAAAAGTCAAGACAATACATGTAATACATTTGTGTAGTATGTATTTACATTTTTGAAAACAACCTATGTAGTAACTTTGGAAGTAAAAAATAGAAAATTAAAATTAAACAACAAAAAATATCTGCAAATCATAGTTGTGTTAGGTATAATAATTATACAATCGTTGTCTCTTTTTTCTTCTTGTATATGGGTTGGTGTTGTTTTTTTCCGTCATGGTGAATGGAATACCTATGTTCAAAATACGAAGTATGATATGATTGGCAACATGGCCAGTATGAATGGAAAGGTTAGAGTAAGTGCTCCGAGCTGGTACCGAGTGATCTCCATTGATGCCAGGCACGGCGTACACGCACTTCATGAGGCGAGAGAGTAATGAGTGCTTTAATGGAAGAGTGCTATAGTTTGTGGTATACACACACGATGGGGAGCAGGATGATTGAAATCGGCAGGAAATTGGCTCTGCTGCGATTTATGCAACTCTACTCCCGGCAGGTACCAGCAGTTGACGATTTCATACAATCATACAATTTCATACAATCATACAAGCTTGAACGTCACCTTAGTGACGTTATTGTGGTGACGTTCAAGTCCGCGATGAAGCTGTCAACAGCTGATACCTGCCAGGAGCAGAGTTGCGAAAATCGAAGTATAGGTACCGGTTACACGTATTAAAATGGTGATTCCACTCGCAATGCACAACAATATGGTTGTGTGTTAAATTGATCGCCAAGTACCTGTAAATTATTTGTTATAGTTCTTTAGAAAACGTTGGCTATTTACAAAAAAATTATGTCATCATTTGTCATAAAACAATCACTGTAACAGGCAGCATTTATTTCAAAGCTATGCCAGATTTCACATATTGAACAAATTGTGTCATTTGGTTGGGTATTGGTGATGGAAATTTCGGAATCGTTCACAGCAGCCCGACATTTACATAGACTATGTGGATAACATAATCCGAAATCGTAACTGTCAATTTTAGTTCTCGTCCCAACCATTCAAAGAACCACCACGTAATTTCCAGAGTATTTTATGCCAAAGTCTCAGAAAATATGTTCAAATTGTGCGTCTACCTCGCATTTTTGGCGTTAAATAAATAGATTAATTATATTAAATACATTTTTTTAAAACACCCAGCGCTATGCATTTCCGAGATGGTAACCAGCATTTGACCTTGCGCCCAAGCAATTTACACAAAACAATATTGAGGCTGAGCGCCTCTTAATTTAACAACAAATATGTCTTCTCAAAGTGAATTATTTTTATTGTACCTCAGGTTAACTAACGACAAAAATGTCGACGCACTCTGACATTGAACCTACGAACATGGCGACGTCGCCGTTTCTCTCCACAATTGCTACTCGTCACAATACTAATCCTGACCGTTGTAGGACTTTGTTTACTTTTTTTCAAAAACATGTCAATAGGATCTGAAATTCTTGGAGCGTAATAATCATAATCATAATTTGATATAAAGTGTCATCTGTCCACATCAGTCTGAGCCGGAGTTGTTAATCACGCTTACTAATAAATATTAACATGATGAAGGATCACTGTGAAATTTCAAAGATGCCTCCAATACCTTTGATACCAAAGAAGGTCCAAATCAGATGGCATTATTTGTGCCATAATAAAATCAGGCTTAACTTTAATGTATATACGGACTGGCATACACCAACAAAATTCAGATCAAAAAGCGTAGCGAACAATTGCTGAAATCTTGTCAAGCTAAAGCCTTGCAATTATATCTCACAAAATGAAGAACCAGTTACAATTGGAAAGTACAACAAATGCATTTTAAGGAAAATTATTATTACTAGCAGTAGTAGCTTAGTAGAAGTTGCAGCAACTTGATGAATGTCACTGCACAAGGCAGATTATACATCCTGAAGACATCTGACTCCCATAATTTAACCCCCTCACCGCCACCAAATTCTTTTATTTCCTTCAATATTCATTCACAAATACTGTTGAAATGAGGAAGGTTAACAAAGTCTACAACAATACAATTACTATTCACTATGAACAAAGATTTAAGCATTGTTTGGAAATGTAATTGAAAATTCACCAAGATATGAAAATGTAAGTTATAGTAGGTTAGAGTAGGAAATCTTCATATGCACCTTAATTTTAAAACGTACTGCATCGCATATGATTATAATCACTGTTGTTGTTTTCTGTAAAAGTAAATGCTTCAAAAGATTAGTGGACAGCGCGTTGCGGCATCACTAACCATTGCATTGAAAAACACATTACCTTCGATCTTCAAAAACTCGATATCTGCGAGTTGAATATTTTTTCGGCTCAGCCGAAGGTTTGTGTAATTGCAGTTGTGTTGCAGTTAGCACGCATTTTGCGCTGCAGTTGCACGCAGTGGCTGGTATGGGTTCCCGTCGGACCTTAAGTCAATAACCAAATCGGCTTTTGTGTTGCACTACGCCCTCACAATATAATAGGGGAGTGCTTGTCTTCTTTGTCCTATAGTGAGGACGTATCTATCTAATTGTTTTAGTGTAGCCGGAGCTTCGTTCATTTGAAAGGCTTGATAGACTACATTAAACGAAAGCCGTCTCAAGCATTGAGTGAAGGACTCGATATCAAATTCTTTACTCAGTACTTTCAGCCCTTTCCTAAACGGAGGGCGCGCTATGAGCCGTAGAACTTTGTTCTGTACTAGCTCAAGTGTATTCTTGTACTTCTGTGCTGTGGTTCACCGCGTTGCCGCAGCGTAGGCGACCACATGCCGACATGTTCTATAGAGTGTCATGTGAAGTTCCAAGAGAAGTGTAGGTTCCTTCAAAAGAGGTTGTAAGAGTCGAATTCTTTGCTGTAATTTCGATCGATTTCGCCTGACATATAAATGCCAGTGCATCCTTCGATCAAAATAAGACGCCTAAATAAGTTGCCTTAGGCTCCCATGTCCGTTTTTGTGTGCTAAGTGTAATTTGTTTTGGTGCTGTAAAATGTTTAATGTGTGTTTGCGGCAAGTGTAACAGATCGCCTGCGACATTTCCGCTGAGAAAGTCAAGTGGTTTTGTTCCGCCCACTTCAGCGTCAGGTCCATCTGTTTTGCAGTATTTTCAATTTGTGAATCATGGTTCGCGCTAATTTTATCACTATTTATAACCTCACCTCGTACTAACGACGCTCACTCGGGCTAGACCACGGTGCAAGATACATATTTTTAACACCATGGGCTAGACCGAGACCTTGGTTCTTGATACAAGGTAACCGCATAATGAACAAATGGTGGCAGAGAAGGGCTCGTTTTATTAATTTTACGACTTTATTAAAATTTAGTTATATTATTTTTACTGGTTACTAATATTATAACACATCTGGAGCCACCATATTTTATTTAAAGCAAAATAACAAAATTTAGTTCAGAAGGAAGCTCAAAAGTCTTTTTAAACGGATATCCTTTGTGTTTTAAATATGTAGATAAGATGGCGTTGACAACTCTCGGCTGCCACATTTTGATAATTATTCACATTTCCCAACACACGTTTTGACAGAAAGACAAAGCCTTCGCGGCCTCGAATTCAATTAAGAAAAAAAATTCCGCCCGAACAGGGACTTGAACCCTGGACCCTTAGGTTAAAAGCCTAATGCTCTACCGACTGAGCTATCCGGGCTCATGTAAATAGGACACGGATATTCAACTTTTTTAATATGTAATACTAATGAAATTGTGTGATATATTTTTGTTATGCATTTACAGTTGTCACACTATATTTTAATATACTTTATGAATATATATTGTACATTTCTTTAAGGTCAAAACTATTTAAATGTAGAAACGTTTAAGGACAAAACGCGTTTCATTTAACAAGAATACTATTATTTGGAAAAATCACAATTCATCTATTCGCATGCATTTATTGAGAGTTCTAAGGAAACAGACGTCTGTTCCAAAACGTTTTTAATGGCACTGACCTTTACACATTAGTACAAAGAAACAAAAAGGGATTGCCGACCCTGCCAGGATTCGAACCTGGAATCTTCTGATCCGTAGTCAGACGCGTTATCCGTTGCGCCACAGGGCCACAGGATGAGAGGGCTAAAAATACACATTATGGGGAAGACTAATGTATTTACACAAATTGTTATTTTCTTTTTTTAAATGTGCGTGCGTGGAAATTTTGTACGTCTTGTAAACTCTCGATTATGTCAAATCTCATCGCTTCTATTTAGAGATGTGAAATCGAGCTAGATGCGTTTTGAAGGAAGCCCTTCCTCCCTCTGTGAAGCAGGAGAGTCACCATTTTGTTTTCTTTTCTGCCAGTTTAGACTTTGTTCTTCCAGGAGCTCAAAAAAAAGATAAATATTCGCAACCACTATTTTCTATCCTATACTCGTCATTTGGATTATTTAAACCAGATATTTAACAGATATTAACTATTATCGTTTGAGAAATTATTAGTATTTTTTGGGAGGAGCAAGGCCTCCATGCGTCTCCCGAAAAAAGAGCTTTTGTTTGTTATCTACATTTATTTAACAAAATTGTTTTAAATATTTATGTTAGAAGTATATAATTATTAAAAAATAATACGGTGTTGTATAATATACACTATAAAAATAATATACAATAAAATAAATATGTTTATTAATAATCCAAAATCTACTCCCCTCCCCCCCATGATTAGCTGGATCCGCCCCTGCCAATATTTCACTTTATCTTGGGATAAAATAATAATGCTACAATATTACTCGAATTGATATTCCCTCCATAACCACAGTTGAATAGTTTGCGGATAAGGTTCCCTTCTGTTGGGGTAATTATTATGCCAAAGAAGTGAAAATTCCTAGTTTCCAGGTAGTCCTAATGACACTACGTCTTGTAGTTACGTCTTTTCATCATCCAACTGATAGGGATATTTTAGTTCTATAAAACGGGTGCAAATTATATTTAGATTTAGATTTATTCAGTAAAAGAAGAAAAACAGTAAAAACTGTATGTGACGTAGAGGGGAAAATATTATAAAATTATTAATTATTATATTTCTCCTTTGAACACCCAATACTGCTTTTCACTGATTCCTTTTAGTTGTTTTTCACAAAATAAATAATTACAGACGTATGTGTGTGCTTAGAGGAGGTGTCACCCGGCCGTAACCAGCGCCAAACAGAATACTCTGAGGGCGCTGCTTTGACTGCAAAATACATGGCTTCAATTTGCTGCAAAGATGGCGGCGCTTCAGCCACTCTATGTAGTATATACTAACTCTACATTTAACTGAACGACAACTTGTGCTGCAGCGCCATCTAGAGGAGTTTCAACAAAATAAACACCATAAAAACTTCATGAAAAAAAATGTATATATGCCAACTTTTATGGCGATCGGTAGAGCCATTTTTATACACATAAAAGCCACATCCATTTTTATAAATAGGTATAGGTAGTCATGCTAACTAAAGTACACCGACGTCCTGGTATTCATTTACGCCCCGGCCATTCCGGCTTCCCCCACCACTACTCCCGGCAACGCTTGGCAACAGAGCCGCTACCTGGCAACAATGTTCTGCATCGCAGGTTTTTATTGGCTATTTACAATGCCTTTGGACACTTAGACCCTTGGCAGCAGATGATGCACAAAATTGTTTCATCGATATATTTAGATTTGTGTAGTTTTATAAAACTAGCTCATGCATCATGACGTAATAGTAGTAGTGTAAGTTGGAAAATAAAATAGAAATGTTATGAAGAGATTACGGAGGCGGAGAGTCGAAGAATTGTCTTGGTATTTTGCGTTTGAGTCGATTTGGATGTGTGGATTGTGTTTGCCCAATTGAACATCCACTGTAGATGGAAGATTAATTTTGTGATGGAATCTTGCCGAAATTTCAGAAAAAATGCTTGAGTAGGAAGCATACCTAACTCATAATCAATTTATTTGTTAGAAATAAACCACGGGGCTTTAAGAATATTTTGTAAGCTTAAAAATCAGATTCCCAATTATTACTTCATATTAATTATAGAGCGCCATATGGGTCTTAGACTGTTTTTGAATTCAAACTTACATTTTAATGAAGCTTTCTAACTAATGGGAGCAATTAAAACGCAACTTTATCATATTTAGAAAAATATATAATTCTGCTAATTATGACAAAAAAAATCAATTTGGATTTTAAAACTTATCTAATGTGAAAGATGAATCAATAATGTTTAACAAGTTTGTTAAAATATCAGGTTCGAATATCAAAAACAACCAAAAGTGACCTCGTTCGGTAACATGCAAATGAATTCTCTTTTTAGTTAGCAATTATGCCACGGTACTAAATCCCGTGCACATAAATCTCACGATGGGATTCCCAATTTTCTCTGGGCTCTTTTGCCTCCCTGTATAGTGTTGCCATAAGGATTTCAAAGGAACTAAGGGGAATCCGAAAAATATTTCATAACAAATTGTTTATTTTTATACAGTTAGTCTATCCAGTAAATCGTATAACAAGAAAATGGTTTATCAAGTTAACAACCAATTAGTAGATCAAGATACATTTCATTGCTCGCTTTCAAAAATAACAGGGTGACCACTCTTTTTCTATGACGAATTCCCCTGACTTTTCTAGGTTATCCAGGTCATTTCTTTAATTTTTCGAGGCAAAATTTGTGAAGTATTTCAAGATATTTTAATAAAATATTAAATAAAGCTTGGCTTTGGTCGATATTAATACACTGTTATCGACTGAGACCTTTTCTCTTTTGCATTCCAGATTCTCTTGCAGACTGTGATAGTCAGAGGCACTTCAATTCAAAACACACAACCTATCTTTATCTATTTTTCAGCTTTTAGATTGCACCATAAAAGACAAAAAAATAACATTTTCTTAACAAAAAAATTGCCAAAAATAACAATATATTCGTGTTATTTGAAGGAGAATTCTTATTTTCATATTTGTCTCAGAAATTTCCCTGACTTTCAACGATTCTTTAAAAAATTCCCATGTCTTAGGTCTGTTTTCCAGAAAAGAGCCACTCTGAATATATTTCTCTGCTGAAGATTTTATTTGTTGGTCAAAGAACATGAACTCTCAAACCAGTCAGGATTGCCAGACACATTTCGCCACATCAGTGAACATAGGGTTTCCGGATGCCCAGTAGTGGAATTTGCCGCTTGCTCTCTCTTATTAGCGCATAGTTATCTGTTGTAATTTATTTATTTACGTCCAAAGCAGTTAAAAACTGTGTGTGACGTGCTATGGGGATAAGTTAAATTGAAGCTACATTTATGTCCAGAACAAAATAAGGGGTCATCTCAACATTTGCTGAGAAAGGGAAACTGGACAAAACCTGATTGAGATGGGGGTCATTGACCCAGAAGCTGAAGTACAATACTTGTTTCTTTAGAATTATACAATACAAATGGTAAATAATGCAACACTAAATGTCATTGTTAAAATTAATATTACTTTCCTTTTGGATGCTCAGTATACTATCTAATTGTATAGAAACAGTTGTGCAGCAGAAAAGATTTCACTTGGGACTTAAACTTTTGTATCGAATTTAATCGTTTATTGTCATCTGGAAATGTGTTGTAAAATATTGTACATGTATTGTGTGTGAATTTTTTGAAGTGAGCTGCTGTCACCTGATGAATATGATTGCTACGTTGAGTATTGTAGTTATAGATATCAACGTTTGCTGAAAATGTATTCCCGCCCTTAAGTAAGCCATTTTAACAAAACCCAGTGACCCATATGAAGAGGCAAGGTAATGGTAAGATATCTAGATTAATAAAGGGATGCTTTCAAGGATAACGTGGGTGGGATTTCCTTATTATTTACATAATTCTTTTTTGTAATTTAAAAGTCTCGGAGCTATAAGATGTATATTCACAAGTAGTCTCAAAACGGAGTTTTGTTGTAGGACTATGTGGAATTATAACAGAACATAACAAATCAACACATTTGGCAGAAACAAAGCAAATTCTGGCGGGAGACATGATCACATGTCGATATTCAGAACACATCCCGCATTTTCAGGACATAACAATCCTACAAGCCTGTAAGCCTATAATCCTGTAAGCTTCCAGCACCCAAAAGGGGGCGTTATTGCTCTTTTGAGAAACACTGGAGTGATAGACAGGTCGAATTCAACCGCTACATGGAGGAGAATTCCAGCAGCCGGCTACTCTGATTGGTAGTTTTCCACGGTTTCTCCCTTCAACATCAGGCGAATGCCGGAGCAGTAGCCAAACAAACAGGCCACAGACCACGCGCGAACTTCCCTTCGTATTCTTTATCCTATTATCACCCCCGCACGCACACACACATACTATTCTACATTACCACACATGGCGGGAGATCAGTCGAGAGGTAAGTATGGCTGGGACATTTAGATTTTTAGATTTATTTTGTCAAAAAACAGTAAAAACTGTATGAGACATATGGGGGAGAAGATTATCTGCTTAAGTTTTCTTGAGTTCCAGAATCTCTCCCCGTTATTTTAACTATAAATAGTTGAAAGATGAGTAAAAGTTTAAAATAAATGAATAAAAATAAATTTTAAAAAATCGCGAGATTAGAAGTATTTGAAAAAAATGGCATTTTCGGTTCCGAGTTACAGAAAGCTTATTTGCATCGGTAAACAAATCGCAAGTATGGTTTTTCTGCATTGCTTACAAAATAGTAACTTGCCCTTACCTCTTCTCCTACCATTACAAGCAAAAGGAGAGTTCAACAAAACGTGCGCATAGTGAAGCTACGTTTACGCCTAGAAAGAAAATAAGGAGCCGTTTCATCATTTGCTCAATGTATCACGAAAACAGGACAAAAACCTGATCGAGATGGGGGTCATTGCCCCGGAAACCGAAGTACATCATTGAAGTACATATGTCTTTTTTCAAACAATGACAACAGTCCCCCACTGTGATAGATATATGGAAGGGGAAATTCCCAGTAAGCTGACGTCTAGGTTGGCACCGGATCTACCTTCCAGGAGAGAGGAACATCGCCACCTTCGCATAAAAACACTCACTACCCATACAGGACAATACTTCGATTTAAATATAGAGGCACATCAAAGTCCCGAACTGCATAGAGAACGGAATACTCTCTTCCAATCGGGAGTTTCGTTACAATTTAATTTTTTGCTGTTGGATGGCAATGTCCCCCCCTCCTTCCAGCTCTAGACCTTGAAGTGCCACCACGTTTAAATCGGAAAATAATTACCACGGCAGTTGACGTGTTCAAAAACATCAATTGAATCCTCTATTTCAGAAATCCGTCAAGCGCCAAAATCTAAAACGCGCATAAGCGACGGATTATTGTTCCAAGAGGAGAGACTCATCGTTTAGTACATATTTATATGAAAATATATATTTATCTACTGCGTTAATATATAAAAAGATGTTGAAACCTGAAAAATTGGAAGACTTTTTCTCAGTTTTCTAGAAATCAATTTCGCGTTTGACGGATTTCTGAAATAAACGATTCAAATGACAGTCAACCGGCCCTCCCTCCCGCAGGCTGTACCCACAAGAGCACATCCCGTGGCCCAAGTACCTGCTGGTGCGCAACTCGCGCCGGCCCGTGCCCTGCCGCCCGCCGCCGTGCCGGCCCGCTGGCGTGCCTCCGTCGAACCGCGACCCCTTCGGCTCCTTGCACCACGCCGAGCGCCGCCACTTCTGCGGCTTCACCGTCTCCACCATCGCCAAGCTCTTCTAACGCGGACACTCAACGCGCATGCGCGGCCATGGAGCGCGCGCATGCGCTCTAGCGGTGCTCGCCGGCGTGCGCGCGGAGGGGTTAAATTAAACGTCTGGCGTCATTCCACAACTTATAAACCACAAAAAATTTGCTTCGACGTACTCGGAAGGGATAAATTAATCGTCTGATGAATTCCACAGGTTATAAACCACCTCAAGTTTCTTCGACGTACTCAGAAGGGATTTCACTGGTTATAAGCCAACCTAAAGTTGCCTTGCTACTCCACTTCTTCGGGACATTATTCCAAACAATGTGAAATGTCTTTAATTTTTACCCTACTTTATAAACCACGCAATTTTTTCTTTGTACATGATTTTGGAGGATACAGTACTCGAATAAAACTGAAACATTTTGAATCTTTTTAACTAGTTTAAAAACCACTTAATTTTGTCTCGCAACTCCATTATTTGGACTGAAAGATTCATTATTCGAAAAGGGGTTAATTAAACATATTGAATATTTACAGGGGTTTACAAAACATGTAAGATTGTCACTCCACCCGATGAATTTATCTAAAAAAATCATTACACAAAAAAAAATAATTAAATGCTGTGAATCTTTAAACTTAATTATCAAACATGCTAATTTGTCTCTTGTACTCCATTAGGAATGAAGGAGTATAATCTAATTCAATATAAAAAATATGGAAAACATAAATGTAATACGTAAAATCCATCCGATTAATTCTCAGTGACAATTCCTTGTTATCATTTTTATAATTCTTATTCAAAAATGTACGTAACTGAAATAAAAATCTTCAGAGAAAATCAGAGTTCCGTCCATTACTGAAGTTCAGAGGAGGAAGGAAATGACGACCCTTTAAAATTTCACTTTACAAGTTGTTCTAAAATATCTTGTATAAACGTGGGCTCAATTCTACCTCTTTTGGCCTCACGCTTGATTAATTCTGACGAATGTGAAACCGAAGCATTTCGTGCTTCGCAGAGAGCACTGGAGTGATCGCTTATAGAAAACTCACGCCATATTCGAACCTCTTACCAAGCGCGTCACCATCACAAATTCTGAAAAGTACCGGAGCAGGATGTCACTAAGCAATTCACATTTTAAGTTTACTTTCGACTACTGCGACGTACATTTCACACGAAAAGCTGGGAACTTACGTCACCGAAAAATATGAATTTGATTACAGTTTTGGTTATTGCACACTTTCTAGGAGCCGGCGCCATTTTTGCTGCTGTCCTGTGTCACATTACCAGCCTCATGAATAGGAAATGTGAAGTGTGGGTTGACGACGGAACATAACTAGAGCATTAAAACCTGTCTAAAACGGAACATGTACAAGCAGGAAACCTGCCTTAACCGGAAAATTTCTCCAGCCTGTGAAGTTAATTTGCATTATACACAGCATGAAACGGAATTCATGCTCATTTTTTCCTGTGCGGCAAATAGATTCTAGATATTCTTAATTAAATGAATGCATTCGCAAGTCTGTTTTAAATTCTCTTCATCTGTGACACGCGATTTAGACGTGGCAGCGGCACAGTATAGAGGAGCTTCAGCTGTCAACGTAGAATTCTATCTTGGGGTGGCTTGTCTCTCATGTCGTAGGGGAATTCCCTCCTTCCCGACTTTTTATACACTTGATGTGCGTAGCACATTGACGGAAAGCGGCACAATGAGTTAAGTGTGTGTAGCGTGAACTGCATTACATTATAATTGGTAATTGACTGTAACTCATTTACGTGCTTGTGCCATGCCGTCTGCCTCGGTAAACGTGCAGTCACTTTGGTCATTACGTGATCAGTGAATTATGCGCCACGCAATGCCTGAACTTGTGTAATTCTATTGCACCGACTGTATGTATTAACTATTACATTGCATTAAGCAACCACTTCAGAAGTCTTTGTATCCAGTACACTATGAGCACGAGCTGCTAATCACGGTCTCATCGTTATGTGCCACATCAAGTTCTCCATCGCTAAAATGTGTTTCACACTGACAACGTAATTATGTGGTAGCTTCAGGTCCACACGTGCTCTGGCACGCATTTTACGGCGCCCAAGCACTGACCCACTGCGCGTGTCCTCTAGCGAGCGCGTGACAAGACTCTCTCAACTGGTGTTAGCGCATCTCAACACAACACTAATCATGATGGACTATATGTTCAATGTCATGTGTCTTTTATTTCAGCATAAGCGAAACGGCTATGTTCCAAATTATATCTTGTCCCATCAAACGTCAACGTAAATAATTTTCCTTCAATTGTTTCAATTTTGCAAACACCTGCGTGTTCACATACAATCCAATCAAAAGGTTTTCATGAGAAAATGTGTTAATGTCAATGCAACTCGATGTAATATTAATTTAACTTCAATTACATATTGTTTCAAACTATGACTACTGATTCACCCAAATGATAGCAACTTTCCTCTGTAAGCATAACTAATTGCAAGAATCAACGCGTGGACTCGCTTTGTAAGTTCATTAATCCTTCGAAGCTATTAAAGGTAAGTGATTGAGTTTGTGGATTTTATAGGACATCCGCATTAAAATAGTCCACTATTAACTAAGCCAACTGTAATTTTTTATCCTTCGAATCAGAGATTCTTGTTCATATTTATGTAGGAATCAGAACTAGCTATCATAAATTATTGTTCTTCGAGCACCACATTCTGCTTAATTTTCTGTCATGTGATTGGGCTTCAGTCACGAATCAATTTCTCCTTTTACGGGTTGGGATGCATATTCGACCGTATACCAACCACCAACACACTTGAGGGCTCTCTAGATCTGAGGCCAGCACAACGGGAGACACTCCGCGACAACACATACACGAGAGACTAAGGACAAACAAACATGCCCAAGGCGGTCAAATCTCTCTACAAACACGCTCGACTACATACATACAATTAAATTTATTCGATTAATTGGGGATATTTCCCCCTTAGCACGAGCCCCCACTGGTCAGAAAATGTTTCCTGTAACTATTTCTGTAGCACTATCGTACCCGTGCGAGAACACTCGCATGTTCATCCCCATCATTTCCCTATCCTTTCCATTATGGAGGAAAGTTATTAATGAAATGTGTTTGTTAAAAAATGTATTATACTTACTGTATTATATTACAAATACAGTGTGCCAGGAAAGTCTCTCCGCAGTAGCATCTTGCTGGTGAGTGCTAGTAATAGAAATTGTGCTGGAAACACGAGCAACAGCCTGTAAGATCTAAATTGTGTACTCATCACAATCATTACAGATGCTTGAAGTGTTGTCCCTTTCATTTGTTTCCCAGTGACCTGTTTGCTACCAACATAAATGCAATTTTTAATGCGAGGCCCAGACTCGGCCATGTGCGGGGACTTTCCTGGCGCACTATATTATCCAGTGCACTCACGACACATCACTGTTATGCCAATTTTTTGCATAGTTTAATCATACATCACGTTTTTATATAGCTTTTATTATTTATTTCATTTTTTTTTTGAAAAATTCGGTATTATATATTTGTGTAAGAACTATAGAGGGCCCTAGCATTAACACAGCACTGCACACACATGGAAAAAGTTACACTAGACAGACACCCAAGGAAAGCCATTTGTAGCACCACTCCTTTCTACCATGCCTCCTACCTGCAGCAATGTGTGATTATGTTATATAGCAAAGTAATGGCCGAGATGTGCTTGCTCATACATGGTATATGAATTATTGATAAAACAAAGTGTATTTAGTTTCTTCATAAAATCTGCCCAGCGCTTTCACATCATCAATTCATCATCAAGGCCAAAAGAGAACTCGACAAACATATTAGCCCAAGGCTCACTTTTTTATTCCTTTTTCTGAATATTTACTTTCAGAAGGAAAAATTATGAGACAAAATAAGAAAAAGGAAACGGGCAAATAATTTTAAAAAAATATTAAATTTTTAAATACATTTAATTGTATAAATATCATTTCACACAAATACACCTACAGCACTATAGATTAAATTTCTAACTGAACACAAAAGCTCTTCTCTTTTGAATATATAAATAGAATCTGAAAAAAAAAGAAGCTTCAATATCATACGTAAATTTACACACATCATAACTGTAAATACATTCCATAAGGCTGTGACAATATCTTAAGTAACATTGACAAATAAATTCCTTCTACAAATACTTCAATTTCATTAAGTTAACAAAATGTTCAAAACTTGCATAAACAAACATATCCAACTTGACCCTTGACATAATTCCTCTATGAAATACTTATCTTGCTTCCCTTTAACTGAAAAAAGAATAATTTTCATGAAAACTTTAATATTACATATATAAATTATTTATGATTTATTTGGGTTATTTAAAATTAAATACTGTAAGGAAAATATCAAGTACTAAATAATTTTTTGGTAAAAAAATATGCAAAAACAAATTGGACAACAATTTGTATTTAATAAAACAACATATCCAGCAAATGACCCTGTCTTCCTTATTACGCATCCAACAAAAATTGTCACAAAACATCTGAAAAATGGCACTAATTTTTCATTGTTTAGTGACAAAAATGGATGGAGGCAATGATCTAAAATGCAAACATAGTATTAAGAATAAATAATCAATTACCGATGTGCTTAGTCTGGAACATCATGTCTGATGATGTAACATGAAAAGATGTTCAAAAATAAATTACGAAAGTGAAATGAATTCCAGAAACAATGTTATATAAATCTAAATAATGAAGTCCTCTTCATAGCACTTTTACAAATATTTCTACAAAATAACACGAGTGTGTTTACACAATCTTAAAGTCTTCTTATCTCCATTCCTATAAGTAACTCAGGAAAACAAAAGGAAGCATTCACAAACACCACACTACAAACCTTTAAACCACAATATACACCTACTCAAAAACGAGAAGACATTATAACAGAATAAATTACTTGACGTGATATGTACTACATAAAATTAATATAAGTATTTATGAGAATCTTTGAATACGGTTTCTTTATAAGTGAAACAATAATTGGCTATCTTAAAACAAATGTTCCCAATTACAGTGGTTGCAAAACTGAATATTTTTTCCTCAATAATTTTATTATTAATTTCATTGCTTCGATGTGTAAATGGTTAAGACCATTACTTTCTAGTAAGACAGGTAAAAGGAAATAACGAATAATACGTGCAATCTTCATTCTCTGAAGACGGCTTCATGAAAGAAATAAAATTCTTAAAAACATAATGTAGAGATAAAGGAATATTACAATTACAATTTAAATTAATATAAAAGAAAATATTTAGGTTATTTGTTTTCAAATGTTTCACAACACAAATGTTACATTTATCAGGTCTCTCACTCATCAGAAATTTCACAAATAAATACATTCTGAAATAATTATATTTAGGTAATAATTAGAACCCCGGTCTTGTATTCCCTTTCACTAGCACCTACAAGAGTTCAACAACTTAAAAATATGGCAAATAGAGGTGCTGAATACTGCTAAAGGATTGTTGACATGTTATAGAAGACCATTGATATTAAAATAGCAATTGATGTGCAAATGATTTTAACACAGAATTTTGGGTGGAATCACAAGAAATTGGATACGAATATTCTATCTTCACTTTTGATTCCATAAATAATGCTCAATATGCAATTATTCCTTCATTAACCGATCGTTAAGTAACTCATACGCTAACATGATTTAAATTATTTATCACTAAATAATTTTATTAAAAAAATGTTTAGATTCGGAAAACTTTGCAAATGGTATTTAAATAAATTTTCCCCTTGAAATGAAATAATACCACAGAAAATGAAGTAAATTCATACTAAAAAAAAATTTTTTTGAAGTAAAAAGAGACACCTGACAAAGAAAGAAAAAAAACTTTTCAGCTAAATTGAAAACTAATTGTTTTCTATTTCTTTCACCAAGCACTTCTTTCATTTTTCTTTTATTTCATCTCTTCTTACTTGCATTCTACTTATTTCAACCAATAACACTTCTTCTCTTTCTTCTAATCTTATAATCCTATATCTGCTTTCAATTGTGCACTTCCCCAGTTTTTACAGAGGTTGAAAGGTTGTAGAAAGATAAAAATTCTTCGTGTTTTCTTTCCTCAATTTCATTAATTTAGAAACATGTAGTCTCTAGTTTACAGTTCTATCTTTTTAGCAGCTAATATCTTAAGCCTCATTATGGAAAAGAAATTTGTAAATAATTTTATTCTTTCATTGCACAACTTTAAAAGTGAAAAACAAAACTAAAAAATTATTCATTCATTTGGTAATAACAATAAAAGTGGCATATATCTGTAGTGTTACAAAATTCTAAAGTATGATTAATTTTATTTTTGGAACTTAAATCCGTATATTTAAAAATGGAAGGTGAGAAAAAAATAGATTTCATTTTTCTCACTTCCCAATATTTTGGTGGAGACAAGACATTGTTCTCTTTAGTCAAAGAGACATTCTATTCACAATTACAGATAAAATTAATGTCATTAAATTACACAATCATGATTGTAGAATTAAAATTGACCAAATGATGTTTGTCTTGAATGATTTCAAAGAAAAACACTAATTGTTATTTTCTTCCAGAAAAAATTTAACAATATACTTTAAAACTTAATTAAAAGAAAAATCATTTCAAAGTTTGAATATCTTCAAAAATAAAACATTTTCATATTTCAGTATCACTTGAAATACATTTTGGAAAATTATTGAAGAAAAAAAAGAACAATGCTAACATGATTACAGCAGCACAACTTAACAGGAATGCTAACACTACATGTTGAACACTAAACAGCTAAACCATTCACTCAATGACAAATGTAGTGGCTTGGCAAAAAGAAATTATTAATAAAAAATGTTCATTCAGAGATCAAAGTAACATATAGAAAATAACAAGAAACACGTAAAAATTCACAATTAATAATATACATTTAACTCCAACAAAACAGTGAAGAGTTTACTTTCAAACAAAGAAAAATAGTATAATAAACAAAAATTAATTATATCAACTAAATACTTTCAACTGAGGTTCTGATGTTCTTCTAATTACAAGAGAATATTAACAGACATAAACTATTTCCAGAGAGATGACACATCAAACAGAAAACCATGAAGTGTAAACAATTTATAGAATAAACATACAACAGGAAATCAACAATATACAAGAGCATAATTAATTAAGACAGACATATTTCTCACAATTTTCTTTTCAATCTTACATATAACAAACAAACAGACACAAAATAATTTTATGAAGTACTGTCTTTCTCTAAAAACTTAACACAGATATGAAGGTAAATAAAACTTTATAAAAGTTTACATCGTATCATTTGATGCGAACAATACTCCAAACTCCAAAATCATTGGAAATGAGACAGAAGGTTCATGAATAGCCTCTTGAAGCACATAAGTGAAAAATCACTTATTTGTCACAAAATTTCAATTCTGCCAGAATACACTACTGTCTTATTTACAAGGGGATGTAAATAAATAACCCAGTAAATGTCTCAGAACTTCTTTGCAATGTTTTTCAGAGTTAGGACACAACTGTTCTCAGCACGCAACATGATCAACAATGTAGAAATGGTATTTCATTTCATTTTCTTTTAATAAATTACACCTAGACAGTAATGATAAAATTGAGCAAACGCTGTCTTGATAATCTGAAAATTTGATGCCAAATCTGTGATAGAACTGTATGAAAATGTTATTACTCCACAAACACAAATAATCATTTCAGCACACTTAATTTCTTCAAGACCAATGCTAATAGTTTTGATCACCAATTTTTCAAGGAAACAAAATTAACCAGTCAAAATTTTACATTAAGTAGTTATCAACAACACTTTACATCAGATAAAAAGTAATTTAAGAAATGAGTGAGTATGCCATGAATGAATTTGTCATCACAAATGTATGTTTGTGAAAGCTAATTCTCACACTTCACTTCTTTTAGATTCTGAACATACACTTAATAACTTCCAGTTTACAAACACATACTTAAAATTGCTAACATCCAATATACATGGTACTGTATTGCGTGAATTCCTATAACAATTTCACAATGTTGTCACAAAGATTTTATTCCTTTAAGAAATGTATCCTTTTCTAATAATATAATAATCCTGATAATGTCAGAAAATTTAAGAAGAATAGAAGATATAATTTATTGCTATTGTTCAAAATTTCCTCATTTTAGCATGACAAAAGATATTTCATTCGCTTATGACAAATAGTACAAATATTCATTACTAATTCATAGTATATTAAAGATGCATTATGCAATTGCTAAAACCAAAATTTCATATTTAAATTTCTATTACTGTAAATACAAAATTATAATTAGAAAAGATATTTTCGACAATTTGTAGACCTGCATTTGCAAATAATATTTGATGTAGAGGCTCTAGGAATCACTGTTTGAGCATGATAGTCAAACGTGATTTCTTGATTAGCATGGATTGGCTTTTTAGCAAAGAATGCTAATTTTGGTAAATCTGGATCCAAGCAATTAATCCATACTGCATACACTGTGAGATTTGGACTGCAGGAATGATTAAAGAAATGTGAAATATTCCCATAGACTGCTGCATCAACAGTATAAGGACAATGCTCTTTGTCATTAAAATCTAAATCAAAGAGATAGGTTTGTCCTACAGAATCATATTTTTCTCCCCTTTCTTCTGCTTCCTCAGTGTTTATAACTTCTCCTACATATTCACAAAGAAAGGAGCCTTTTGGAATACTTTCTAAAGCTTTTACTCCCCACCCACAATCATTACTAGTACGAAATATGCTCAGTTTCACCCTACATCCTTTCTGAACCACTCTATTTACACAACTGTCTGAACATTTACAAAGTTTGTTACACTCATAGATCGGAAAACGTGAAGAAATTTTTATTGTGCCATTAGGGCAATAGGCAAACTGGGTACCTGCCTCTTTAACACAACTGCAGGTTTCTGCACTGCAAACTGTACAACTGCATCCAATTGGTGGTTCATCTGGGATTGAAACACCACTTCCAGGGATATAATCATTTACATAGAAAAAGTTTTCCGGTGGGCCCTCCAAATCTACAATGTTCTCGACTTTGATGTCTGCAGCAGTATTAGAAGATGCATTAATTTCATCCTCCCATTCTTTAAGAGATTTAAGTTGTCTTGTTCTCTTCACATGTAAACACCGCAGCATGATATCTTTCTTCACAGTTTCCAGCGTCTCAGATCTTCTATCAGACTCAGCTACACTAAGCAGAGAACTAAGAGCCATACACACTTTCCTTAAAGATGGCACTTGGTATTGCACACCACCATCCACCACTAAGGAAGGCATTAACTCCTCTAGTGTTTGCCTTGTTGGTTTTACCAGACTCCAACCAAATGAATCAATAGTTTCTCTAGAGAATATACAGCCACCATATACACTTGAAAAGTACTCATCTAAAATATGTTGGCAGTTATTAACATTTTCTTTTGGTTCCCAAGAATTGTATTTTGATTCCCAACCTTTCCATTTCACTAAATAAAAGGCATCTTCTTCAAATTCAACATAATCCAATATGTACTCCACTTCATATATGCTATCATTACAAAACTTTTTAACTCTCTTTACTTTGCGAGGGCACAATTTTTTTTTCCTCCTTGCATTTCGTTTGGTAGGTAAGTCACTGGAGTCACTAGATTCAGTCAAAGATATAGGAGAATCAGGGAATGGATTTGCAGGTTTATTTCCTTGTATGTGCTGAACAACTGACTGATTTTTCACATGTTTACTCTCCTCAACATCATTAACAACTTTGGCAATTTCAATTTCTCTAAACTTTTCTGTCTCCATAAAACACATTGCTGTTGGCTCTTTCAGTAAAATTTCAGAAGCACTAAGCTCAGTATCAACCATTTTTATGGTTATATTTTTCTTTGGCTCAGTGACTAAAATCTTTTGTGCTGGGATTTTAAACGATTTCCACACTCATAAATAACGGAAGAAGGTGTAGTTTTTATTATCACATGCCATGTCAGAAATGGGAAACTTCAAGAAGCCAATTCACAGGAACCAGCATCATTCTGAAAATAAAAAAGACAGATTCTAAGAATAAATAGTTACGTATCATTTTGTCAGTCACTAACATACTTGCATGGTAGACCACTGTGACATTGGCTAACACTCACATGATTCTCAAAGAAATGAGTCTCCCATTAAAACTCATAAAAAAATTGAACAACTATTTCTTTTATTTTTAGATTTTTAGCCCAAATTAATTTTAAGACAGTCATTTTTAATTAAACATATTGAAACTAAAAAGACATTAATTAGCAAGCATAAGTTAGATTGAATTTTATTCACATGTTTTCTTAATTTTAAGTTTCCTACATCTCAACGTTTCAAAGAGTACTATTCCTCTTCTTCAGGTTTCATAAACAGAAATTATTGTAAAACAACAGTAGCAAAGTTCAGAGGTAATCTGGGAGCCTTAGAATACCCACATTATTGCTCCGTCGTTTGTGTGCCATTTTTACAATATTTCTTTTACTGAATCATTAAATATAATTAAATGTTTTCGACTCTTTTTCCCCCGCCTACGTGCGAGGGTTTTAGCGGGACGGTAGCTGGGCGAGTAAAATTACCCTGCGTGAATAGGCCGGCTGGCTCTGCTGCGCATGCGCTCAAGAGGTCGCGCGCTACCCCCTTCTCACTCACACGAACTGAATAGGGAGCCTTTACTTTGAGCGATTTTCGCAACAATGCCCCAGGCAGGTTTCAGCTGTTGACTGTTTCATCCGACCAGGAGTTTGAACGTCGCCATAGCGACGTCATTTTGGTGACGTTCAAGCTCTCGATTGGATGAAATTATCAAGATAAGATACCATGCCATACCATACTATAGTGACATCCCTATGGCGACATTCAAGCTCCCGATTGGACGAAACTGTCAACAACTGATACCTGTCAGGGGCACAGTTGCGAAAATCGCGGTCCAGACCCTCAGCTGGCTCCCAGCATGCGCAAAGTTATACCGCGATGCACGTCCATATCGCGGCCAGGCAAATTCACCTCATCACCTAACGTGGGAAAGTAGAGTGAGTTGTTCGTGTTCTCTTTTCAAAACAATTAATGAAGCTAAAGACTTGGTGTTATAGAGAATGTCCCACTGACTATGGATCACTCCCTTAACTTTCCGGTTGACGATATCGAAATGCAGTTTTCACTCAACAAAGCGGAATCATGAGACCAGTAATCGAGATAGATAGATAGAATAGTAATGGTACGTGGTAATATGCCGTATTAAATGTGAATGACTATTGAAGTCTGCATCAAAGCAGCCACAACCAAGAATGAACTTTCAGGATCAGAATTATGAAGAAGTCACATTGTTTCTTTTAAAATTACAGATACAGTAGTGACTCAGATGGAATAAAGGTTTCAAGATTTTGAGAACTTTCATTTTATTGAATTTCTTAACGAAAAGCAGTTTTCTACTTACAGCGTCTTTTCGTTCAGAAACGTTTTCTTTCCTAATAAAACAATATCCATTCTTTGACAGTGAGCAGCAAATGAACTGACAAATGTATACATGGATAATTCAAAATACAAGCCTGCAGAGTTGTAGGACAAAGTAGTTTAGAAAAAAATTATCTAAAGACGGTTCGGTTGTTAGAACTCAGTTTAACGTTCCCTGGATCTACAGCATTATGTGAAATTAATATTACATTAAAGGGAGTGAAGACATTCCTGAGAAATTCCTTGGGAAATATCGGGGTTGGTAATTTCTGTACATTGGTTTTCGAGAGGTGCCTGGTAAATTAACTTTGCAGGCGCGACAGCTTTACAGAATAAAGTATCGATGTTTTTGTGCGAAAGAACGATCAAAGGAGCTAATTTACAGAAAAGAAGTGTAAGATAAGGTTTTTAGAATACCCAACTGGATGACTAGCTTCGCCACTATAAAACAATGTTAAATATAACTATATTGAAACCTTACAGTGATAGTTCCTTTAAGACCGTACAACGTCCAAACGATAAAGATAACGGTAAAGGTGACCAATAATGACGACATAGGTGACCTCTGTAATGCCATCTTCCCTTTTCCCTTTCTTTGGCATGTGAACGTTATCGCCCACAGAATTTTTGTTTTGAATATTTTTGTAATTGTATAATTTCAATATTAAGGTTGATTCATCAATCACCACATCATCAGAGGTAGATGAGATCCCATGCGGCTACGGTCACTGTTACATAGGCGCGACGGGTCGAACCATAGAATAACATCTCCGTGAACAAATTCGCCATTACAAGTTCAATAATGCGGATAAACTGGGAATACGTAATCAAGTATATTAACTGCCATAACTAATGAAAAACAGTCCGAAGATCAGACGGGTTCACGTCCTTCTTCGCTGAAGAGACGATCGTAAACACTTTTGAAAACGTGAAGACTAGGTGCCATTCATTACTACATTCTGGGATATAATATTCCAGCAAGCGAACTCTTGGTTGCCTGAAAAGTCTTGAGTTTTATTAGAGTATGAATACATTTCATAGGATTCATGCTATGAAATTGCAGATTTTCGGAGTGACGAAAAACTTTGACAAGGTCGCTGTTGCCATGTCCATTCAGAATCTTGAAGGTTCCAATCATATCGCCTCATTGTCTTCGAACAGCAAGTGTCGAAAAGCCAAGTCTCTCCCAAGTAAAAGCGTAGGCTTCGCGGCCGGAGTCAATGAATACTTGCCGGGAAAACGCCGCGTCTTAAGCACAGTAGGCACTTTCCGACCTCCGTAATGCCATCTTCCCTATCTTTGGCATGTTCGTCATACATGCCTATCCTTGCCGGGATTCCTCAAGTCTATAGTACGATTTACTTAGTCGTGCACTTAACGTAAATCAGCTGTTGTGAATTCATCCAATCGGGAGCTTGTATTTTGCTACAGAGACGTCACTATGAGACGTTCAAGCTCCCGATTGGATGAACCCGTGAACAGATAATTTACGCCAAGTGCACGGTAAAATAAATCCTAGAATAGCTTCTTTTGTTGGTTCTTCTTGGTTTAGTACATCCTATTCCCCCATACGGGGATGAGCACAAAGGGTGTGGGTGGTTGTCAGAAAACTTTTTTTTTCAGATTATGAGTTGTTTTGTTACAGGTGTAGGTGGTTTGGTCAATTGTTGTCCTGGTAAATTTTGAATTAAAGACGGATTGTTTTGTTGAAGGTGGGGTGGGTGGTTATGGTGAATCTACTATACGCGTAAGTTTTCTTGATATTCCACAGCGGGGGGGTGCGAGGAGAGGAGGGCTCTGGCTACGTCAGCTTAAAAGGGCGTACCAATTGTAGACATGAACTTAACTCTCCAAAACGTTCACGAGAAATGCTACGATTGATTTGAAAGTACGAGGTGGTTGTGTAGCATTGTAAATGGTACGTGCCGTTCGAGTCGAACCTAAGTATCTCAAACGTGCGTGCTATTCAGCGCTGGATGAGGACTAGGGAGCTCGTGTATCAAGAAATCTTGCGCGAATAGTACTCACTGGCTTTTATCATGTAAGGGCATATTTGTTCAAAGGCATGGCGGAGAAAGTGACAGTTAGTACACAGCCTGTTTAAAATCTGGTTTTGTCACGTGTGGGCATTCTTCAGTGAAGTCTTGTGCACAAACAGGTGATCCCTGCAGTAGGTTTAAGTGGTAGAGCTTTTGGCAATTCCAACATTGTGGTACTGTCATTTTGTTTGAATTCTTCAGGTTTAATGCCGTAATGTCCTATAAATCGTAGTTTTGCTTTGATGTCAGGAACGACCTTTTTGTTGACCTCAATGATATAAATGCCAAGAATCTTCGTTTGTCCGTTTCTGCTTATCAGTTAGGTGGTGTTGGGTGATGTTCAGTCCTTTTAGATAGCTTTTTTATGTCATCTAGGGTGTAGTTGGGTGGTAGTCCCGATTTCCACTGTTTCTCTGTTGAAATGGTAATAGATGGTTGAAGTAAAGTACAGTCCTCTTAGTGTGGGGTCGTTCCTTATTTTCAAGAGAATCTCGTCTTCATTCTTGTGAGCTACGATGGTTTTCGGCTGAATCAGACGTTGCGTTTGCGTGCATTTTACTGTCATCTGGTTGTTTACATGTTTCATAAACCCTGAGGTCAAGGATTTCATTCAGGTCCAGTCTGAACATTCCCGTTCGGTTTCTTGAGATTACATTTGCTTGGTCTACGGGTGATGGTGGTAATGGTAGTCATGGTGGAATGGGTTGGTTTGAGATGGGTCAGGAGTATTCGAAGATTGCAGAGGGTCGAAACGGATTTTGGAAATAAATGATGGAAGTTGTAGGTTGGTAGAGGCTGTAAATGTTGCGCAGATGCGTTTCACCACAATGAATCCGTCATCATTGGATAAGGATGAGGACTGGGATGGATCCCCATATGAGGTTTCGGGTTTACGGTTAGGAATCAAGTCGGCTCCTTCGGCGGCAATCTCATCCTCCTGGTGCCCATCACATCACCATCTGTTGGTGCTTCTATCGTGGCGGTGAGCGGCCGAATCCGCATACTGCTGATTGTCTTTTCCCATGATCTTCCAGGGAATATTTGAAGTCGTTTCGGGGAGCACTATCTAATACTTCCCTGACGTGTTCACGGTGCAACTATCTCTCAGTGGCTTTCCCCTCGCTAATCTGTGGTATACGGTTTACCTCCTTTACTGTAGAGCGGTAATTCGTTAAAACAGAATGCAGTGACAGATCTACGAGACGATATAGTACATCCTCGACTCGGCCATCTTCCTCAGGGCGACATGCGCGGAGATTTACTACGCACATGTTTATAAAATATGAGGGCCCCCTCCATCCAGCTGCCAATTGGATGGTCAGCCAATGCAGAGAATGCAATAGTTTGGCACGTCGCTAGTATGCAAAATAAACAAGATACCAATAACGGTCCCAATACAGAGCCTTGGGGATGTCCTTTAGTGATATCTACTGAATGAATTCTCACATAAATCGGCGATCCTCGGGGAAATACTGTAGCCAACGCAAAAAGATTCCCCTTATGCCAAAATTGCAGGTTTGTAAAGCAGCTTGCGATGCGGTACTTTATTGAAAGCTTTAAATCCAATTATGATGGGTTGCCATTACCCTAATCCGCTGTCCAATATTGCAGTGAAGATAACAATTGTCAATATGAGTCATCCTGGTACGAAGCCACGTTGATGTGTGGAAATGCGTCCAAATTTCCGAGCAAAGAAGAATATATAATTCACCACAATGCGCTCGAGGATCTTATATATCGAGTAGGTCAAGACGATGAGCATGTAGCTACCGAGATCCAACTTGTTACCTTTTTGAAAAACGAGTGTAAGTTTGACAGTTTTCCAGAGCAATGGCGAAACTCAGGAGTCAAGGGAATCCCGACATATATTACAGAGCTGGAGTTCTTCTGTGCATAGTTCCAGCATAAGGGCGGATTACCAACAGCGCCAACAGAGGATTTGGGTCCTACCGAAACTGGGGTGCTGTGGATATCAGCAACTTGTACGTCAATGTCTTTCCTCAGAAGGAAATGAAGATAAAGGGAGGGAGAGAATCGTATGTTTACAAAGTGTAGAATAATTGAAAAGTCTGCATAGACCTCGGCGACATCCCTAGGATCCAAAGCAGATTTTACTATCTTCCTTCTGGAGAGTATAAGGGACAGAAACTTGAGAAGGAATCAGTTTGCGAATGTACGTGTACAGCGTTTGGCCTTAGATATATTTTGTTCAAAATTCCTCCGAGTCTTCGAATTTCGTTGGGTTGCGTACCTCTGTAGTTGCGTTGTTAGTAAATTTAAATTTACTTCATAATCGTTTCTTTCTGCGTATCACTAGTACCCAGTCAGTAATTCATGATTTACTTTCGTATAGAACTTCTTTACGTACTGTTTAGTGAGCATATAAAACTGATAATTCTTGATATACAGGTCAATCAGCTTTCATCGGCGCGTCACCGTACTGATGTTAGAAAAAATTAACGAAGGCCTCTCTTAATATCCTCGAAGTTCACAAGCCAGTACGTACCATAGCTTGCTATTCTCGGACGAGAAATCAGCATCGTTCAGGTCAATTTGCATATCAATGGGCAGAACGGTAATATTACTATTATCGATGGAACTTCTTGTGACGTGACGATTAAGCTGATTCGTTGTTTCAGATCGAGCGTCGCTGATGTCTCGAAAGCTGGTTTCATCATCTATTAACTAAGGGAAACAAATCTTCATACATCTTGAGAAACTCTTGCCGCCAGCATTAAGTGATTTGAGCTTCGCTGGGGCCTGTGAAGCGACGGTAAATCGACGTCTCCTAGGAAAATAGTAAAAGCTCGCATAGACCGGCGCCGAAGATCCGCAGTCTAGGCGGAATGGCCGCTGCGGAAATTTCGCGTCACGTGTTGCCTTACGAGCACGTTCAGACCTGCGCGGCAGGCGAGCGTCGAGGCAGCGGATTATCAGTTTTATTATCTGCGGACTTTCGAACTTAGTCGGAAGCGGTTCGGCCGCTGCCGCACGAGTTTCGTGGAAGGCCTCCCGTCTTCGCCCGTCTTCTTTCCTTTCTTGTTCGAGCTCCCTTGCCTTTGTTTATCAGATGACGGAAAACTGTCACCATTCGCTGAGTGATAATTGACGCTCCGGTGTGAACGGTTTTTACCGCGGTATTTTACGCTAGGTTTCATCACCAATTGGATTATTAGACTATATATAGAATTGTATTAAATACATTTTAATTGGAAGATTGAATCAGATTATCTCAGAAACTTTCTTTGCATAAGTCAGATTGATGGGGGCAACAAATTCACCCGCCGCCCGCCAGGTATAAATTCGTCGCTGCCGGCGGCCGCGAGTCAGTAGTCAGTCGTGTAAGTAGTAGTCGGAAGTAAGGAGCCGCGAGTCTGTATGTCAGTGTAAGAGTGGTCGGAAGTAAGCAGCCGCGAATCGGTTAGTGTATGTAATGAGTGAATAAGCAGTCCGTCAGTGTGCCTGAAATGGAAGCTGCGCTGTAAAGTGTGTATTGCGGTGAGCAGTGGTGCAGTGGGTGATCAGCAGTCAGAAGTGGAAGATGAGCTGTGAAGTGTGCATCACGGTAAACAGCAGTGCAGTGGACCGTGGATAGTGCACAGGACTGTGCGATAGTATAGATTGCAGAGAACGGTGTAAATAAATAATCAGAAGAAGTGAACTGTGTAAATAAATAATCAAGGGAGCGGATACGTTTGTAAGAAAAATAATTAAGTGAAAAACACAAGAACTGTGTAGTATATCTGTAAATAGATCAAGTAGTTTTAGTGTATAATTCTGTACAAATAAATGTTGTTTAAATAAATACCTGTGTGTGTGGGTTTTAATTCTCCAGAGAAACGTTACACTACAATTTAGAACGAAATATTCACGAACGGGGTTGTTTTTTTTTTCTTCCCCGTTGGCACTACGATAATTGGTAGTTCGGAACTCAATTCTCACATTGCCAGATCCTCTTGATTCGCACTTATAAAGCACCTTTTACACTGCCATTTTCTCGTCATTTTTCTCGACAGAAAAATCGACGTGCGTTTCTACTTTTTCGAAATCGAAAATGAATGAAAGAATCGGCATTTTACACGGTAACGTCTTTATCTGCACGTAATAATGATATTTCTTATGGACGCCGCAAAAAGTGTTGCAGATCGAACTTGAACTTATGGTAACAATATAAGATTATTTTAGGAGTAAGCACATTACATTTTCTCTAACCACATGACTTCACAATATATTTAAACATATTAGAACGCTCTCAAAATTGCACTACGGGCATAGCAAACTAGAAAAAGTTCCGGATAATGACGCAATAGTTCAAATAGACGAAAAGGTTCTGGATAGAAGCGCGGTAGTCAAACTGGATGAAATCAGAACATAAAAATTAAGCTTAAGTCATTCTTTCTGTAAAAAATTACATCCTCTGTTCGTCACTTTTCTGCACTGATAAAAAAAATATGAAAATATGACCGTGTAAAAAGGTCTTTGGAATAGAACTGTCCACCAACATATTGCATCACCGAAAAAATGTAATGTGCTCACCCTACACTGCCGTCACACGAAAATAGTCCATTGAACTCGATCACGTGACTAGTCTCGTATTCATCAGAGAGCCACATTACTACACACGATAGTTCTGGTGCAGGCAACTCTACAGTAACATTGAATTTTACGCATTCGTCATCGCACGAAAGTGGATTCATTTATACGAAATAGTGCCTAACGTTTTGCACAAATGCGGTAAGTTCATTTGATCACTCCCATATCGCGGCAACAATCACGGTGCGAATTGGCAGTTTTCTCAGCAAAATGATTGCTGTCGACGTCGACGATGACAGTCTCGTTTTGTAAAGACTGAATTAAGGAAAAGGTACAAGTGATAAGAATGTACCCATAAACAAATAAATTAAAGGAGTATCACAATTCTTAGATTGATGAGGGAACTAGTGAGTTCACAATATAAAGGTATATAGGCAAAATATATAGCAGACTGGAAGTAATAAGCTACCTGCAACATTCCAAATAGCCACTCGTACTTTTCCAATGCGCCACACGCACTAATCCAAAGTGTCATCCGCACCAATCCAAAGTCCCTCCCATTCATCCAAAGTGCCATTCGCACCCCAGCAAAGCGCCACTCGCACTCACCCCATGCGCCACTCCCACCTATCTAAAGCCCTACTCGCAGTAATCCAATGCGCAATTCGCCCTTATCCAATGCGCCACTTGCACTCACAGTGCTATTCCCACACATCCAAAGCGCCACTCGGACTTACCTATTGCGCCTCTCACACACATCCAAAGTACCACTCGCACTCGTCCTATGAGCCACTCGCACCTGTCGAATGTCCCACTCGCACCCATACCGTTCATCCTACGCGCCACTCGTGCACATCCAACTCTCATACACCCAATGCGGCACTTACACTCCTCTAATACAACCACTCGCACCTATCCAATGCGTCCCTTGCACTCGCCCAATGCGCCACGTGTACCCAATCAAAGCGTCACTTTCGTTTCGTGGCGTAATTCACACGCATGCAAATTCTCATCTGCTTTTCGGCATGATTTGTATCAATTATTTTTTAGAAACGATACTGGAACAATGTAAATCACACGTGAAAATTAATCCTAACCTCCAACTGCACGCACTGAATTGTCATGTCGAAGCGTAAGACCTGCGGATCCCGCAGATCGATGCGGTCTTAGGCGCTGCTCAACTGTTTTCGAACCTGGCAACGAAGTCTGCTGACCTGGACGGACAAAATCGCGTTCGCGCAGTGCCTCTCTCTTCTCCCTTCCACCTCGTGTGTCTCACCTGCACTTCTCCACGCTTGCAAAAATTTACGCCAATCGCCGCGAACTTCGTAAACCTTTTGCGTGAGCGAACTGGACTCCTGTAGGATGGACGAGAACGGCGAACTGGGATCGCGCACAAAAATTGACGCCATATATAGCGACCCGCACTCTGCCGATTTTTCCACGCACATGAGAGAAACTTGCGCGGCAAATTAGTTGTAGTGTGGACAGGATGCGTTCAAGTGTAGTGTTTACAGAAGGTCACATAACCTCACACGACCGCGAAGCGTTTATCTTAATCCACCATCTCAGAATGAAAAATGAGTTGCAGCCGAAAAACCACTACCACAAGGCGAACACGCACATACCATCATAGACGCATATTAGACACCACCACAGTCTGTCACGCGTCGCGACGCACACAGCACGAACACGATGTGTCGCACAAACATCGCTGCGCGCAAAGATTTACTAGTGTGGACGTGGCTTAATGGTCGTTGAATGCAAATATATTTCACGTGAACTCGTAACCAGACGTTCTCGATGCCACACAATAATAGTTTGTTGCTTTGCGTGCACAATAAACACAATTTTGAAGTCTACATCGTGAAAACATATACAACTTTCTGTGAACTTTGATGTTCGACGTTGTTGCTCAACACGATCCATTTCATAAGGGGCATCGTAAAATGAAGAAAAGAAGATAAAATAATATGCGTAATACGTTTATCGAATGCGGTACATCTCGCTTCACTACGCAGTCCTGAAATGTGTCAGCGTCCAAAAACTGATAAAATGTTCGCCACAACAATCGCTAAGCGTTTTATGGTCACAACAATGGTCACAAGCATACGATCGTTCATGCGTAAAGCGGAAGACGTGGCAGAGGGTAAATGAAATAGAAGGTTCGTTGAGCCGCTCAGTAAAAGAAAATTACATCATACCTCGCGAATCCATGACGATCCATGTTCTCTTGGCAGAAAACTGGGACAAAAATAACTTTTGGAATCCATGTACAACACAACTAATATAATATTCACTGGCTGAATTAACATCTTGATACAGCAGATTTCTTGCAATGTTATAAAGTCTATGTAGTATTGTTTCACTATGAATAGAACAAAAAAAAAACTATACCAGATTATGTGCAAGACACTTTAAACTAAAATTTAATGGATATGACACTCAAGATAACAGTAGGAACGTGCATTTTGATGGAATGAAACATTATTGCAAATGTGATTAAAAACTTCATATTTGAACTACATACAATACTCAAGTAAAGAAGAGGAATGCAGAACAAAGAACAAAGACAGACAATTTGTTAACCTAGGGTTGGTTCATCATTCTCCACTCTCAGAGACCAAGGAAACTGGTGAAGTTGACAGTTACTCTTTAAATTGCCTCTTACACATAATCTAATCATAGTATGTACTAGCTCCGCACGACTGGCAAGTCTTACAAATGCCTAGAGCACAATGGCATGATCAGAATTTTTCTAATACATGGGCTCAAAACTTAAACCTTGCACATCTCACTGCAACATTATCACATCAATTTATTTGAGTTCTAAGTCATTAAAAATCAAAATAAAATGCTACTTATTTCCCCCGGGGAACAAACCCAAAAAACAATACCAATTCAAATTAAACAATGACAAAAAGTTTATGAATTGTGACAGACTGAAGAAAACATCAAACCACTTAACACATTTTTTTTAAACAAACTAGCAGTGAAAACTCAACCAATGTTTTTAAAACATTCAGTGCCCTCAATGTGGTCTGTAATTTCAGAAAAAACAGGTATTGAAAACCTGAGAGAAAAAAAAAGAATTAAAATGAAACAAAAATTTGTCAAACTCACTAGTGATCTCCAAAGCATGCACAAAATAAAGCAATAGACAAGTTCCTCAGAAACAAAGGGCAGTGTCACATTTACATTAACAGTTTAAAAATATTTGTGCTCTGAATGAAAGTGGGCAAGGTGTTTTCACTACTTTCAACTTTGTTATTAATACCCTTTAGAGTTCCGTATACCTACAGGAAGAGCAATGAAATTCGAACAAGGGTGATATAATATCCCGTTTTGGCCAATAATGAACAAACTTTCCACAATTTCCAAGACAAAGATATAGATATACAGTATTAATTGAACACAAAGATTGAACTTTTCTGACTCGCCAAAAGAATAAATCCTGATGATCTTACCAATAAATAGTTGAATTCTACAAAAACAGGAATGTAGCAATTACTGACATATAATAATAAAATGGATCGGTGAAGTTGTATGAAAAAAGAAGGCAGAGGAAGTGAAAAGGATCTTCAAATTGAAAGAATCATGCAAAAAGACACTAACGACAGAAAGGTCTAGAGGTATCAGTAAAGAAAAAGTGCTAATGAAGCACGTTCTGCCCTGAATCAACCAAGGCATCGCATACGACAAAATATGCTGGCATTGGCGTGAGGTGTTTGCTTCACTTCTTTGAAAAACATCATGGAGGATACAGGTTACACTCTGATAATGCACAAAATAAAGTAAGAATTAAATTTTAACAAGTCCCCCAATCCCTCATAGTGAATCTCAGGAAGCACTAGAATAAACATCTGAACCAAAAAGGAGACTACATTGTGAAATAGTACGCAACACACTTTCAGTTCGTATCCATCTAATAAACACCTAATAGAATTCTGAGTGTTTGTATTCTTACTTTCCAAACATCCGGTTGGTTTATGCTTATTCAATCATGGGGCTTATTAAGCTCAATAATGTACTCAGAACCTGATGGTATTAGACTCAATTAAACACGGCAAATAATGCATAACAAAGAAAATATTTTTACATCATTAATTCAACTTTGTCTCTTAAAAACTCTGCCCAATTTTTTAAAAAAAGGAGAATTTCAGACTTCACATTTTTGTCATAAAGGATTCAGATAGGTATTCTATTCTCACACATTTGAGGTTTTCATTAATTTTCCAAACTTATTATTTTTTATTTCTACCTCACATGTCTGTTAGTCATTTGCATAAGAAATCTTCCTTTATATTGCTTGACATAAGAGTAGATAGAGCTTGAGATAAGAGTAGAAAAAACATACTTCTTAGAGAATTCTACTATATAAAAACAAAGACTAAGCAAAATAGAAGCAATTAAATTAAATTTTAAAATTTAATAAATAAATTTAATAATTAATGAACTCTTATTCTTGGGCTATACGTGTAAAAATAAAAAGATCTAAATCTTCAATATCTATCAAACTATGGTACTTAGTGACCTAGTAGAAACTTGATGAGCAACTTGGATAGGAAGTTCTGAAGAATAATTTAATAACCCAAATAAAAAGTCTGAAGTATATTCCGAATTTTCAAATTGAAAGAAAATAAAACACTAATTGCACTTGAGCATCTGATTTATTGTGACAAAAGAGTTTGAAAAGTTCAAATATGTTTATCTTGCAGTTTTATTTACACTGAGGTAACAAACCAAATATCATAAAAATATCAAGTTGCGGAGTGAAGTGCAACCTGACTGGAAAATTTTGGCAATTCATAATTTCTAATCTTAAGAGTTAAAAATTAGTTTCTATAATTAATCATAATTATGATTATTTACATTGAAAACCTATTGTTTTGTAAACCTTCTTACAAACTGATAATGATGTGTCGTCCTATTAACAATGGGGAGCTACAGACTGAGACGTATTTTTTACTTTGTTCTGATGGGTTAAAAAGATGAGGATTTTCCACATTCTTCTAACTACTCACTACGAAATTCTAAAAGATTATTTGTACTGCATTGACTTCATCTACATTCTAATTATTTACTTTGTACATTGAAAGGTGAAGATTCTGTTATAATTTAACCATTTAAAACTGAACATTTAGTGAAATACATCATGAGATACATTTAACTTACATAATGTGTGCGGAGTACAAAGATTTATGAAGTCTGACAATGTCTGGTTTACTAAAATTAATCCAGCCAGTAAGTTCTTATGATAAGAGAGATGCACTAATTAAAGTTGAATTAAAAATCAACAGTCTTTAAAGAGAGAAAGAAAAATATTTATTGCATATCCAATAGTTGATAATAGCTTACAACACAAAGGCACACCCCTTTTGATCAATCACTATATAAATGGTATAGTCTTGCATCCAGAGACAATATATTTCCTATATCAATAATTTTCATCAACCAAACGGACCATTTGAAGCCCTATCTAAAAACTGTCTAAGCTTCTACAAAATTTATTTTTGCGCCGAATATCAAATTGGACGCCAGTGAAATGAGAAATGGGAAAAAAGAGACTAAATATGATATATTTTAAGACGAAGAATGGGGTTCTAGAAGTGTTATAGTCAATAACCGCTACAGATAACTGAAGAGGAAGGAAGAGAATGTGAATAGCAATTAGGCTGCTGGATAAGCAGATCTCGAATAACTAAAATAAGGCTATGGACACAAGTAAATGAACAACACAGAAATTGAAAGATCAGAAAACTGATGATATCTGACTCTACCATCAAAATTTAACCAAATGAATTGTAAGGGGAAGCGGCGACAATAATTGTAAATTTAGGATGGTGTCTAAAATACTGACCCAATAAAAGTTCATTCCACCAGAATAAGTTAATTATTAGCTAGAATACGCAACCAATGCTTAAAGGTATGAGATCTGAAAACTTTCAGATTATTATTTACTTTATATTATTAAAAATGTATCTTATTATTACTAAGAAAAATTTAAACCACCTTCAAACATCTACAAATTAAAACCTCCAATATTAATGCAATTATAGTTTTCATTTGTTATTGATGTCAAATGAGTTTATGAAAACAATTTGCCAGGCTCAATCCCTAAAAAAGGCACAAACTTTTATGTGACACAAGCAAACTAGGCATTATATAATTAATATAGGTACATCTGGGAAATTAAACAAAAAATTACTTGAAAATATCTTATAGAATTTTCTTCACAAAATGTACACTAAAAAATTTAATGTTTATTCAATTTTCCCGATTTTAATGTCAAACACATTAAGTGTGCAGACTTGGACACTCTTTAAGCCGTCATCCAAGGCAATAAAAAGTGTTTTGAATACTATTTTCAGTGTAATTTATCATTTTTCCCCTCAAACAAGTATAAATTTCCCTTAGGCTCCAGGCACCGATTACACAAAAAGGGATTTATTGTAAAGGGTAGGTATTTCAAGATATGCAATGCATATATGTATGCAAATAAACAATGCACCACTACAAGTACTTGAATGTCTAGTTCTGGAAAAAACAATACTCAAATCAATTGTGAAAGTATTTTTTCAGCAATATCACTTATAAAGACGACAGATTTCCCTTCAAGAACTCATATTTCACAATCTCATACGTACAAAAACACACATAACCTCAAACTCACTTTAGGGGCGTTTCATAACCTGACACATAAACATGAAGCACATGTACAAATGAAAACAATTGAATTATTCGAGTACCTTCATCGTTTTAGATCATCCTTTCTACCGACAAGAATCCTCTGACATTGTTACCTCGCACACATTCAATTTCCGTTCACTCTCGCGTCAAATTCTTGGCGCAAACACGACATCAACATTCTCCACGGTACAACTACATGTTGCAACATCTCTTTCCGACTTTCGTTATAGCCAACACTTTAGTGTGAAAACATTATGATAATCTATACAGAACAATACAGATTCTGCAAGTAAAAGTAAGTCTTAAAGTTGGTATTCTTGTTACAAATGGGTTTTGAACATGTACAAAGGAGTACAAGGACAAGGAGTAGCAATACCAAAAGACACGCAGTACAAGTCCAATCAAAATAGGCATTACCAAACATGGCGGGCTTTTAAATTTCATCGCTGAGTATGTTTCTCTATCAGATAATTAGCATTTGACAACCAGTACTTCAATTTCTAGCATTAAAGTTGCGTAATGCAGAAATTAATTTTAATGATTTGAATTTCGAAATATGTCAAAACCAAGAACTTTCAAACATTTATTTATGAAGATCATTAAAAGACATTTAAAATCAAATTACCAAACTTATTATTTTTATTTTATATCATTAGTAGCATCAAAACCAGATATTATTTTTATCAGAACTATAACGAATTAATTTACATTAACCATTATAAGATAAATCAAGTTTCCATGCACCAAGTAGTTAAACCAGGTGGTCCAACTCGCAGCCTGTTGCTATTATTTTGACCCGTTAAAGGATATTAGTCGAATGTGAAAGTCACTTACATCCATATTGGACGAGAACACTGTGTGAACCCTGTAGGGTACCCACCCTGGACGGTTATCCGCTCCCTTAATTAAAATAGATTAAGTTCAGTTTTAAGAATTTTTGATAGTAAATTCAGAAATTCAAAATCATCCCAATGTGTTTCACTGCATGGTATGGCCTGATATCACACATGGTTCCATCCCCCATCCCATTCCAGAGCATCCGAGCAAAAAGTACCAAGATTAACATCACGGGGAAGTCAAGTGCACATCGCCTGCGTAATGAAAACACGGCCCGCAACCATAGTAAAGGTTTTAGTTGTGAGCTTGAGACCTTGCAAGTTGGTCACCCCTGAGTTAAACTATCAAGCTCTTGTAAAAGCAAAGAATCATGTTTGTCCGATAACCTTAGCAAAAATTTAATTCAATATTCGATCTTGCTTTTTCCATTTACACATGAACAAAGTAATTTAATGTTTCTAAGGAAGTTGCATCTCATTTGTCTATATTAATAAAAGTAATAAAATTCATGTTGTCTATTTATTGCAATATTTTTTTTATTTCACTTACAACTAATGGTGTTACAACAGCACATGCTTCATCATATACTTTTTGGTGGATATATGAATTGTATTTCTTTGCAAATTGTTTCTTACTAATTATTCATCACCTCATGAAACATTGTCTCCAGCAAAAGAAGCGCAGGTGGTCCTAATTTGCAATACACGAAATTTCACAGGTGTTACTGAAAATCATACTAATATCACATTAACACCACACTTTGTCAAGGCCAAAATTTAAAGAAAAAGAATTTTCGGACGGAAATCAAGCCTCAGCTTAGCTTTCAGATTGGTAAGCCAAAGCGAACGGACGAAGCATTGATACTCAGATATTGGATGCGTAGATACTGTAAGCCAATACTTAAGATACAAAAGATTATGGAACTTAAAACATTTCTGGCAATTTAACTCAAAATTACTATATTAATCTAACTCTAAAATTAAAAAAAGATTGATGAAATTATTTAAAGATCTAATATTGACAAATATATTCCAACAGGAGCCTAATTTAATGAAATGATTTTGAACAACGTGAGAAAATTGTGAAAATGACTTAACATCACGTAAAGTACCCTTAGACTCAAACATCCGTTTTAAAGTCAGAGGCTAGATCGATCTTGGTACACTGACTTTGATGAAAATGTTGTGTGGGGTTAGACGCTAGTGTTCACACACGGACAGACAGACGTGCTCAGATTAAATGTAATTAACCCTAAAACGACCGTACAACATTAAATGAAGTCCTATTGAAACACTTATAATATGAATGGTTATTTATAGTGCATAGCGTGGTAATTTCTCTGGGTAGACTCTACAGCAGATTTACTAATTATTAATTGCCTTATCTCATAATGACATTCATTGAGCTTTTGTTGAAACATCTTAAGTCTCGCCATTCACTTTTTTCTTCTTTTTCTCATTCACGAGTTAGGATATTTTGAGTTGGTTGAATATAAAATCTATTCCAGTTCAACAGATTTCCTAAGACTATCGGGTGCCTCTGCAATAATTTGCGCAACATGTGGCTATTCCAAAAAAGCAATTTCTCACACACGTTTGATTTGAGAACAAACTCGATTTTTACACATGTCTATTGAATGCCTGAGTTAAGCCAACTCTATTCAAATTTTGAGAAAAATTCCAAGCTCCGAATAACTATGCTTTTTACGCCCTACATATGCTCGGTTTCTTCAACTCTTGTATTATAAAGTTTCACTGCCTCATTGATTACTCTTGATCGCACGGCACAGCAACATCACAGATTTTTTTTTCTTCAAATCCCGGATAAAATCCGGTTTGTTGACACAATCGCCGATCAGTTTGAATTTGGTCGTTACATTGTTACACAGGCCAACAGATGACGTTTTGATGTTCGTTCTTGCATATTTTACGGTCGACCCCCCGTGGGACACAGGACCAAAGAGAAGACCGGCTTTTTCTTCGTCCAAGGGGGGGGGGGGGTGTGCCCCCTTGCGTGAACCCCCACCCCATTGACATGCCCCTTTCTTTGGATGCCCCCCCCCCCCCCCCCCCCTTCCAAGGGCGGAGTCTTGGCCAGGTGAGTAACATATACACACTGCTTGTACTTTTCAAGTATTCCGTCTTTGCTAGAATTGGGCAAGCTGAAGACAAAATGATCAACGGGTTTCTACTTGTCCCTGGGAAATGCGGCATTTATCGTCTGGGAAATTTTGAGAATCGTTTTATACAATGTGATCTCGACTGATCTTGGACAGCTATTATAACTGCTTCCAATTCTTCACCTTTTAGCCACGTAAAGGATTGCTCTTTATTGATATGTACCTTGCCCATTCTTTTAATACTGCCCATGGACTGTTTTGTCTCTTCCACTATTTCTTTAACATTTTTGGTGTCTCCCTTCATGTTATTGCATCATAATTCAGTGCCTGTTTATTTGCGTGACTTGTGTAGTTTTCTTGCTACATTTATGTGCAATGCTTCTTGCTACACTAACAATGCCTCTGTTTCCCATTCTTCGGCCCAGATTTAATGTCCTGCCTCATTACTGATCATCTTGATGATTGACTATATACTTTCCCATCACGACTATTGGATTGTGCCAGGAGGCTTTAATTTGTCTGAGGCTTCTTCTTCCTTTCTTACGTGACGCATTAAGTATATATACATATATCAGCTCAAGGTTGGGTGACATAATGCATTGTAAGATGGTTTCTGTTTTTTCGGTCCATGCTCCGAATTGCTTGCTCAGTTCAGTCCACTTGTCCGAAACTGTACTCGACTACAGGCACCGCCAAACTCTATTGCAGATATTTTATTCTTGGAGTTCAGAGTAGACTGCAGGACAAGTCTCACTTTTCTGTAATACTCCCTGCGAATATCTCTTTCATTGCGCCGTTCGACATGGTCTCACATTCTTCAATGACCAGATATTTGTAAGTTTTACCTGGCTCAAGATCTTGAATCATTGTGTGCATATCAACTTCAATTCTCTATGGCGTCACTTTGACTCTCTTTAAATTGATTTTTGCACATTTGTCTAGACCAAACTTCATGCAGATGACATTGCTAAAATCGTTGATGACAGCATTTGGGAGGGAATTTCTTTATTCCTAGCAAATACTTTAAGATCATCCATGTAAAAAAATGATACTGTGTTTCAACGCCATGGAGTTTTGAACCAAAGTCAGTGGGCGACAACTGTCTAGAGAGTGAGATCAGATTAATGAAAAACAGTACTTTGCATTTCCCTAAATGTCGTATCGTCGTCAACGACATACGTATCGTCGTTGACTGGCAAGCTTCTTTGAATCAAGTTTAGGGCTCTGGTTTTCGCTCTCTACAAATTTTGAAAACTTATATTTCCAAACATCCATTTTCCACTTTTGCCACCGCATCACCTCCTTCAATTCAATTTGGGTCCATCTCTGGCAATGGCGCGAGCTACTGCCGACTGTAGGTCCCTGGGACTGACTTCCGCGGGTTGGATGGCCAGTTCAGTCGTAGGCAAGGTGACATTAGCTCGGTTTCTGAGCAGTAATGGGACATTGGTAGAACAAGGCACGTTAAGATTCTTTACATTTCTAGTTCTACCCATTTGGATAATTTGTTTTAAGGGGATTCGCAGAAAGCAAGTTCGAGTGCACAGATCTCACATAACCGATAGGTTATTTCCTATGATCTTTTACTGTGACCCAAAGTGGCCTCGGGACATCTCCCCGCAGGGCCCAGCACGGGGTTCCTCCGATCGCCAGTCAGTATTACCAAACCCTACGGGATTTTCACTGACTGCTGAAGGCAACCTCCTTCGCTGACTAATGCAAAGTTCGGGACTCCACTCTAATCAGTGGCCTGGCGTGCCAATCCAGTTTCTTTCCTACTCTCTCTATGTACCGATTTCACGAAGTCCAAAGGTTCATGATCCTTCCTTCTCTGTTTACTTCTTGCAGTGGATGTAGTCGCTCCCAACATGAAGACTGACTGCTTACTTCCTGCTGAGGATGTAGTCGCTCCTAACATGAAGACAGATGCTGCAGCCGCCCGCTTCTTCTTCTTCTTCTTCTTCTTCTTCTTCTTCTTCTTCTTCTTCTTCTTCGAAGATGCCGTTGAAGCTTTCCTCTGACGCACTTCGTATGACATGGTACGTACGTCACGTTCATAAAGGCAAGGGCACCGTATGAAAGTTTCTTTTTTCAGCTTCATTAATAATAGCATTGGTTTACGATATCCTTATACCTAATTTTGGTAGAATTATTAAAATTGCGTGGTACTCTACACTTCAAACTAAAAAGAGACCAACGGATATGTCATTTGCTAACTGTGGTGAAGAACGAGCGAGCTAAAAATCTTGACACCGGTTGACAGACGCCGCATGACATTCTTGGCGCTGCCGATGCAAAGGTTCGCCCCCGGCGGGAGGTCACGAGAGACATTGATGCAAAACATCTCTAAAAACTATTTCTAATACTCCACAGCACTTCAGAATTTGGACATGTGGGTTTTGCATGGAATTCTACCAGCTGGCGAAATTTCATTGGAATCCGAGTATCCAGTATGAGGAGTGTTGGTGTCAAAGGACGACGATTTGAAAGTGACTATGAGATTAAAGAAGCCGTTCTCTCTTTGTTACGGGAACAAACGAAAACCTTTTATTCGAATGGAATAGAAAAGTTGGTGAAACGGTATGAGATGTGTATCGAAAAGAAGATTAGTTATGTCGACTATTCCACTCATTAAATTGAAACCAATAGTGTCTTACTATACGTACAAAATGCCCCAATCAGGGCGGTGTATCTCAAAAAGTTCATCGTTTTTTCTATCCGATTTTTCTTACCATATCTCCCTACTGACCAATCATAAACTGTGACTCATCTATCTTAGGAGATGGTACACATCGATCACAGTGTCGATGTCCAATAAACCGCATGTGCACTATAACATAATTTCTTTGATTTTAACACATTTTTAAGTTATTTGCAATATTCTGAGCGTTTTGGAACTCTGTTGGACATAATTTTATTCGGGTAATAGTTCTATTAAATACCACTGGTGCTTTGGAAATTCTCGAATAAATGTCCTCCTTGTTTCACGAGTCGGGGATTTGCCGACAATTTCCAAAGCACTCGTGGTGTTACCTAGAAAATCTGACAGCTTGTTTGTATCTGTAAGTGTAGTGTATGCATCGTAAAAAATAGTAGGCTGTCACTTTTTGAATCTCCATCGTATTTGCTGAATAAAAATGCTTTTTTTATATTTCGAAGTTGCTTTCTTTTAAACTAAATGTTTCCCTACCTTTTCCACGTGGTTTGGAGGAAAAGTAAATATTTTTTTTACTTAATAGGTAGAGGTAAGTGTGGTAATATGAGCCATGTATATAATATTAGTACTTAGTATCTGTGCATTCATTGCACACACTGTAATGGGAACGGTTTTAAAATACTAGTTTAGTAACTCCCTTTGCCATCATAGCTCCGTGGTTCAGTTGTGAGTGGCAGCTGATGAGTTGTTCGTGTTTTCTCGATTCTCGAAATTTTTGAAAGGTACGTCTTTGGCTTTTAATTACAGTTTGAATTCGCTTAGATCGATTGTAATTTCTAACAAATGATATACATTATGTTTTAAACATGTTTATTATGTCCGTATCTATAATTTCGATTATCGATAATACGTAACAAAGGGCGGTTTTAGTTTGCAGAATTTTAATATGGCAATGGTTGTAAAATAAGTCCCGAACTGTGGTGGGTGTATGAGCTTCAATCTATAAGGGGCTCATTTTACAAACACATCCTGTGTTCTCACTATTTTTGTTTTAGACGCCACGAGGGTTCTAGGCCCAAAACAAAGAACCAATAGGAAAAACTGGAATAATGAAGTCTTTGTTAAGGCATGCGGGTAGTTGGGAGCAAGAAAATGGGTATGAAAAAGGCTTCGGAAGAATCAGGTTTAACTAAATTAGGAAGAAAATCTATATTGATGAGCTAAAGAAAGAGTAAGTCGAGTAATTTCTTGTCAAGGAAAAAATTCAGAAAAGGTATTCCCAGGGTAGCGTACCAATTTCGTGAAAGCCGTTCTTATAGCGGCTAGAGAAAAAACAGATGCCTGCAAATTCGAAAAACATAAAAATGAAACGGCTAAAAGCACAAAACTGAGTGGTAAGAAAATCAAAACCACTCATGAGCAAGGTTTCAAACGGAAACTTGTTGAAAATGAATCAGAAGAATCAGACTAGGATCTGATTAGGGAACGCTAGTGGGAGTTGAAACTTCTGGAGATGGCCCATCGCCTAGATAATTTTGTGAACTACTTTCGGCACACCACCCTGGAGAATTGTGAGTCTAGTGTTTTATGTGTGAAATGTGGGCGCACAATATCTGTGCTAGGGGTCGAAAAGGTCATTTACATTTGTGATTTTGTGAATGGTTAATTTATTTTCCAAGTTTTTGTAATAAAATATCATTTTCATATGCAAATATCTAATTAGTTTCTTTAAACCCATGTATTCATTAATATATCAAGAGGGCACACAATACCAGTACATAATTTTCCCCAAATATTAATTATTTTCAATTATTGATTTTTACCCACTTTCTGAACCGTTAAGAAAGTTAATTTTTGAATATAGATCATTGTAGAAATCCAGACCATTAATGAAATATAAAATTAGTTCACGGGATTGGTCAATATGGATGAACAAACAATTAGTTATGCCACCGTTTCCAAATATTTAATTACTTTACCAGGGCTACAGTACAAAGACAAATCAACTATACATGAGTTCAACAAACTAAAAATTAATTATTAATAACACTCCATAAACAAATGTCTATTAACCAAACACTCACAGAGGAGAGGGAGAGAGAGGGAGGGAGAGGGAGAGAGGGAGAGAAAGTGAGAGAGAGGGAGAGAGAGCGAGAGAGAGTGAGAGAGTGAGAGAGAGCGAGAGGGAGAGAGAGAGGGAGAGAGAGGGAGAAAGAGGGGGAGAGAGGAAGAGAGAGGAAGAGAGAGAGACACACACACACTCCACATGGAGTTGCTGAAACATGTGGGTCCATCGCGCAACAAGTCTGAATCGAGCCACGGCCTGAAACGCAGTGAAGACAATGCAACGAACCCCACGTTACAGGCACTCCATGCACCGCCACCATGTGTTCCCAGGCGACGCGTCAGAGATGGCAACGCATTATAAAGTAGTGACATATGTGCGCCCCAGGGCAGTTACAGACTATTGTTTCTTCATCGATGAGATTTATGAATAGATTTCGGATTCTTATGGAATTATATTTTCTTTGTCTTTTTATGTACAGTTCTCAAAATATTGATGATGGTGAATCGTTGCAATCCTGATAAAACATTTCAATTTTACTTGGCACCTTTTGTACTGCATTACAGTTTTTAATTTTTTCAATCGACCAATTTTCTAAAATCATTTTCCAGAAAAATATTTGATTAATTTTCAAAATAGTTTTTATCAGTGGAGGTTTTGTCTAGGTTGCACAACCATGGATGAATATAGTATTAATATATGGTAGTATGCTTCAACACGCGTTAACCAGTGAGCTCAACTATATAATGTAGAGCTCACTGGCGTTAACATAGACACACAACCAATAGGCAAGACGTGTCCTCTCCCATATTAATAAGAGCAAACCCAGAAACGTTTATTCACAAATCATAGCAGATGAAACATCCATAGCACTCGTAATTCTAAAACCAAGCAAGATTTCATGCAATGAAAACACAAATAACTTCCAACTCCCCCAAATTTTTTCGAAGTTCTCTTAAAAGATCACGGTTACATGTTTGGAATTTGGAACCCTGAATTTGTTTAGTTTGTAGAAATCGTGCTAAAGAAATCAACCATCACTAGGGACACCTCTTCTTGTTCAATAAAAACTGTACAACAGAAATGCCTTGGGAAAGAACCCCGCACAAATCTTAT
>BOPP01000007.1:4877688-4895437 GCA_017312745.1 Gryllus bimaculatus
TCAAATTGTCTGAAAATTTAGTATGATGTTCCTTAGATCATACTGATCAAAATAGTTATGGCCGTTAAGCAGAATAAGTTGTTATTTTTGATATAATATACAATTTAAAACGGTGATCATGTCGATTTGTCGGATGATAGAAACGAGCACATGTACACTCAAAGAATATTAAAATGAAACAACCTCACTTTTTAGACTTGTGAATTATGTTATTTCATTGTCCGTAAGTCTCTGTGCTTCATTATCGTTAGCCCCCTTGCCACGCTGAGGTATTTAATCACCGTAGGTCTCCTTGTCTAACACGGTAGGGTGAATCAAGTCCCCTTGCCTCGCACTATCAGGGCACTTGATTATCGTGAGGCAAAGAGTTGCCTCTCACTATCGGGGTGCTCGATTATCTTGAATCCCTTTGTCTCTCACTATAGAGTTCTTGATTATCGTGAGCCCTTTGCATCACATTGCAACATCTATTTTATCATTATTCGCATTGCGGTTGAGAAATTCTAATTGTCTAGGGGCGAATGCCGCAGAGAATTCCGATGGGACAAATTATGTATATATGTATGTATGTATGTATATATCACGGGCGTTAACTGGTTCTAATGATCTCGGGCGACAAAATGCCCTGGGGCATAGGACCCTCCCCTTCTTCCCGTGACCTCCGTACAGCGAACTGAGGAAGCTGAGATCCGTTGAATTGATCCTGAGCGCTCAGGCTTTCAGGATGAGTTTTTTTAATTGTTCTTATAATTTTTTCTAGTACTAGCAGGTGCTAGTACCATTATCTGGGGGGGATCAGCATTTTGGCTGAATCCCGATTTTTATCCTCCAAGGTTGTTAGCCCTGGGGGTATGGACGATGATATGACGATGATGATAGAGAGGTATGAAAGGACGGCACACACATATTGACATACCTAAGGTCACTATTGGTCTGCCAGAGTGGGCTGCTCAAATTCAAGAATATGGGTCAGTCTGACTACAGTGCCCCACATGCACTTGATTTTTCGTTAGACTAGAGCCGATCGCGTCCGAGCCGTCCGCCCCATTGGTTTGACTCGTCACATTCTAAAGTCCAGTTCTAAGGCGTACACTCCTACCGGCTCAGGGATCGTGTTAGAGAGGTCGACTGTTGGAAAGAGCTTGGTATACTTTGTTTCCATTTCTTTGGGTGCGCGTATTGTCTCGCGGAGAGCTTCGCAGTAGCATTGACCGAGATCGACGAACAAGTGTGTGTCTGCATGTGACAAGTAACCTTTTAAAAGTATTCGCAACTGGTTGTTTGCGAATCTTTTGCTCCTTTCTCGCAGGCCAAAAAGCTCAGAATTCGAACTGGTTTGGGCAGTTAAATACATGTTGATCCGCTCAAAACTTTGTTTTTAATCTTTTAATTGTGTGTCGATTTTCTTCGCGTATAGGCCAACTTGGGTCACGCTTGCATCCTGCTTCAGCAGTTGCAAGTACCTTTATCTGGGGGGGGGGGTCACCATTGTAGCTGAGTCCAGATTTTTTCCCCCAAGGTTGTTAGACCTGCAGGTATGGATGTGAGGGGATGAAAGGACGGCAGGCACATATAGACATACAAAAATACACCCACACCAAGGCCGAAACCCGCGGTCTTCTGGACCGAGATCTCTATGGCACTACTGCCCTAACGATCTCGGCTATCTTAACTAGCAAACGGTTAAATATTAATTAAAAAATAAATGTTTTTCAAATGTGATTGCGTTGTTGTGGATGTCGCATCTTAAGTTAGAGAGCGAACACGAAAGAAACCATAATATGCACTATAGCATTAATTTCGTAGAATGAGGACCATTCCAAACTTCGTACGTGATTTTGCATTTTTTCGCAGATTGAAAACCATAAATATCTGCACCGACCGCCCAACATACTGTTTTTTTTTCTTCCAGCATTTGGTAACATTTCGTATTTTTAGCAATTGCTCAAATCTGCCATCTCTAGTGATAAAGTAGCACGTTAAAGTGTGTGTGTGTGTGTGTGTATAAGGGGACAGGATAGGGCAAAGAAGTGGAAGTAGATCGCATGCGGTTAGGGAACTGCTCCGGCATCCACCTGGTGTTGATCGGAGAACCCACTCAATCTACCGAACAGAACAGCCGGCCCCTAGACTTCTTCTCCAGAGAGCGACTCAATTCTTCCTAGCTATACGGCTAGAGTTGAAAATCCGTCTCCGTCAGGACTCGAACCCTAGGACATCTCGATCGAATCGCTGCAGAAACCAGCCATGCTGGCGTTTGAAACCTCGGCCTGTACGAGGGAACGTCCGCAAACAGCCTTACACAACTGCGTTGCAGGTTGCCTACTTCGCAGGTTGTGGTTGCACAAGGATTGTTGGCGCAGGTGTTAGGCATTTCAAGGAAAGATTATAGACCTTTCGATCGATTTGGACGCGAAACAATTAATGAAATTAAATAAATAATTATCCCAAGATTAAAGATACTCAGTTACGCTTTCAGGATCTTCATTAATTCAGGTAGTCTGCACACAGACCAATGTATTCTGTTAATTACCTTGTTGTCTGATATGGACAGGATACTTATTTATTTTACGTCAAAAACAGTGAAAACTGCGTGTGACGTGCTACAGGGAGAAGTGTATTCTGTTGTTAATTTAATTCTGCACGTTTTCGTAATTCTGAGAAACCTACCCTAAGCCATATTATCATCCGGCCAAAAGGGCTTCGTCGCTGCCGCCATGACATTCTGTCCTTTTCATATCTGCATAGTTTTTTAATTTTAATTGGGTTTGAAGTTGTTCCAAATTTTTTTATTTTAGGTCTCTCTCTTCCTCTTTCCCCAATTATTTTACATACTCTTCAGGTATTTGACCAGTCTTGTAGCTCTTGCATATTAGTTTAAACCTATTATCTTTCAGAGTGTTTCCACTCAATTTGATTAGTTCACCTGGCAATTCATCTGGTCCTGAGACCTTCCTGTCTTGAGCCCCGCTACCACTTTATCAAATTTATTTCTTGGTCTTTTCTCATCTTCTGGTACATTAGCTTCATTTCTATGTATTCATTCATTTCTTCATTATTTTCTATGTTTCTATGTATTTCATTCTCAATTTCTACACCACTCTATAGTTTTTCCAGGAATTGATGACTTGTTTCATCTTCCCCATACTATTTTCCTGCTTTCATCTCTCAGGATGTGCGATTTTGTCTTGGCTTTTTATATTCTATTGATTTAATTAACTGATAAACCATATCTATTCTTCCAGTTTTTATGTTGTTTCCTAATTTCCACAAGTTTCTCCCATCCACTTCTTTTTTGCCTATCTGCACATGTTTGTAATTTTGTTTTTTATCATCTTGTAATTCTGTCATCCTTCCACTGAATAGACTTTTCTCCATTTATTTCTTTTATTGATCAGTTGAAGAATTTCTTGTCATCCGTTGTTTCCATGGTACAAATTTTGGCATGCTTAAAATTTCGCCTGCAGATGTTTTAATGGTTTCTTTGATACTTTGCTTTATATTACTGTATGAGTCGTTGAGGAATATTTCTTGTTTTCAAGGCAAATTTGTGTTGAGTTTCTGAGCATTTTAATCCTAAGCCATAGCCATATACAAGTTGAATTCTAAATATAGAAAGAAATGGGGGTTTTGGCCCGAATTGTAAAATAAAATTTGCTCTGATGTAATAAAATTTATTTTCAAGGGCAAATCAGTTTGGGCTCTTATCCCTCATCATGTCCTTTGTGAAGGAATAATACTTCCTGCCATGACAACATAGAGAACGATAACTATAACTATATTTCCCACTGAATTTTAGAAGATGTGGACACGTAATGAAGTTACATTTGTCCAGAAGCAAAGCAAGGGGCCATCTCAGCATTTGCTCAAAAGATCCGGGAAACTGGATGAAAAACCTGATTAAGATGATGTCATTGACACAACAAAAATGTAATTCAAAATTATAGATCAATTTCTCTTTGTCAGTTCTCTAAAAGTATTAGAGAACTTTTGTAAAAGTATTAGGCTTTTGTATACACAAATGGAAACCGTTCTCGTGAAAACTGAAGTATTTTCAGACTAACAACATAGTAATAAAAAATCAAAAACTTCAAAATCTGCCATTTTTTCTTTTCTTAAATATTTTACTTCATCAACGGACCATCATGAAGCACCTATCAAAATATTTTTGGACCTTTCGAAAGCTTTTGATGTTCTTGACGATAATAACATCTTACTTTCAAAATTACATTCATATAAAATTCCTGATAGTGTCACTCTAGATTGGATAACATCATACCTTAAACATAAATCTCAAAGAGAAGAAATATCATATTGGCACTAAAGAACTTTATTTATTTATCTTTCCAATTCTTTGCAAGCATGGTATCCCACAAGGATCAATCATAGAATGACATATTCATTGATCATAGGTCCTAGGCTCTTTCTTTTATACATAAATGATATGCTCTCATCCATTAAAAGAGGAAAAGCAGTTATGTTCACTGATGACGCGAATGTTCTTCGTAATAAAGAAACAACAAATAAGAACAATTTCATAAGTTTTGAATTGGTTTCATAATAAGAAATTAATAGTTAATGAATGAAAAATGGTTTCAATGCATTTTTGCATTTCAAATTGACAATGGCATGCTCTATTGAAAATGAACAATATGTTATTAACTGATATTAAAGTAACAAAATTTCTGGGTCTCAATTCAGTCAAACTTCAAATGAAATATCCATATAACAATTAAACACAAAATTAAGTTCATTATGTTGTGCATTAAGAATTCTTTCATATTCTGACAGTCTTCATGCAGGCCTTTGTGTGTATTTTGCTAATATATGGCAAAATATTCTGGGGAACAATATCCTTAAGTACCCACACCATTAGATTGCAGAACAAAATTATTTAAATAATAAGAAAATGCCATCAACATGATTCCTGCAAGCCTCTCTTCACTGAGCTTGGAATCTTACTGTTGTCTTGGCTATTTATTTACAAATCTGTAATTTTGTCACAACTGACTTACTTAACAGTGGGATCATAATCTCATGCAATACTAGTATTTATGATTACAACACACATTGTAGAACTTACATTTATCACATGTCAGTATCAACAGTTCACTAGAGAAATAAATTGACATGTAATACATGCAAGTAACTTTAAACATTTTGCCAGATGACATGAAATAATTAAAATTGGAACACAAATTTAAGTTAAAAGTAAAACTGCTACATAACTGTTTCTATAAAATTAAAAATGATATATAATATCTTAGTTTACATTTGAATGTATAATTTTAAAAATTAATATGCCTGCAACAAGTAATGTACTCCAGCTTCCAAGTACATTACTCCCATCTTAACCAGGTTTCCTTGATCCGTTGAGCAAATGCTAAGATGGTCCCTTGTTTAGCTTCTGGACATAAATGTAGCTTCACTATGTGCACGTTTTGTTGAGCTACCCCTTTGCTAGTGGTAGTAGTAGTCCAGGATGTGTAACTATTTTGTTGGCAATACAAAAATATCAAATCTGCAGTTCATTAATGCCATGCCAATTAGTTTTCTATAACTCTGAAGTGAAAATAGTTTTTCAAATGTTGCTAATGCTGCTTTTGAAACTTTTATTCATCATTCAACTATTTATAGTTAAAATGTTGGGAAGAGATTCTGGAGCTCAAGGAAGCGTGCACAGATGGTACTTCTCCCCCATATGTCACATACAGTTTTTAGAGTCCTTTGACTATATAAATCAAATCAAATGGCTACTATTTTGTAGGTAATTTAATCAGGCATTACATCGACTTATACATTCAAATTAATAACTGCCATGCTGGTGATTACTGTTCACTCTTACATTTTTAAGACAGGAAATATTACAATTGCTTAGCATATAATTTAGGAATCTGTTGTTTTTGAAAAAAAAGAAATACAATAAAATTTTATAAGTCTTAATTGTGAGCTTTTTATTCATTTTTCATGTTTATTCACCCTACTTTCTTTAATTATTCATTTATCAGTCTCAATAACATTTTAGAAGAGAATTAGTAAACAATTGTTTAAAAATGTAAATTGAAAGACTTCCTAATATATTACATATTAATTATACACTGAGTAGTATGTCAAATAACTTCATATTAAAACAAAGCATGCATTCAATAATATACAAGTAAAATCCTTTCCGCTGCATTGTGTATCATATAGACCCCAATCAGGACTGTTTACTAACACAAACCAAAACTTAATTTCTAAAATGATCAGTGTCACAACATATTTAATTTGCTTTTAATGTTGAACTTTTAAATATTAGCATTAAAATGTTTAAGTCCATTTACTTTTTTTAAAAGGTGTGTTATATAGACTTAATGCAATGTTCCCAAACTGAAAAGATTTACTTCACATTTGGAGCATCTCAAGTTTAAGTAGATCAAAAGCAAAATATTCTTAAGAGAAAAAAAATCTGTGAACGGCTTAGTACCATTTTTTTACAGACTCGAGTGCCATTTCTGAAAAATCAATTTCTAGTTATCAGGTACACGAAAATTATGTAATTCCGTGAAACTCATGAGTAAGGCCAGGAAGTTTATAAAAAATCATATTATTAATTTTGAGAATAATTTGATATTTTGTGCATATATTGTTAATGCATCATATTTCCATTATATTTAAGTTATTATTCATATTTAATTACCTTTTTGTGCTTAATGTGGCATATTTCTCTTGGAATTTGAATTAATATGCATATTTATCTCCTCCAACGATAAGTGTACTTTAGAAAACTGAACGAGAATGCTATTAATTAGAAATCATGGGATTACATTTTAAAAAATTGTAAAAGTTAGTATCGAAAGAGATTTGTGTGTTATAGAATATGTTCTTCAAAAATATATCTTTAAATAAGATCATGTAACTTTTTTTTCAAAATACAAGTAGTTCTTGCATAACTTTGTACGTATTAAAAGCAATTTTAAAAACAAGATTTTCTCAAAAACTGCTCCAAATTTTTTCATTACCTTTTCCTCCTGGATAGTGTGAAGTAAAGAAATGGAAATGGCAGGTCCCATTTTTGCTGAAGACTGAATTTTTGGACACAGCTAAGGTTACAAAGAATGTGAGAAAGTGTGTGTACTCTTGTAGCACTACGAACTGAATTGTTACCAGACAATTCAGAAAATGTTAAAAAATGACTTTTTCGCCTCTAGATTGCAGTTGGGAAGAGGGTGGGACTAGCCCAAACTACAGCATACCAACTAGTATGAGAAAGTCTGTCAAACTGAAGCAGCACTTTGTTTAATTAAAATGGTAATTTTGAATACTTCTCCAATGTGCCTCAAAGTTGACAAACATAAAAGGTTTTTTTCTAGTCAACCTCGTCATTTCAGGAGTTTCTGCTGAAGCATACTGTTAATGCATTTTTCTTTAACATAACTTTATATACATTTAACGTAATGAATTCAAAAAAATTTGATTTCTGATTCAAAATTTCAATTAAAAATTGTGGGGGAGGACACGTTGACAAATTATAGTATGGAAGTTCATTATTACTCTATTGTTGTATACTCAAGAATGTTAGAACTCATACAAATGATAAATTGTTTCATTCAATTATTATAAACAAGTATTAGACAGTAATCCTTTACCAATGAGATCTACTAATTTCCCCATGTTAGCCATCAGTATTTAACCAGTTCATGTGAGCAGAAATGTATTGTCACATCAATCTTAGATTCAGTCATAATAAAGGCAAAATATTTAAAAGAGGCACTATCTTTATTTTGAAGCAATACAATGAAAAATTTACACTTAAGAAATCTTCACTATTTACAAAAAATGTACAAAGTTTCAAGTTCACTTTGATTTTGGCCACACAGAAGTGTGCGTAATGTACGACTATATATATTCACATCCTAATACTTCTGGACACACTTCTAGCCCATTGCAGCTGAAGATAAACGACATACACAGAGATCACCTTCCACACAATGCACAAGAACATTCTTGCATTGGTTGAATGAGCTCAACTTGATGTGTAAAGTAGTTTTTGCTCATTGAACACCATCATGAGAAAAGCATTTATTTGTTTAAATTAAACAATTGACACAATAAAATTTCTTATTTACACAATGTACAAAGTACTAGTCATTTTCTATACGAATAAGTCCTTTGGATGTCACATAAGCATCCATGTCCTTTGTCATTATTACCTTGGTTGTTTAGCTGAAGCTATAAGTAAATGTTCTATATTATTGTTGCCTTTTTCAAAGCTATATTTCACAGTGATTTAGGTTTCAAAAAGGCAACAACAGTCTAAAGATGGCACACAAATTAGCAAAGTTGCTACAAATATAGCACCATATACAGCCAAGATAATAACATACATACAACAGACCTGAAACATAAGTAGTCATGTGTCAAGATGTACATGCACTCAGTCTGTATGTCATTGTCCACTTTCTAGTCTGTCTTACCATAATCTCATGTGCATACACACCAGTAAATACGAATCACGATGAATAAAACATTTGAACACAATTAAATAATATATTACGGTTTCTGTTATCAAATGTGTAGTACTGTATTAATTGTTTGTGGCTGTCTATCTGTGTACGTTTCATATGTCAATCAATGTATGAGGTGTCATTACGTATTCATTTCAATCTCTTAAACTTTAACTGGCAAGATAAAGAAGATACTACAAACAGTGATTGCAAACATTTTTGGTGAGTGGAATACCTTTGATAACTCAGAGGCTGACCACAAGTCAACGTTACACAACAAACAAGTGGAATTGACAGTTTAAATTTCATCACTTCAAATATTGTCAATTGCATTAACAATTACAAGAAACAGAAGTGGATTTGGTCACAAGAATAATAATGTGAATCCTCACAATAATCCCAGATAACATTTAGCACATAAACGTTTGTTCTGTTTCTCAGAATAACTCAATAACTGATCATCTAAACAAATAGCCAACCCTTTTCTATTTTGTAAGCACATTAATTATCAAGATGGAAAGCAATCAATTTTTTACAACTGCCAAAGTCATCAGACCGATGAAATGAACATTTCTTTAAGAAAGATTTCAAATATTTGGTTATTTCACATGGACACTAAATTATTTGTGCTACAAATACCAGAGGGTATGTATTCAAAATAAACATAGAGAATGTAAAATATGAAACAATTTTCACAAGAAAAGAAACAAAAATTATAATTGGTGATCACTTTATGTTTGTTTGTTTTGTAACTGAAGCCCTTCTCCCCCCTTAAAATTTTCTCAAATCATACACAAGACAAAAACAATGTTTATTACTTGGTCTGGCAGTCAGCATAACATTATGCTATGACTCGAGGTAAAAGATATGGGATTAACATTGTGGGACAGACCATGGTAAGATTCAAATTTGCCAATGTTAGTTCACAAAAACAGCTTGGTATTATGAATGGATGTTGAGCTCCCTGTGAATTGATGGCATAATTCCAGACCTCAAAACCCTTTTAATACCTGATACAATATAAATATATCAAAACCCTTTTAATAACCTTAATGATATTAAATAAATCATATGTAATTAATCATTTATCAAATTCAATGGAGAGAAGAAACCACATATGTAACTAATATATTTAAATCCTATGTCACAATATTTTATTTCAAACATTTCCTTCATTTATTTCCACATGGGGTTCAAATTAATAATAAAGATTGTTACTTTTTTCTTCTCTAAAGATGTATTACCTAGTTGTCAGATGGGACTTAATTTCAAAATAATGTATTCTGCTAAAGGTACAACTGCATCTGACCATATTTTACTCAAAAATTATCACAACAGTTTTTTATCAAACTTGCAAAAATATAACTTATCACATTTTTAAAATGGAAAACCAAACAATTAAACTAATTTCCAATTAAATAAAGTTTCCTTATTGGAGTACTTAGACCATATAGTAAAAGGATTGAGTGATTTTTCTAGAAAAAATATAAACATCACCAAAGGAATCAACTAAGAATATAATTGTTTGATTGCTGTAACCACTTGATTTAAAATTATCTGCTCACTTTTGTAGGATGAATATAGTAATCATCATGTTGAGTAATTTTCATTATTTTTACTAGACAAAATTTAACCTTCTAAGAATTAAAATTATATAACTCCCTTGGAAACCAAATGGTGATTTAGCAAGAAACAAAGATATAAAATCAAACTTCAGAGAAGGTTATAGAAATTTTTCCCCAATACATTTACAGTAACAAAGAAATTTTAATTTCATGCTCTCCCACAGTGATGTACAGCATCTTTTCCAAATAACGTCAGTAGCAGAGTGAAACTAAGTTGAATGAATACTAGTGTTGGTCATGAACCAGAAGAGTTTCAGTAGATTAAATAAAGTACCCAACATAAATCTTATTGAATCCTGTATTTTACCTAAACTGACCCACAAATGTACCTTAGCATTTGTTTAGCAGTAACATCGTTTTTTCAAACAGTACTTTCAAATAAAACTTTTATGCATTTCATCAAAAACATCTATCTACTTCCTTAATAACATTATGTAATATGTTTGTCCTTTTTTGTAAATCACTGTTTCAAATTCTACTAATGATCATTGAATGTTCAAAAGGTGTTCACAGTTCAAGGTAACTGTTTTCATGAGCTGACTACTGAATACAAACCCTCAGGATTTGAAACATAAGTAAAAACATGGATGTTGAATTTCCTGAACCTTGGAGCAACTAAACATGCCAACAAACAGATCTTTTATTTTACAGTAGAAGCATTCATATATCAAAGTAAATATAAAATTATAAAAGTTGAACTTCACATAGAATTAACTACATGTCTGTGATCAGATGCATCATGAATAAATACTTCAAATTAATCTGTAATTGAAATACAAAACTACATATTCCTTCATTGCACAAAATGCTGGAATTAATGTAGAATGAATGAATTAGTTAACAAACTGATAGTTGATGTTCCAAATTCACAATAAAGTCAATGAAATTTAGGTACAAATCTACCATATTCCGATCAAAAAATAACAAACGATGCTCTTGAAATCTTTGAAGCAGAGTACATTAATAACGTATTTTGAAACTAGCAAAACATGCTTAAAATCATCATTGCTTATTTCACTAAACCTCAATAAGAAATTCAACTTCTCAGGAAGTAGTTGGTCAAGTCTGAAGCTGTTTACAATGACTACAGTAATTAAAATCGATGTCTCTCTATGTTACAGCATTGTAGTTCTGAGTTTACAAATAAATGAATAATCTTAGTAGAGCTACTTTTGAACAAGAAGTAAAGTACATAATCTATATTGGCAATGTTCAACACAAAATAGAAAATCACCACTACATTAATATCAGCAAATCTTGTGGTCACTCCTCTTACTAATATATTTTTAAGTACAAAGTTGAATGATAGAGGAAGACTGGCCAGCCAGTTTGCCTCCACTGATTAAAATTTCCCCTCAATTCAATTGGCTTTATTAGGCTGGGGCTGCCAAATGTCTTAATTTTATATTGACTATTTCTTTTACAATGATAATTAAGCGAGAGACATAATCTGTTTCTTCTTCTTCTTCTTTTTTTTGATTTTCCTCCTAGACAATTCCATTAAATTAAAGATAAATTTCTTATAACACAAATATGATATCTCTTCCAACATTGCAAACATTAAAATAACAGATATATCTACAGCTTTTCGATGAGTTTTTCATTTATTCTGATGGCTTTTTTTGGCCCCGTGTTGAAAAGTATTCACATGTGCATCAAGGAACTGGAAGGGGCATTCACTTCACCAATAAGCTACTCTGATTTTCCATATATTTACATGGAAATTGAGAAAATAACTTGGTTTTGATCTCTCTCTCTCTACAACATAACAGACAAATATTGATATTAAAATTTCGGTAACTTGTCACACTTTTTGCGCTGTTTAGATAAATAATGCAAACTTCAAAAACAAGGTTACAAATTTCATCTAAATATATTTCCCTGACAATAAACATAATTTGTTCTTGAAGGGAAATACACATCCCATGTTCCACACATATAAGAGGAATCACATTTCATAATTTGCATAATCTTGAAATTTAAAATTAAATATCAATGTTAAAAATTAGGCCTTCAGTAGATCTCGCCTTGAAAAATTTAAAATGTCACAGAGCTCTGAAATAGCATATTCACATCACACATGAGTAAAAATAATCATGCAAATTGTAGTTTCAATGATAAATAGGCCTGACCTTTCAATTCCTTCTAAATGAATCTAGGTGATATATAATGGTTTTCATGATTGCAGTTTTCAGTCAGCCATTCTAAAATGTTATCATTTCATTTAAAAAATAAACACATAAATAAGTCTTTTAAATGTACACAATATATTTAAAAAAGAACTCATTAAACACTATAACACAACAAAATGTAGTACACCTTGACATTCAAATCAATATTCAATATGTATAAAAGTATAGTTGTATATGTTAATCATAATGCAAAAGCAAACAATTTCATTCATTTAGATATAGAATTTAAAATAAATATAATACAAATAATTTACAAGTGAGATTCAATGATATAAATCAATTTGGGAAGGTAAAACAATACTGACTGAAGAGGATGATATCATCGATAATTTGCAGTTTGACACACACATATAGTTAAAAAAACAATATTAAAACCAAAAACGATTAAAATTCATATAAAAATTGCAGACCTATATATTTGATTTGTACTTCTCGCAATAATAAAATATAAATTATATTTTAATTTCATTTCTTTTTGAATGCTTTGGTATCTTCTTTACTTTGCTGCACTATATCCAAACGCACATCACTCAGTATGATTATGAGTGCCAATAAGTGTCAGTGGTGGCAGATCTACCCTTTTGTTACAGTTCCGAATCTTCAAGTTGCTTGGGGACCTTCCCTATAATGCCCATAAACGGTCTGTCAACTTTCACACACATCTTCACAACACTTATTGCGCTTCCAGATCCTCTCCTTGAAGTCCTTGAACATCCTTTGTGGTGTAAAAAAGTTCATCTAAAACACGCTACGTCAGCAACAGAAGACAGAATAATCCCCATCTAGTACAAACGGTAGAGAACAAGAGATTTATTTTTATTTTATTCCCTAAACTTTAGCAGACGACAAAAGTCATTAAAACATTCTGTCAGACGAATCTACTCCACGTCTGAATTTTTCCTTCATAAAAAATATTTACTGACTGACTTGGAACTAGGATGTTGCACTATCGTCGGATGTAGAAGAAAGACAATACTAGCAGGAGGTGGGGGAGGTAGGGAGGAAGAATACACACAACTGCGTCCTTTTCCGTGTAGTGCAGACAGTCTGACAAGGAGTACGGTGGCTGTGGCGTTCACGACCAGACGTCCTCGCCGAGGATGTGTCCGATGCCGTGGCTCTGGCGGCCGCTGTCGGGGCCGGGCGTGGCGCTCTGCGCCCACGCGTGCAGCTCGCGCGGGGGCGGCGGCTGCTGCGGCGGGGGCGGCGGCTTGCTGCTTGGGGCGGGCGGGGCGCCAGTGTGTGGTGGCCGTCGTGCGCGTACGTTGCCGTGGCCCGGCGGGCTGCGGCGGCTGCCCGGGCTTGCCCTGGCTGCGTGCTGCGTGGCTCACGTAGGCTGCCGGCTGACCACGTGGCTGCCTGGCTCCACGTGCGGGGGCGGGGCCGCGTGCCGACGTAGCGCGCGCGGGAGCAGCGCCGGGGCGGGCCCCGCCGGCCGGGGGTCGTGGTGGGGCGCGGCGGCGGAGGGGCGTGTGCGCGCCGCGCCCCCGCTCCGCCCCAGCCGCCGCCGCCGCTGCTCGCTCTCCCGCGGGCGCCGGCGTGCAACGCGTTGCGCCGCATGTGCCAGGCGGAGGTGCGTCGGCGCGGCGAACCGCCCCGCCCGCACCACAGCACACTCGTACGGACTTCTGCCCGAGTGGATGGCTCGTGGCGCGAGCGTGGTTCGGAGCGCGCGAAGTTTGCCGGCGCCGCAGTGCGGCACCGTGCGCGGCCGTCGCCTGAGTGCGTGAAGCGTCCTGCGTCAGCGCGCTTCTTCTGCGGAAGGGCGCGCCCGCACTCCTCGCACGCGTGCGTCGCTCACCGGACGAGTGCGTGAGCTGGTGCAACGCGCAGGTTGGGAGGCGCGGCGCACGCCGGGGGGGGGGGGGGCGGCCGCACGTGTCGCAGCCGTGCCGGCGCTCGCCCGAGTGCGTCTGCGCGTGCTGCGTGAGCGCCGCCTTCTGCTTGAACGCCATGCCGCACAGCGTGCACTTGTGCGGGCGGTCGCCTGCAAGACACCCGCGCGGCCCCGTGGAACAGCACCCGACATGGAACACAGGAACGGCGACGCTCAGATGCGGCGGCTACGAGGAAAGCCTTGGCGAAAGGAAGTGACTGACACAGCAGGACTGCACGGCGCCTGGGATTCCAGGTATAGAGATGGTACTATAAGAAGGGACCCTTTGACAGCTACTGCTTGGCCACTACTGACAACATGACCGTTACGTCCGTGCGATCTAGACAGTGCATTCGTTTACAGTTAGCTCGTTTGTAAATGGCTTCATCACTATCTCACGCAATGGCATCGCCCTGCTTGAAGTTCATTTGTTACCCGACCTGTCAAATTAGTCCCTTCTTAGAGGAACTCCTCTATATCAGCACAGCATAAGGGATTAACGTAGGATAATTTCATTTTTTCATACATTAATAATACTAAACCACATACGGACATTATATATCTAATTAGTGTTCAAATGTAGCATTCCTTTTATACCTTTTGAAACAACATGAGTGATTATTATCTTTGCATGGCATCTGCACTGAGTGGAGGTAAACATGCCATATCAAGGGAAACCCATTGATGGGGAATGAATTGACTTTTTGAAACAGTTACCACACCTCCACACATCAATGGATGTCCACACAATTATGATAATTACTAACATTGCTTGAAAAAGATCCAAGAAAACAAATGGAAATGTTGCAACACTTGTAAACTGATTACAAATATTGACATTAATGATGGACAACCTCCTATGTGATAGAACCTATTTTAAAACCAAAAATGAATCAAAACTGTATCGATTTAATTATAAACTAATGTGAAATTCATGGAATATTATGAACCCGGTTCTTAGCAGTATCTTGTAACTGTAGCAACGCTGAAATTGTCCACACATTCTTTAGAGTGATTACACATTTCCTGTAAGAAATTTCACCGACATTTTCCAGATTTCCATAGTATTTTATTCATTTTTCATTTATAAGATTTCTGAGTATTTCTTCCTATCTTTTTCAAAAAAATATTAGAGCAAGCTTGAAACTAAAAGGTCAGCCCTCTGATATGTTGTGTACAAATTTAAAAAACTCAACATATAGAAATTGAACAAAAATAATACTATAATATTTTTTTAGGAATAATATCTAGTGTTATATCCATCTCAAAATGTTCCCTGATTTTAATGAATCTGATTTTTCCCTGACTTTTCCAGAGTAATAAAGTTCCCTGATGTTTTCCAGAAAGTTGCACCCTGTCAATATTATAAAATACAATTCCAGTTGAATTTAAAGGCAAATCTGGTCAGAAAAGCTTCAATAATTAGATCCGATATTTTAAGGACAAATGAAAGCAAATCTGACTGGTGAAAGAGGTGAAAAAAATAAAATAAAATGATAATAACCCTTTCCAAATTTTGGAAATAATAATCTAATGGGAATTTAAAATTACTATAATTCTAATTCACTTTCTGTTTTTAACAAATTGTTCAACGCACCACAAGAAAAAAACCAATTTCCACTGAAGGCCTCAAGCTATGTAAAATGTCATTCCCCTCCCCAAGTAAATGTTATTAAACAGACATCAAAACACATATCTAAAATAAAAACTTCAAAAAATGGCTTTCTCTGAATTAAATCAAATCAAGTAAATTATTTTTATCTATTTCCATGCAAAGATTGTACAATAAAATCTGTCTAAATCGGAATCTTATACATGACAGAAACCTGTCTAAGCCGGAAACTTTCTCCGGCCCGCGAGGTTAAATGGCAATGTCTTATGAACACTGAACTTTATACAGAATAAAATGGAATCTGTCCAACAAGGAAATGGAACGGTTTTCACGTTCTGCAGGGGTAAAACTTAATAAAAAGGAATTTCTGGATTTAAATCAATTGGCAGAGACACGCGAGATTCTGTACATGGAATGAATGCAACTGCAAGTTCTGTTCTGTTTTAATTTCTGTGTCCCAGGGATATGAATTTCAGTCGCGTCAGCTGCAGTCAGCAGTGAAAGCGAAGAGATTCAGTTCTCAGCGTAGAATTCGACCTTGTGGTCACAAGTCTCTCAAGGCCTATGCCCTAAGAGAATTTCCTCTCTCACTGCTCTCTGAGCGTGGGAAGGTGCGGAAACAGCTTGTATTCATGTATCTATTGGCTCCTCGTTGACTATCGTAACTCCTCAGCCAGATGGTCAAGGCCGTGTGAGAGTATCAGAAAGACACAGTACTCTGGGTTTTAACACATTGTGTGTCAAAAGAATCAGCAAGCAGTCCGAGTGCAGCCACTAGGCAGTGAGGTGGTATGTTTTTATGAGTTTCACAACCAGTTTAGCAATGGTTGTAAAAAACCATAAAGCCTTAAATATTAAAATTTTTCAACGTCAGAAAACATAATTGAAAAGGTGTAAGTGGGAAAAGCAAAGAGCAAAATACTAAAGAATGTCGGAAAAAGTAATAATATTTTAGTGAACAAGTTTTTCTTTATAATTGTCAAAAATATGTTATATGTTAATATATTTTTATAATTATAATACGACACGTAATTTGCTAGTGGTGTGTCATGAAATGGTCAACCCTGCATAAAACCAGAATAATTTTTTGTCCTGATTGATTCCGGTTTAGACAGATTTTACTACATTAAAATAAGTTACACCTTCTCAAAGAGAGTTTACACTTCAACCAGAATAAATTATTTTTAAGAAAAGGAATTGTTACGAAAATGTATGTGTGGTACTGGTATGAAATTCTCCATTGTTTCATATCTACTGGCCTCCTGGATAAGTCACAGTTACTGACAATACTTTAATGTTTATTTAAAATAAAACATTGGTGTAATGTTGCAAAAGGAAAAGTAAAGAGAGGTATTTCTGGGCAAAAAAGTTTAAGAAATAATGGTAGACACCATGGAGTTAAAAGTGCTAATTTGTAAATAAAAAGAAAAACATCTGTCACTTTCGTTCACTGGGCACAATAGATGCACCTGAATAGCAAAGAAAACTTGCTTGATTTCATATGAAAGAAAAAAGGAACAACAAAACAACTTTACATTAACCAAATGAAAATGAAATAAAAAACACATCACTACTAAATCACAGTAATTTCTTCATACTGTAAATTAGATAACAAAACATATCAATAATTTAAAAATAAAATATTTGTTTTACAAGGTTTAAAATTACTGAATGTATTTTCCGCATTAATTCAACAAGTCATTTGTAATTTAAAATTAAATGCACAAACAATCTGAAAAGAAATTGTTAAAATAAATTAGATTTGGAAAGAAAATTAACATGAGTAAATGCAACATGCAAAGAATGAAATATGAAATAACACATTTGTTAACATTACCAGTCTTATGGACACAAAGCTGAGAGAGATAATTTGAATTTTTTATATTCACCACAATATTAGAAAAAATATTTGAAGAAATAAGAAAAGAAAGAAAGAAAGAAAGAAAGAAAGAAAGAAA
>BOPP01000007.1:4895666-4974772 GCA_017312745.1 Gryllus bimaculatus
AGAGCCTTCTAGAATAGGTGTGCTAAAACTCTCCAATTCTACAGTTTGTAGAAATTTCCATCCAACAAAACAACTAGGATAGCATTCAGATCTCACAAATGATAATCCCAGAGTAAGTAAAGAATTGAAATTGCAATTACTGATATAGAAACATAAACACCAGAAAAAATCAAAATTATTACTCCCAACAAATACACGCCAAAATATAGACATTATTGGAAAGAAAGTTACAAGAATGTAATTTTATGCCATGATGAAACATTTTGCGAAACCACAGTTTTTTTATTAAGTTATTTGAAACAATAGCTTGAGCCTACTCACAAAATAGTATTTCAACTTTCTCAAAGAAACATTATTGAACCTTTCATACATTTCTTCTGATTGTTAATGTCCATGAAAAGCAACAAAAGTTGTGTTTTTTTAAAATCATGATTTTAAAAGTCATTCTCTTAGCAAACGTTTCTAAATTAACAGAAGGTAAAATATAACTGATTCAACAGAAATAAGAAAACTGAAATATGGCACAAAAAAGAGCAATAGAATAGATCCCTATGAATTTTCATTGTGTTTCTTGACATAATTGGAATATATCAAATTCACTTTTTGAAAAATTAAGCATGAAAACAAGCATTAAAAGAATCGTAACACTAAAAGCAGCCTCAAAATTCATATTTGATATATAAAAGTTGATACTTCCTCTTAAAAAACAAAACACTTTTTTATAAGAATAAATGCAACAAATGTTACATAAATGTAAAATAAAATGTCAGAAATATAATCTACATATAACTTTTGCAAGGAAACTTTTATATCTATGTAATTAAAAGTCAATAATATTAAAACACAAATTCTGAAGAAAAACATGGTACATCATTTGAAACGATGTTCTTTTATACAACAAACAAACATTTCCTTCTAAAATTGCATATCGTTGTTTTAAAAGAAAACAAAGTAGTTTTGTTCAGGATCCAATAAAACTCTACTGATAAAAGGAACATTTAAACAGAATTAAAATAAAATTTCTGATGAAGCTGGGAAATCATTTATAATAACAAAATAAAATTAAAGGTTGATACTGCAACATGGTGGCCGATTCCCTTGTCAACTCAATATTAAAAATCATAATATTAAGTAATAAATGTCAAAAAAGCAACGTAACGCATTACACGAAGACAACATAATGGGTATGTACTTAAGCTCCTACAACATGTACAAATCAAAAATAAAATGTTAAGTAAAATACAAAAGCACCATAGCTTTAATTGTACCCAATAAACTTTGTAACAAGTGAATCACTTAGTTTGGGAAAGCCATGGAAGAGTTATTGAGTACTAATTAAAGATAAAAGATGTATTTTAAAGAATACTTAAAAATGTATGATGGCTACAAGAAGTTCTACCTAAGAATCATCCCAAAAGAGCAAAATTTTTAATTTTTTTCTCAATTTGGAGACATATGATATTAGGTGAATATTAGATAAAGAGAAGCTATAAATTATGAAGTACATTTATATGGACAAAGTAACTTCAAAGAATGTAATATGTTGAGGCTCCCAAACCATAATTTCATTGGAGACAAGCATAAACTGCACAGTTCACAATTTCAATTTTATTTGTAAAACAAAGAATGAAGAATTAGTTATTTGCAAGTTGCCTAGTGCACCAAGATGTCTCCTGCGAGTACAATATCAAAATGTAGGACAATATATGTCTATGTCTGTGCTCATGATCCAACATCTAACTGGCAGTGCAGTTAGCAATGCAATGTAGTATGCAGAGAAAATTCTTCCCACAATACACTTATAAGATATTTGCATCACTGAGAATGAGCACATGCGAGCATGGAGTAGAAAGTAGTCTTGAGTTACTATTAAGAAAATGTCCACTGGAGAACACATCATGATTACTTGTTTGAAAAGCAAAAACAAAACACTTGATGTATCTTCCTCATTTGGGAAAACCTACAAAGAATATTTCCCTGTACATAAAGAAGTAATTGTAGAAAAAGGAGAAATAAAGCTTATGTATGTTAGTATAAGAACAAAAGATGTGCAAAGAATGGAAAAAACAAGTTGAATGCAAGTAAATGGTTGGATATTCCAAGTTTCTGCAAGTGTGTAGTGCATCGGTGACCAAGAATGTCACTCTGCATGTAGAAATTGTATAAACTGATGATAAACATGTCAGTGTTTTCCAGCATTCAAGCTCGAAAGAAGTTATTTTCTCATTCAGAGCTGATAATTCACAATGGTCTGAAATGTTGGACAGTAAACATGAACAATACTACTCACTGTTAAGGGCAGATTCTGCCCATGAACAAATTTGTTCATATTTTCATAACAAAAAAGCTTACAAAAAATACTTGAAACTGATTGGGATATACAATCAACAAAAGTGGCCCTATTTAAAATTTGCATCAAAGTACTTTATTTCAAATTCAGTGTCTCCATGTAAACAGCTGCTGTTGTATTATGTAAAGCTCCACTTTAAAGGAAAAGGAAAACCATTCCTGAGTATTTAAAGAAAGCCCATGTTCTCATAGAGACACTGAGAAAGAAATTAAGAAATAGGCGGCGATTTCAAATAGGATCTCTATTTTTGGAAAATCTGCTATATTATATTTCATATCATATCATCATGGATGTTTCCGGTTCATTATGGAGAAAAAAAAATCACTTTTTGCCAAAACCTCGCTGCTAGACCAGTCGAAAACCGTTCAATTGGCGGACAATCTCGGGTACTCTGCTCCATTTGCAAACCAGGCATGACCTTTCACAACCTGCCCAAAGGCGCTCTTTCGAGCTTGAACGCTACGCTCGTGTTAAACTCTTACGAATACCGGCGCACGCACATGCTCGCTCGCGTGACTCGACACAAATAGCTTCCAATGGCATCGAATTCACACACGAAGACAATGCTATCGAACAGCAATATTTCCAAGGGCGTAAAGGGTGCGAAAAAGTAATTTAGTATTGCTGATTTATCCAGAAGTGAAAAAAAATTAAATTTTTATTTATTCGTTTTTAATCAGAAACATTTATTGCGTTCTGTGGGCCTCGCTCGTGATACTTTGCAAGGGCGCGCCAGAAGGGACCGCGGGGCCCGCCCCGCACCCGCTCACCCCCGCCTGCCCGCACCGCCCCCCAGACTCTGACCTTGAGCTTGTCCTTGTCCCCGACTGTGCCCCTGTCCCGACGCGTGGTGGTGATGCTGCTGGCGACTGGGAGGCGGCGGTGGCGCCTGTTGCTGCTGTTGCTGTTGTTGCGGCGGCTGCTGCTGCTGCTGTTGCTGTTGCTGCTGGGGCGGAGGCGACTGCTGCGGCAGCGCTGTCGTCTGTGTCTGCGTCGACTGAGTCTGCTGGTGATGATGCTGCTGCTGGTGGTGGTGGTTGCCGTGGCCGCCGTAGCTGCCGTGCCCGTGGCCGCCGCCCCCGCCGTGCCCGCCGCCGCCGCCATGCCACGCGTGCCCACCGTGGCGCGTGCCCCACCCCGCCTGGTCCCTCGGCGCACGCCGTCGTGCCACGCGCTTGCGCTCATGTGCAGGCGGAGGTGCGCGGAGCGGGCGAACGCCGCGCCGCACACGCCGCACACGTAGCGGCGCTCCTTGGTGTGCGTGAGCATGTGCATGCTGCGCTGGCTGGACTGCGCGAACGCCCGGCCGCACACGCCGCACTCGTATGGCTTCTCACCGGAGTGGGTGCGCTGGTGGGCGCGCAGATGGTCGGGGCGGGCGAAGGCGGCGCCGCAGGTGAGGCACGCGTGGGGCCGCACGCCTGAGTGCGTGAGAGCGTGCTGCGTGAGGGCGCTCTTCTGCGCGAAGGCGCGCCCGCACTCGGCGCATGCGTGCGGCCGCTCACCCGAGTGCGTGAGCTGGTGCGTGCGCAGGTAGGAGGCGCGCGCGAACGCCGCGCCGCACGTGCCGCAGCCGTGCCGGCGCACGCCCGAGTGCGTCTGCGCGTGCTGCGTGAGCGCCGCCTTCTGCTTGAACGCCGCGCCGCACAGCGTGCACTTGTGGGGTCGCTCGCCTGCACCGCCGGAACCGCGTCGCCGACGAAGGATCATCAGGCCCACATGGAACAGCCAAGCACACCAACACACACGCTCAGTTGCCAGCCAGGTAGTGCGGGGTGGAGGGGCTGCCGTCACTTGCCGGGAAGATCGGGGGGTGGCGGGGGCAGGGCAGGACAGGGAGCGAGAAGGCGGCAATCACAACTAACAAAGCACGCATTCTAGAACGTGCATAAACGAATTTCGCGATATTGCGAGAAACAGAAGCGACTCTAGAATGTACTTCGGCGGCAGCACTCGAAATATTCCACTCGTTTACGATATTGCAGCGAATCACCATAAATATATAAGCAATTGATAAATGATATTACTGTAAGTGAAGCGTCTTAGTATGGTTTTCAAGCATCAATATTAAATGATCCAATAAGAGACAAAGATTTGATATTTGCAATTAATATGCACGTTCTAGGCATGAACATAGATGGCCAAAATCGAAAATTTTGCAGTTGAAAATTCTGCATACAATATCAACACACTGTTTAAACTACATATACAGTTGTAATAATAATGACAGGATAATAATTACTATAAAATGATAATTACTGTTGTTCACAGTCAATTGAATTCAATAATAAATAAAACAAAAAAGATATTAAATCAAAACAGTTCCCACAACCAACTACTTAAATACAAAGTCAATATTAAATATGATTAGCTTTCTTTAATACTAGTTTTAAAGAAGCAAAGTGCAGATAAAGCAATTCTTCTCAGACACCAACAACCACATTTCACCTGAAGATTATAAATGTACGCCTTCGCAATGAAGAACACGTACAAAACTATAGGAGGAATAGCAACCAAGTAGATAAAATAATCAGTGAGATGGATCTGAGGAGCTCATTAAAAGAAGGAATACACATGAAACTCAAAAATTGAAACCACAAATCAGAGAAACATTTGACGAATGGTCCAAAAGAGAATTCTGAATTTAGAACTTAATATGATGTTAGTATGATTGCAAAGGTGGAGTATCATAAATGATTAGGAAAGTGAGAGTAGGTGAATTACATTCAGCATTCAAAAAGGATAAGTTTTCTCCAGAAAAAGAAAAACCAAAACAAGCAAGGAACAAAAAACATCGGTACACGGATGAATAATGAACTACATGAATTAGACGAGATTTAGATTGCAAGGTATGACTGTCAGTTGAAGTAACATAAAAACATGAAATGTTGAAAATAAAACAGAAAATGGAATTAATTTAAAGCACTGGGAAATACTTGAAAGAAACTTCACAAAATACTGTGAAAACTTGAATTAGTCAACATAGCATCAAGAATTAAAATTAGAGAAAAAATCACATTTAATGGAAATACAAAATAATTATAGTATTAAAAATTTAAAAGTTATGAAAAAATTATTATTATTATTATTATTATTATTATTATTATTATTATTATTATTATTATTATTATTATTTTGGTGTGTATGAAATTTTTGCATTTGAAGTTGCAGCAATGCTTACTATGACAACAATGTTATATTTAGAACCAAGAAACAAATTTAAGTTAATGTATGTATTATTATTTCTACTCATTCAGATAATGTTTTATAAAACAGACACTTCGAATTTAATTTCTAAGATCAATAAAACTTTAACTGCAATATTCTGAGTGAAACTTTCTAATAAATCAGCTAACAAATGAAAAGTACTTGTATAGATGGCAGAACTGAGACCGTAAAATGTTTCGATAAAATCCCTATTATCTCTATTAAAAAATAATAAAACTTAAATTTAATTAAGTGATTAAGAAATTCAATTTATAGTATATGAGGAGTACATGATAAAAGAAAAGAAATAAAATACCTCAAGATAAAAATGTCAATGAATATAATTTAACAGATAACAAACTTACATAGATGGGTTTAATAGTGGTATCAAAAGTAACTCTCACTTTTCGTTCCATAAGGCATGAGATGTGTGAAGATGTAGGAAATCAAAATAGGTAAAAGATTCCTTATATCAAAATATAATTGAATCTTACTTTTGAGGTAAGGTGAAAAAATGACAATCTATTATTTAATGGCAGTACAGAAAATGAGAAGTCCTCTTACACAAATGAAAACATTTCCAAGAAAGGTACAAGAGAGTCAGCAGAAATATAGCAAGAAAAATATTGTCATGCTAGAAATCAGACTCAATAAATAACAAAACCAAAAAGAAATTAGAAATACATTTGAAATACCGTATACCAATAATGACAAAGAAATAAAGAAATTTAAAAAAATCCCCACAAAGAGATTGAAACATCCAACGAAGTTGGAAGGCATGAAAAGATGCAGAAATTTTCATACCGTTGATCATGCAATTATTAATGATATTGAAAGTATTTTATTTCTATGAACAGGCTAAGTGATGATAATAACACAAAGCTCTCCATATAACACTAAAATAAGTTTTCTAAACCAAAAATTAATTTCATTTTTCCATATTTAAATGGAAAAAGTCCTTTGATACAACCGCAAATTGGCCATTCTATGTTCTTAAGATCATCTCATGCATCTATGAGTAGAGGTTGTGAATTCAATTTCTCTTCCCAAAATATTGGGTTTTGTTATAACTAAATGAAAATTAAATATTATTTTTAATTTCCCAAAACACTTAGTAAATAAATGTGTATCATACACAAATTATAGATTTCACTTTTAAATTTCATTTTCTTCTTATTTATCTTATATGAAATCAAAAAAGTAATAGGAAAATGAATATCTTTGTAATGTGCAGTAAATTTTCACATAAACTATAATTTATAATCCACCAAAAAAAAAACATTACTCGCATATATATTTTGATAAAATAGAATTAATATTACTAAAAATAAAATAGAGGAAGCAATTTGGTTGATGAAGATTGTTTGAAGAGAGAAAGAAAATATTTTTATTTTTTTTTTTTAAATATTGAGACTATCACATTCAAAATTTAATTTGTTTGAATTTACAAAACCAAAAAATTTCCTGTTTTATTTCATACTCTTTCCTAGTAATTGACAAAGAAAATAAAAAATACTGTTAAGAGGAAAAATTAAGAAAGAAAGAAAAACAAGTAACAATTTCACAAGAATTTGGGAAATGAGAATTCTCAACCTCTATCAACATACACCTAAACCCTGGAGGCAGTGTGCACCATCTCCAAAGGACATACAGGCAATTGAGTTCATTTCTTCAAGGTGCAAATGGTTTTTAGATCAAAACATATAATCACATTTCACAGACGCAGCTCTACAGAGATTTGTCTCTTTAAAGAGGAAAGAATCATGCAAATAGATATCAAAGTATGATGATAAATTCTGTCACACAATGGAGATTGTGCAAGTTGCTTCTGGGGTTAAGATTTACAGCCTCGGGCACATGCGTCATAGCATTGTGCATGTGGAAGAATACAAGATGCATGGAGATCACCTCTTGCCCATAGAACGCTCACGAATAAGATATAATCAGTTTTTCGCATTTGATTGAGTGAATTCATGAACATTCAGATCCCAAGAAGTATTTGCTTCATCAAGAACAAACATATACTGCATAGAAGGCGCACTATATTTATTCTTAGGCAAAACATTAACACTCAGGAATTATTTTGCATTCACAAGGACAAAATACCAAGTTCACTTTAGTTTTTTACCACACACACAAGTGTGCTGAATGAACAATTCTGTTCACTTATCAGTTTTCACGCATACACAGTTTGGAGGTGTACATCATGCATAGAGATCACTTCACACACACAATGCACAGGAAGAATTTGCGACGGTGTGCTTGAGCAAATGTCTGCTCCAGGAAGGTGTCTTTACTTCTTATAAAAAGTATATGTTCACTGAATAACACATCACAAAAATGATTTATCATTACTTATTTTCACAAAGCTAAAGACACAAAAAGTGTGTCCCTTATTTACAAACTATTTTTAACAAAATCATTCATATAATATACAAGCAAATTCCTTCTTTATTTTTCTTTTCTTTTTTTTCTTTCTTTTTTTTCAATTTATTGAACTGTATCTGCCTGTGTTATGTAGGTCTTTAGATCTCCATGACCATCTGATCTTCAACATGTGTGAATTACTCGGGTGTCATGTACCGTCAGTTGATAGATTCGTCAGAGCGTTGAACAACGCACGCTTGGGTCGTGACTATGTATCACGACACGGTACGGTGTCCGCAACCTGAAAGTCCGTAGACCTAACGCCAGAAACAAAGTCTCCCAAGTGTACGTGTACCCCCGGTCCGCGTTCACCCCTTCGTCCGGTCGTAAGAGCGGACGTTGTGCCCGAGGCCGTAGCTGAAGCCAAAGCCGTGCAGGGACCCTAGGCCTTGCTTCCCACCCAGCTCCCGTCCCAGATTCTGACCTTCAGCGAGTCTTCGTCCGCTACGTCCCTGACTGTGAGTCTGAACCGTCTGGTGCTGCTGCTGGGATTGCTGTTGCTGCTGCTGTTGTTGGGGTTGTTGTGTTTGCTGCTGTTGCTGCTGCTGTTGCTGCTGCTGTTGTTGTTGCTGTTGTTGCTGCTGCTGTTGCTGTTGTTGCTGCTGGCGAGTGGCTGGAGGGTGATAGTGGTGACGCTGGTAGCCTCCGCGCCCACGCCCGCGGTAACCTCCTCGCCCGCGTCCTCTGCCTCTCCCTCCACCTACTCCCCCTCCTCCTCCTCCGCGCCTCCCTGTCCTCGAGCAGCCGTCGTGCACGGCGTTGCGGCTCATGTGCAGGGGAGGTGCGCGGAGCGGCGAACGCCGCGCCGCACACGCCGCACACGTAGCGGCGCTCCTGGGTGCGTGAGCATGTGCGTGCTGCGCTGGCTGGACTGCGCGAACGCCCGGCCGCACACGCCGCACTCGTACGGTTCTCGCCGAGTGGGTGCGCTCGTGCACGCGCAGGTGGGCGGCGCGGCGAAGGCGGCGCGCAGGTGCGGCACGCGTGGGGCCGCACGCCTGCGTGCGTGAGAGCGTGCTGCGTGAGCGCGCTCTTCTGCGTGAAGGCGCGCCCGCACTCGGCGCACGCGTGCGGCCGCTCGCCCGAGTGCGTGCGCTCGTGCGTGCGCAGGTAGGCGGCGCGCGTGAACGCCGCGCCGCACGTGAGGCAGCCGTAGCGGCGCACGCCCGAGTGCGACTGCGCGTGCGCGGTCAGCGCGCGCTTCTGCACGAACGCCGCGCCGCACAGCGTGCACTTGTGCGCGGCTCGCCTGCACGGCGGGGGGCGTCAAGTCGCGGTCGGGTGCGCCAACGCGCCGCGCAGCGCCGCGCAGCACGCACGCAACATGGAACAACGCGCGCATGGGGGCAGGGGGCGGGTGGCGCGGGGCGGGGGGCGAGGGAGCGGGCGCACAGTGCACTCGATAGAGTATACACACACATACACACAAGCCTGCTGCTGCGCTCTCGACAAAGTACCATCAAGCTCGGCCGCACATTTAACAAGCGCTAGGTCATGCACGTACGACAGTGACTAAACGAGCTGCGAGCTGCACCTGCCGTGGGGTAGGTCATAGTTGCTGTCGTGACGGTTATTACATACGCCAGATGTTGAGAGACCCCAATCGCCTTCAGCACAGATCACTGACAGCTAACAACGTCATCTAGCTGAGAGTTACGTGAAGATACTACCACCTGATATTTTAATTATAGTTTACAGTCTATCAAGCGCTTATACTTCGAGTCCGAAATACTTACTGGCTCCAACTCACTCCCGAAACAATTGTTTTCGATCGAGCCCTTCGTAGTTCCTACTTTCCATCGGTAATACGGTCGTCAGAAGCTGTAATGACGCATATCCGATAAGCTCAGCACACTCCGTCACCATGGAAACAGATGGCCGGCCGTCCAACTGTCAGTTCCAATAAGATTTCCCTTCTTCGAAAACCTAGGTGAAACACCTCCAGACACGCTGGGAGCTAATTCGCTTGCGTCAACTGTTAAGGTTATAGTGAATTTTATATCTCGGGAGGTGGCGGTGATCTTCCCATGCTGTAACGTGAGGTCCGGGGCCGACCTACACGTCGTCTTTCGGTGTTTTCTGCCAGCGGGAGACCGCCTCAATCGGGACGCGCTCTAAACTCCCGACATGTAGTGTTGTCAGTGTTTGTGGGTACGGGTAGAGGTATGAACGAAAAATGGAAGGAGAGATCACGCAGAGTACGTGGCCTTTTGTTAAGGAAAATATCTAACATTCGCCTGGAATTGATTGGAGCATTGCGTGTAGGCCCGACTCGTGGCGAACTTGTAGCCGTTGCAACAGACTCGCAAACTTCGGCCAATCGACGTATGAGGTAATATAACCTACCAGTTCCGTCAACATGTAAGCGTTTCTGACAATTCTTTCGCCTAGAGCTGTGGGAGGTCATACGACCAGCACTGAAGTAATTGGTTAGAGAGTGTTTGTTTACTTTGCCATAGAGCCACGGATTTAGCGTTGCCACTCCTCCAAAAACACGAAGTCCTTCGAGAAGTACCAGAGACCTGTCATCAACAGAACGAGTTCGAACAAATGTATATCTAGCTGCTGTGAGCGTGGAATTGGGGTAGCAAAAAGGTTGGGCTGCGTCAGAGACTATCAAAGTGACCAGAAGACGTCCGCGTCTGTTGGGAAGTGTTAATATTTCGAGATTTCATCATTCTGCCGGATACTTGGTGTATTGTGTGGAGGTGTGCGGCAACAGGGCTTTTACTTTGTTGTTGCACAGATGTTCACCATTCGCATCAATGATCTTTGCCAGTCTACTAAAGACCCGCTAGCTGTGGGGTCTTCAAATGTCTGGCGCGTGCAATACCCCCAGCGGCTGACTATCCCCGAGAAAGGCGGTGACAGTAGCCGGGACAACAATTCTCGCGGAAACACTATTAAACGTCGTAGGCACTAAATCTGTACGGTCATGCAAGTACAAGCGACAATTGTCAGCTGCAATACCTATGTCTACAAACCGAAATGGGTGTTGTATATCCTCTCGATTTGTTAGAATGGCATCGCCCTAAACTCCAGGTCTGTTTGGTAAAGCAGATAACAACAGGTGTGAAGCTATTCAATCTACCCAGAAAGTCGGGCGTGTGAATGAGAGAAACTACGAAATGTGACAACTGGTCCAACCCTAGGCAACAACATTAAGAGTGACACTGATACATGACATGACTGCGACATGATAACTTACAATCCTGGAAGTATGAATAGTAATTTGACTACATCCAACCATGTACAAAACAGCATACAAATACCAATAACAATTTGAAAGCGAGTAATTAATTTAAAATTAGAAGGAAATGGTATGAAATGCATCACACAGAACTTGAAAAACATTTACTACTAACGCACTGTATTTACAGTTATTTACCAATTACAGTAATGAAAATATTGATAATCCTTTACAAGACCTAAGAGTCTAATTTAAAAGAAGTAAATGTTTCAATCCCCTTAAATTCAAGTGATCATGAGTCTCCAAATATAATCGATGAGTTGGAGGGGGTCCTTCATAGAAATTAGAATAGTATGTCTGAATGGCAAAAAACATACATAATTGTTGAAAAGCCAGGCCATGGAGCAATGTTTAAGATTCTGATAATATACATGTCACAATAGTATTTCCATTAAGAATTGAGATATTAATGTAGTCACAAACGCATTCTCTCGATCTTTGATACCATTGGACAAAATCATTACCTAGATTAAATTCAAAATGAATTAGGAGTCTATCAAAAATTCCCTCACATTCTTGAATTTCAATTAGTAAGGAGTAGATTACAATACTACTGTAACTACTTTACATAGATTACAATACTACTGTAAATATTATTTACTTTGTAACTAAACCACGAAATAAGGATTATCCTCATAATTTAAATATTTAGAATGGTTTCACATGTGTGACATTAAAATATATTTGGGAGAAAGCTACTTTCATATTTTGTTGCTGATTCACTCCAAGGTGATGTTTCAAAATTATGAAAATGACATTAACCCAGTAACTAATACGAGTACTGTTTTTGGAGAGTCCAGCAAATCACAATAGACACTCACCATTTTTAACTGAAAGACAGAAGCCAATAAATCAGACAAACACTTGGGAAGATCCGATTTAATTTACAAACTTTTCAATCTGATCAGTATTTTTTTCCTTGTCTTACCAAACCACAAAAACAAACAATAATAAAATCTCAAAAATAAAAACTGAAGAGAAATGAAATATTTGATGAAATGAGTATGCAGCTTGACAAAATTTTTCAAAACAACCAAATTTGTTGTTGACTTAAAAGTTCACATTCAATTTTTGAGAATTTTTGACACATCATTGCATTAAGTAATCTTGTACAGAAGAAAGCAAAGAATTTAGCATTTATAATAGTAAGTGTTGCTGTCAAGAAAACTTACCTAAGTAAATTACTTCCATAAGTTACTAGAAAAATGATGAGGTTATTACTTTGGCAAATAAAATCTAACTCAGGAAGGTATATTCCATAGAAGAAATTAGCAGAAGAATACCAAAAGTGATTAAAAATCTGATTGCATATATGAGACAAATCATTGATTTCATTTTAAATTATTTGGATATTCTTGTAAAATAACAGAGGAGATATATGGCCAAATCTCTGTTACACTGAACACCAATCGTGTGAAAAAAGTATAGCAAAATTACATTGCTGTGAAGAAGATTATTTGAATTCAGGCCCAAATTAATTTCAAACTGCTGCTTGCCTGACATTTCCAACAGCCCTATAGGGAATATACATCATTCCATTTCTGAAATTAATTTTTGACAATGAATTACAATGTTTCCGGTTCTATAATACAATTTTCACTGAATTTAATTTGACATACAAATCTATTTTCAAGTCAATTAATACAACTTATTTTCAGAATTATTCAGCTGACTTCATTATGAATAAGTCTGTTTTAAGTGGATAAAGATCAAATATATGTTATTTAATACAAACCATTAAACAGAGAACAAAACTTTTAAGTATTCAATGTCTAAATAAAAATGTAGCTCCTTTAGAACTGGTATGTTCACATTGACAACTTCCTTGACACCATAAATACTTTTTCTTACTTCTTTACATAATATATCAAAATAATGAAAATTGTTTGCTGCAAACTTGGACATCAGCAGACTGAATTTCTGATACCAGTATTTTTCTACAATAATTTGTGCTTTAAATTCTTTTTTAAAACTTATTGTTAGCCTTTCTTCATAATATCTCAGCAGCATACTGCCAGCAATGTTTTATATATTAATATTGCTACCAATGCTTTATTCTTGTAAGTTCCAGCTAAATTCTTTGCTAATTTCTCTAAAACAAGAATGCACAGAAACATCCAGCACAGCAAAATACATAAGTCAACATCAAACACAAACATCAGTCACCTACCTTGACTTGAGTCATCTGTATCAAAACTGGTATAGACGGTTTGATAAATTCAAACACATACATTGAAAACTTTAAAAGTGCATTAAATTAACGAAGAATAAATGTTGAGAATTTGGCTGTATTGGATAATAAAAAAAAGGAGGAAGTCAGAGCAGAAAAATTGAAAATATTAAATGAAAACTTGATGAACATTTGTCGAAAAAGTAGGAATATACAAGGTGTCCGCTACATCCGTGCAGATGTAATGAAAGAAGGGGCCAATAGAAATTCAAATTTTATACAATGGAAAGTATAGATTCATATATATTAGAACACTAATTGTGTTCAGAAAAGATAAATGCTCAGTAGTGCCCAGATAATAGTTTGTGAAGTTTCTTGAGCAAAATACCGATGTTTACCAACAGCAAACAACTGCATAGAATGTGTATGTAACATCCTATTCTTTACGGCTCACTGCTTTTCCAAATTATTCTTATACCAAATGACAGTAAGCTATGTTAAGCAGTAACAAGTAACTGAAAAAGTGTATATCCTTGTATCACAAAGAGTTTTTAAATCAAAAAGATAAAATGGGTTTAGAAATTGTGTTGAAAGAATCAAACAATGATAAAATTTCAACTGAAAGTAATAAGAGGGAAATCATGACCACAGTAGATCTACACTGTTTGACTTAACTCCAAGAAAAAATAATTACTTTTTAGCACTGAAGTGGGAACCAACATCAGCATGGTCATAACAAAATCCTCCTCAAGAACAGTTTGTTCACAAATACAATACTACAGAGAAGAAATGGATAATTCCTGACAAGCTGCCTAACACAAGATTGAATTTTCACATTTAGAAAATCATTTAAGTTCTCTTCAACCTGTTTTTCCTCCATCACTGCGTACGTGCAAGGTAAATTTCACATTTCCTATTACTTTTACAAAATTTAAAAGAAACATTTGCTAATGAATGGCTGTTCATAAACTATTTTCTGTTATAGTTAAATATTTTTAGTTTTGCTCGTTTTTTATTGACTTGGCAGGTATAAATTATAGTTTGTAATGTTACATTTAGAATGTTGTGCAACAAGAGATTTTTTATGCATTTTTGAATTTTTTTATTCATTATAAAATGCAATAATGTAATAAAACAGCCATTTTAATTGTCAGTAATAGAGTATAATATAAAATCACACAGGTATTGAGAGATTGTAATGTTGGGAGTTCCCCATCAGGAAATCTGATTTTCTTTTTGTCATGACATCATTTGCTTAAACATTAGATTTCTTCTGCTTCATCTGACATTAGTTGCTAATTCTTTTATTTTCCAATGTTTGTTACCAGGCTGATCTCTCTATACCGAATATGAAATTTGCAGTAAGTGAAAGTCATTATAAAAATGAATGAAAATCATGCTTGAGATTTTAAGGTACAGAGGTTTGAAAATCACAAAGACAGTTTGTGATTTTATGGAACCTGTGAGTAGTAATATTTACTCAATGAAAACAATTCTCAAAACGCCTCTTCAAAATTAGGGGTTTGTCTTATTGTTGGGTAAAAATAATACAATGCCGGGAAAGTCAATCAGTTGACAAAGGTAGAACAATGTCTTAAATTTCAAATGAACTTCGTGCGAAGAACTTAGAAAGGGGAGGAAGATGACCTGAACATTGGAACACAACCACAAACATTACATGACAGTAAAAAAAAGTAATGAAGATTGCCTTAATTTTTTCATTCTTATTCAACTTAGGAAGAAATGGGTTAATGATATAGGAGAAGCTCATAAAAACCCTTAATACACAAACCCAAAAATAATTTCAATTAATTGATGAGATTACATCAAAGTGGGGCCTCAATAATTTTAAGTTTATATACTTTTGCAATGATTACACCGTCGGCAACTTGCAATGATCTTTGAAAAATCACTCTGAAAACATTGTCTTAAAATTTGATATTCTCATTTGCTAAGTAACAGCAAAACAATTCTTAGCATATTTCAAAGAATTTCAAAAAGTAAATGACTGGCCAAAGCCAATTGAATATGCATTCATGATCCGTTAAATCTCTAAACTTCTTGAATAATATTCCTTCATTGAGCCCTCCATCCAATTTGGTAGTAAGTCGTAGGTAGCATCACCCTGCAACTTTTGACTTCACCTCAATCAGACAAATTGAATTCCATGAAAAACTCTAAGAATAAACCAAAATCTTGTCATAATTCAGAAATGTCATTTCTATATCTTCAGGAATAAAAATTTGAAGAAAATTCAAGATTTAGTATTCTTATAAGAATTTTCATGTAGATTCTAAATATTTAAAACAACATCCAATAATGTATAAAAGCTCCATTTGTAATGCAAGTTCAGCTAACCCTCTAGTATATGCGCCATGGACGGTCAGTCAAAAATATTATGATTCACTGTATACAATGAACTAGAAAGCAGATATGTAATTTGCGGTCTTCCGTTTCAACCTTGAGGTTTCTAATGCAGACAGTTAAAATTATAGGAAATAATAAAATAAACATCGGTGTGATTTTGTTATGATGAACAGATTGTCACTCCCCTTGTTGTTCTGCTTTTCCTTATCTCAACTTATTGTTGAGCAAAGATTTTAGAAAGTTGGATTGCTATCGTCCTATTAATATTTTAGAAGAACCATTTATATATCTAATACTCAGCATTGAATAAAATAACCTCCACCTCTTAGTTATTATTACAACTGAATACCTTGCCTTCAGACACACATTATCTTCCTTCTTTTAAAAAGAGTTTCATGACATTGGATTTTCTTTGAATGGAAGAAGAAGAAGAAGAAGTGAAGTAATGCCTAACTTGTGAATTATAAGATAGTAGTAACACAACTCTATTTTCTGGATACACAGAATACCAGAACTGCATTTTCCTCACAATCAAACATGGTATTGCAATGTTTATGATTCTGAAGTGAAACAAGCTGCTTTATATAATGTGCTCTTCAATCATACTAAATATTTTTTTTATTTCTTTTTACAAACCACTTTGGTATGTAAAATGATTACCTTCAGACAGAAGAGGAGAGCGGAAGAATTACTGGCATTTAAAAGATCACACATCAACAGCCCAACAGTTGCAAGACTATCCTCATTACAGGTAAGAATCATCACCCATTTATTAATAACTTAATAACAAATGAAAAAGCAGACTGGTTGTAATCTTTAGGATTGCATTTTTAGGATTGCCTTCTGAGAGATTTGTGGACCCACATTAGTAGCAATCAGAACAAGGGCGATCGCTAGCGGCAAGGCTCTTTATGGCACATAGAAACATTGATTAAGTCGTTCACTCACCCCGAGTTATTTCTCTTTGAATTATCTTCCCTATCATTTCTATTGTTCTCAAGCATGTCAACTACTAAAAAGTGAATAATAACTTAACTGTTCTTTAACTGAGTGCTGACAGTTAATTTAATCATAATCCAACTTACTTGTTCTTCAACTGGATGTTAATTATTAATTTGACAGTTAATTTTACACTTCCACCACTTATTATATGTGTATGTGAATGTGTTTTTGATTTCTTGACCTGGGATTTCTGACTTCACTTGCCTGAAGAGATAAATCTCTTATATTATAATGAACTCCACCTTATCAACTGTATCAATCGAAATAACAAATAACACGACAAATTTTTACTTTCTTGTGCTTGAGAAGGAACTTCTTAAGAAGTGAAAGTTATGTAATTTAAAGACTAAAATACTATAAATCAACCTATCACTTGAAGATCTGCGGAAAGCTGAAAGAAATATGTGAAAAATAGTTACCCAGATTATGATAAATCTCCTTGAACATTTCTTTTTTTATCAGGCATTTCTGGAGTATTTTAAGGATCTTTAGCCCTTTTAGTATTTATTCTCCATATCATTGAAATATTTGTTCCAGAGCCAGCAGAAGCACAATCCTGAACATTACTTAAAGGATGCAACAGAATCTTGTTCCCTTTTCCCAACTCGATTGCCTTCACAATTTTCTCAATAACTTTGTGTTTGCTGCTATTATAAGTTCTCCCAACTTCCTCACGAGTTCAAAGTGTCTCTTATGAAGTACATGAAGCAGCCATTTCTTAACATTGTTTGGAGAAATAACACAAACGTGTCTTCAACAGCTTCTGTTTTGAGCCAACAAAGATTGTGTTTGGAAAGTTATTACTTGTGCAACTTTTCTTGAACGATGACCACGCTTCCCCCTCTCTGACATAATAAACGGTTGAAGACAAATGCTTGCAATGTGCAATGATGACAACATTCCAAACACATCTTTACCGGTTGAAATAGAAACTATTTTCAGTTGAAGAAGTTCAGACTTATGTCAGTGATTTTCTCCAAAAATCTAAAGAAATGAACGAAAGAGGTGAAGATCCATCACAGAAGATACCTTCTGAGAAAACACAAATTATTGAGAAACTTGTGAAGGCATGATTGATTCTCCAGAGATTGGCATTGCTTCAAAAAATCTAGTAACTGATTACTTAACTAATACCCCAACTCTATCCGCATTTCTTCAATCCATCGTTCAAGAAAAGTTGCGTAAGTAATATCATCAATGCCTGCTGTAAACTTTTACCTTCAACTGTTTATTGTAACAAAGAGGGGCAAGGTCGGTCATTGGTCAAGAAAAGTTGCACAGATAATTGATTTCATTGATATAACTCATGACTGATTTTATTCCCAACTATTTACTGATATATTATTATATAACAAAAACATGGTAATGTTAAAGACTATTTCCAATTTGTATCAACAGTTTTTATTTTGAACTCGGATCCTTACTGTCATGTATTTTTCCCTTCACTTTTTTTATATTCGTTCTATCTTTCACATTCTTGGTTTGTTTTCTTCCCCATTAGCAATCTTGTTTTAGATATTTAGAAATTATTTGACAAAAACCTAATAACAACAAAAGTATGGAAGGGAATATTTTAGATGTCTGAATGTTATTTAATATCGGAGCTCCTTAAAACAAAAAATGAAATATAAAATTAAACAATTGACAAAAGAATTGTATTGCAATTGGACATGGCAAAATTCTAAAATTCTTTTGGTCATAAGGATATCTTTTTCAGCCTGTTTCAAAACATTCCAAGAACTGAAATGAATACATCATGTAGCAATCCATCACATAAATTCCAAATTGTCCCTCAGAGCATAATCAGGGGCAACCCTTAATTCTAACGATTGAACAGGTGTGAATAACGATCATAAAATCAACATTTAATTCAATATTAATTCTTCTTTATAGAAATAGCTTGGTAGAAATATTATGCCAAATTTTCAGGAACACAAACGAGCTTGGAAAGAGCAAAAAGCTAACCACCAACTTTGGCTAAATTTATAAAAAATTGTTCATAAAATACTGCTTAGACATCAAACTACAAAGAACACAATTACTCATTAAAGAGTGGGCACCAAAGTGTGAACTCTCAAGAGGTTTGCTTCAAAACTAACGAACTTTGTTTTCTTCCCTAACATCAAATAACGCAATTTCAGAAGATTCGCGTACCGTATATAGCGGACACCCTGTACGTACTGTGCACCTCGAGTGAGTGCGCCGAGCAAAGTACCGACCTGTGTGGATGCGCCTGTGGACGACGAGGTGGGAGGAGCGCACGAAGGCAGCGCCGCACTGCTCGCAGCTGTAGGGTCGCTCACCCGTGTGGATCTGCATGTGGGACTTCAGGTTCCAAGAGACCGCAAACGTCTTGCCGCACGTCGGGCAGCCATGGGGTTTCTCCTTGGTTGGCACCACTTGCACCGGTTGCTGCTGCTGTTGCGGCTGCTGTTGCTGCTGCTGCTGCTGCTGTTGTTGCTGCTGTTGCTGCTGCTGCTGCTGCTGCTGCTGCTGCTGCTGTTGTTGTTGTTGCTGCTGCTGCTGCTGCTTGGGCGCTGGTGGAGGGGGCTGCTGGTTCACCGACTTCGAGTGCTGTTGCGAACGGTTCTTCCAAGTGTGCACGCGTGCATGAGATGCCAAATTGGCTGCTCGCATGAATGAACGCCCACATTGGTCACAGAAGTGCAAGGGACCTGGGTGAGATAGCCTGTGAAATAATGAACAATGAAGGTTGGAAATGAGAATACAATTAATGGCCAACTGAAGAAGACATAAATCTAGTTTAAAAAATATCAGACCTGTGTGTAATTGGAGGTATCAGAGAAATTGTTGATAAAAGCATTAGTATTGCTTGAATGATTGATTTGAAACTAACTTTCCTGGCAATGCAGAAAACAAAATGCATAAAATGACAAAAATTTTGATCAACAAGAGGAATTGAACATTGTTGACCATTCCATAAAAATAACTAAATAAAATACTGTAAATAATAATGAACATGATATAAAACAGGAGTAATCAGATTATTGCTGCCTCTAAGTACAATAAATAAAAAAATGTTTTATTTCATCCCAATTCTTTTTTCTCTACCGGATTTTCTTTCACCCAATCAGATAATTCAATTCTTAAAAAATACATATACACAAGTTGTATTTCAGATTTGCTAATTGAATATCAGAAATAGTTCTCTGTACTTCAGGTAAGCCATTCTCTATGTTAAATCCAGTAGAATCCATGCTGTCCAAAATGAAGACACCTGGCAATGTATCTTCAACATTTAGATGTCAAAAAAATCCTGCAGCATTATAGCAAAGGAAGAAAACCCACCTGGATGATAAATTGCCTTCTGAAATATCGTTCACCAGAAAAGTCTCTCCGCACCGAGCTGAATCAAGGGCTCCTAATGCAAATTGCATTTATGTTTCTAGCAACCAGATCACTGGGAAACAAGTGAAGGGAACAACACTTCCAGCATCTTGTTATGATTGTGATGAGTACCTAATTAACATTTCACACTGGCACCACTGCAGAGGGACTTTCCAGGTACACACTATTTATTCATTTGTTTTGAAACAAAAGATACTAATCAGAGCTACATTTGGTGTTTCCTGAAATAAAAGTTACAAGTCTGACCTACATCCAATGTTTTCTATAATGAATTACTAATATGAAATACAGTAGTGGTTGCCAAAATATAATCCTTGGTTTCTGAAATACAACTAGAAAAGGTGTAGATAGTTCTATGCCATATTAACTTAATACTGAAATTTAAGACAACAAAGATTCCAATTTTGTCATCTCTCTCTACAAAGTAAAGAGCAAACATTTCATAATTCAGGGTCATTATGTATAAAAGATGTAATAATCAAAAAGTCAAGTAAGTTGGTAGTATTATCTTAATTTTGATTAGCATATAGCATAGGACTCTAGTGGAAAACCGTTAATTTATATTAAATTTGAAAAAAAAAACATTTATGAAACTTGCCTATTGTGAAACTGGAAGGCTTCAAGGTCTAGAAATGTCAACCCACAGTGGCAGTGAATTTTCCGCTCCTCATACTTTGTTCCTTCAACCTCTTCCGGACCTTCATCAGACACAACCGAGATGTCATCAGTGTCTTGCGTGGCTGACGTCTGGTTGCTAGTCGTGATACCACTAGCACTCCACCGACGCATCGCTTGTTCACTCGGTGAGAGGAATTCCTCTGCAGGTAAACAGAAGCTCTCAGAAACAATTTCTTAAGAAACAAATAAGAACCTAAAAGGCTGTAAATAGATTACATCAGAACTTTTCTGATGTTCACTGTTATCAAACAAACTTTGGTAACAAAAAACACATTTAAATGATCACAAGTCAATGGTATAAATATATGAAATAAAAAAATATAGATTTAATTATCCGTATTCTTTAACATCAAATGCTTCATGAACATAAGAAAAAGTTTGCATTCAAAATACTTAGCCTGCATTTATACTAGATTCAAACTATCCTAAATTTAAATTATCAATATTTAAGAGAGAGTTCAACAAACTGATTAACTAATTTCTATAAAACGGGCCATTTTTTTTTTCATTAGCAAACATCATTCTCGATATTTTGAAACAGAAACAGAAGTAAGAAAATAAAAACACTGAAATAAAAGGAGAAATCATTCACACATAATTCTGAGTGTTAGAATACTCATAATCACATCATGTTAAAAGATGAAAGTGTTATAAACTTAACATAATGTTCTATATATTACAGCCTTGTAGTATTTTTAACAGAAAATGATATATTTTCCGCAACATTTTCATATGAATATGAATAATAAAACAGGGCTAAAATCAAAATACATAAAAAGCTAAAAATTCCAGGCTGTAGCTTGTCGGATCAAACTGAAAGAAAAAACAAAACAAATTTAATGAGACTGAAGGAGACATTAAAATCACATTGAGAAATTAAACACAACTTTCCTAAAGAATTTTTCTCCAACAGAGATTTACTGTGCTACAAAATGAGCTAAGGGCATAAGGGTAAACTATGGGCAAAAGCAGCTAATCGAACCTCACAAATCAAATAAGAAGTGCAGTATCAGACTTCAGAAGGGTATCAATAAGATATCAAGACGGGATTAGGGCATGCAGACATACATAAAAGATGAGAAGGATGCCAAAATAAAAGTGTGTCTTAAAAAGTGTAATAAAACTTACAGAAAACTGTTAAAAGAAGACGAAAAAATAGTAAATACAAAAGCTAAATTTGAGGCTTACGATGGTATAAGGGGGTGTGATTCATACAGCACTTAAGACCCCCTGTATTTTCTGAACCATTCAAGAAACTGAGATGCAGTTTTCTGCAAACAAACACACATCGGGGGTAAGTGAATGCTGTATGTAGACATTCACTGAAGTAGTACTTTCCTTTAAGTTACATTGATGACAGGACTACTGTTACAGGATTTTAACCTGCCTCCATATTTTCTTTTTTCTTTTTGCCCTCCTTTTTTTTAAATTTAGAATTTATGTAATTCTTCTAAAGAATTTGTCACTTATATGTAACAAAACAATAATTTCTTATGAAAGCTTTAACTAATTCACATTCGCAAAAAAAAATTAAAAGAACAGAAATTATAGAATATTTATATTCGGCTATTAATGTGGTCGCGGTTATGTAACAGCTGAGGTTTTCACTTCCTAACCCAGAGTGCTCAGGAGGAACTTACTAACCCGAAAAGTCCTGGCATTGCCAGAAACAGTCATTCAATAATGTTACATTAAGGGTGACATAAAAAAACAACAGAGGTTCCTCTAAACTCATTCATAAGATTGTCAAAGATTTCGCATCTTGTACAGCAGTAAATCTTCAGGAGACTAAAGGCTGCTGGAGAATGGAGCATGCCATATACCTCCTTTTAGTATAAAGGCTTAAAAAAGGTGATACCCTAACCCATGAAGAGTTGTGCAAGTAATCATAGGGGGGCATTTTTAACTTTAATATATGAAATACAAATTTAAATTTAAAAAAGCACTGTAGCTTAATTTCAGGAAAATGTTTGTAATACTTCAAGAAATGATAATGTTATATGCAATTCACTAAGGAAGTTCAAATATGCGTTTATACAGTTCACTGTAATATACTGATGCAAGAATGTATCACACCAAAACAATTCAGTACAATTAAATAGGATCAAATACCAACCATCAGAAACAAAATTTTATGTATTTGAAACTCTTACCCAAAATTTAAGTCACTACAAAATGTGATAGAGCTTAGAAAGCACTGGAGTCTTCTAGTCACAAAATACATAGCAAGAACTATGGAAAGTAAGTTGGGATAAAAAAGGATGTGTAGGAGGTGCAAGGATACACTGAAATGCCAACAAAACTCACCACCAGTTGACGCGCCCACTTGTCTATCCGATTTGTCTGATGTTCCCACAGCCATTGCATTCTGAAGAAAAGAAACAATCATGAGACATTTACACTCAAGCTACACTTATCCTAATAAAGCATTTGTATCATTCACTTTTCCCCAATGGGATCAAGAAACTCTTATCTATTCACTTCTAATGATGACAGCAAAGCTGTGCTGTAGTACATTTTAAGAGCTAGGTTTTAAAAAAAAAAGAGAAACATGTGTAGAGCAATCGATCTCTCTCTGTTGCAGAAAAAGAACAACAAAAGCATGCTTTCCCAATCGTACTCAGATCAGTGTGACAGCATTCAAGTCAAATGCTATCCTACAAGTAGATCTGATAATGTTCATAGATGGCACAGTAAAGAAGGCGATCTCCCAGTTTTAAGAAACAATGACACAAAACGGACAGCACTACAACCCAGCCGCTTCCAGAAATATTTCTGCAGGTGTGGTGAGTTTGGGAGCTGAAAAAAAGCACTCCAAATAAAAAGTGCCGTCAAGGAAGATACAAGCCCAGCCACTTCATGCCAAGGGTGAGAGATGTACCACAATACACAGTAATCACCAACAGACACCAGGTATTCCAATGGCTGAGAGTTCAGGCGAGAAATAATAGTTGCAAACAATTTGCCAAGAAATGATGCTTTTAATGTCACAACCACCACAACAGCATTGCTATTATGCATTATTATCAGTTTCAGTCTTCTCTTCATATCCAAGATATAGATTCTTAAATCTATTGGTTGCATTTGCATTCACGGAAAATCTAAGTAAAGTATGTAGGTCCACAACATAAGTTTTCTGAGCTGCTTAATTTTCTTTTCTTCCTAGAAGTCATGATTGACATAGCGATTTAGACTGACGTGAGACAACAGAAACGTAAATGTTACATGATATATCTCTGGTTGGCTTTTTCTTAAGACAATATCCCTTCATTTTGGTTCCCTCTATATATCTTCCTTGTGCTGATGCCTACAATATGTACCAAGGCTACAACAGCATATACTTTCTCACAAATGTTTGTAGACAATATTGGCAATAATATAACACGACATGAGCCTGCAAAAGTATTTCCAACCAGCAAAAATGTTTTCTCCTCACTAGGATCTGAACTTAGGATCTGAACACACCATTTATGTTACCCCTTCACCACCAGCTGCACAGCTAAACTCAACTTTCCTGACACTTACAAAATGTTAAACATTTACATTTGCAAATTTCAAGATTTTACAGATTTTTATTTATATTATTTCAAGATCTAGTTTCAACGAACAGATTTCATTAAAGGAAAAAACCACTATCAGTATTGTTGGTTTGCAATGTTAATTTTTTCCGCAATTTTTGAGAATACCGAGAGTTTGCCAAAAGTCAGTCCTGCATCATTGTTTTAAGCTACCTTTGCTTTATCCATGTTTGAACATTAAAAAAAAAATTAAAGCTGTTTTGAGTATCTTTTTTAATAAGTTGTCTATACTTCTTGTAAAACTTAGACCAAAACTTCTCATGTTTTTTTGTATGCCTTTATTTCAAGCAAACATTAAGCAAAAACTACTAGATTTTTCCAAAAAAAATGGTCCATGGCCTTATTTATAGATTTATTTTTTAGAGCAGATTCCTTTCAGGAAAAAATATTTTACTTTTGCATGGTTAATTTTTTACAATTTTCAAGAATATGCAGTTTGCCTAAAATGAGACCTGCACCATTTTTCAGCAACTTTTGCACTACCTGAAGGGGAAAAATCAAAGAATAAAAGTGAGGCTGTCTTTGAGAAAATGATCATTTAAAAATTGTCTCTAGTTTACACAAAATTACGTGAACAAATTTATTTTTGAAAAATTGTAAATTATCTTATTTTAAGAGCAATCCTTGAGCAATCTATTTTCTGTTATGGAAAAATATCTATCTTCTATATTTTAGGTGTAGGAACTGACTAAGAAAGTTTTTTGTTTTTTTATATATAGAGAGTTTTTGAGAAAATTTAGAAATGATGTTGCAGCTTCTTGTAAAATCAAAATATCAATTTTAAACTCACAGAGCCATGACATTGATGAGGAAACACACATTTGACAAACTGACATCAACGGAGAATTATCGATTTCATGAAAAAAGTATGAACGGTCTATAACATTTATCACAGATGGATGAACAGAATGAATGTGAATTGATTTTTTGGCATAAATTACCCACAAATTTGGATTCTGACAATACAATGTGATAGAGGATGAAATTTATGACAATAAGAACAAGATTTATCCACATTTTTGCTACCAGGAACACACAATACACCTTTTTACTATCGAAAAATTGCTGAGTTTTGTCGCAGCACAATACTTTCTCTTTTACTATGTGCAAGAAAGTACCATGCTTTCAACAATCTAAAGCCAGGGAATAAAGCTGTACACATAGGCAAGACTGGTCATGCATACACGCTCATCCATTGAACACCACCAATCACACTTCAATTATTCAACAAGGAAAACTCACTAGAATAATAAGTTGATAAAAATATAAATATTAAAAAAATATGGTACTTAGTTGACCACTTCATAAGTAGTAAACAACCCAACTTTTATTATTGTAAGATAACCAAAATTACAACAATTGCCCAGAAATAACATTGAGAACATTAGACAATTTTTAAATAAAAACAAAACAAAAATTACTGAATTAAATTAACTGAAAAAATTTTTTCAGCATTTAAAATTTCCTTTTACATTTTTAGGGAGGTTTCGCAAGAAATTATTAATGAGGGCCACCAGCAACCCCTATCTCACCATATATTCACTCCAGCATATTCACGAAACTGTCAACTTCAGAAATTGTTTTAATTCCCCCCCCCCCTGCCCACACATACATTGGTAAATGTATTGAGAATCAGTAATATTAGCTGTGATACTTTCAATGGCACTCTACGCAAATTAATATAAAAATCAACGAAATAAACTTTTTTCTACAAAGCAAGTAACAAATCATATCATAGAAACAGTGCATAAATGAAAAGAAAAACATTTACAGAAAGCATCAGATATTAAGACCACAATACAGTCTACAATTACTTATCAACGAAACTGAAACAATAAAGCAGTATTACATGTGCTTGGAGACCGTATTTTGCCGACACAACATTTTTCAAAAATATGAAGGCAGCAAAAACCAAAATTCAAATAATAGTAATAATAATCTGTCCTACATATTTGAGTCTACTTACATTGTAAATTTATAAATAAATAATGATTATGAACCTGGAAAAAGGAACTATTTGATAAAAACAATAAAACTTTGTTCTCTACTTCAATACATGAGCTGTAAAATGAACTGATAAAAGATACCAAAATTTATGTTAGTAAGGTGCCTATCAATGTGTATTTTCGATATCTACTAAGAAACTGAATGTAGTACATTAAAATTCTAAAAGAGGTTGAAAACTAATAAATGGTTTACAAACATTTGAGAACATTAATGATTAATTAGTGGAAATTAAACTAAACATTATTTCCTACTTATTTTTAATTTAATAAAATGTCTGTTCAATATACTTTACATTTCAATGGCTTAGCTGAGATGCAAGCACTGCAATATTCAGAATCCGTGGACAGCCCTTGAAAATGTTAAACTTTTGTATGATAAATATGAATATACACTTTTGAGAGGAAGATAAAGAAACTACACGCAAATAGAAATAACATTGAACACAATATCCACAAAATAGATGCTACTACAAAACATACTAGGTATCATAAAACAATAAGTTGCGTTCAAAAAGGTAAGGCATTAAAAACTTTTTTTTTAAAAAACAAACTTAAAAACAAAAGTATTAATCTTTGAACACATTAATATAACTTCCACTAAAGTGAAAATAATAACATATAAGAATCCTGCTAAGTTTTTATTCTAAAATTATCAAAAAATATAGCCATCCTAATGGCGATTTATGATGGCACACATCTCATAAGCAATTAGCCCACAAGATCGACCCTTTTATTATTGGGTTTTGCCACTCCCTTTAGCAATTGATTAATTCATAATTCACCAGTTGTTTTGCAAGTCCTGGATCAACACTATAACAAAAGCCTTCACCAACAATCAACTTAAGACCATGCGAACAGAAAGCAAGCATGCTAGCAAATGAGCAACCTGAAAGTCCCACAAAACTACATTTTGATTTCAATTGAAACAATTGCACTTATTATTAAAAAGATATTATGAGATTGTAATGCAAGCCCAAATAATCACACCTCTTTTTCTATTACAGAATTTCTTCTACATAAAAAAACATCTCGTCTCAACAATTTCTGGGCCAAAATTGGCATACTCCAAATTAAAAACTTTGTGATGGATGTCAGGCAGAATTATTTGCGAATGTGACATATAATTCAACTTTGCTATTTGGTTTCCCTTCTTCTGCCTTCTTCAGACTTTGCTATAACATGAACAGACAAAGGAACCCTCTAGAAACAAATTTCAGGGTGTGGGCCTGCATACCTTTGCAAATCTTTCCTTCCTCGCTGCTTCTGCAGCTTCTCGCGCCTCCTGTTTAATGACAGAAGGTGCCAAAAAGTGTGGTTCACAGTTCCCCTGAAACACCAGAAATGTTTAAAATACACTACCGGATCCACCTACTATCGACTACAACTCAAAAGAGATACACATCAATGATGATCTGTGTGATGTGGACAAAAATCTACGAGTTCCTTTTATTTACAAACCAAATCTAATAGGCTGCATTAAGAAAATAAGACCACTAGTATGAGATCACATGAGAACAATGAAATTATCCTTCTTTATAAAGATGCTGACTGACTCCTTTTGGGTAATGATCAAATTAATGGTCTGAATCAAAATGATACTGATGAAAATGTGCATTACCAACTTCTACAAAAATCTGTGTTAAAAACTGCAACTTGAATGACAATGTTTTTCCCAAATTTACTAATGAAAAAATTAAAATTAAAAAAGTTACAAATTACACATTATTAAATTTAGAATGAGAAATAACAGTATGATAAAAATGAGAGTACAACTATTCATTTGTACCATGCTCAACTTCATATTAAGAAATACTTTTAGAATTTACATTAGTGAGTTCACAGAAAGTTAACAAAACATTCTGAATGTATTTGATTTCAAATTGAAGTGACTTTTTCAATAGAAGAAAATCAATCAAGGTAGTGAAAATGGGTCAATTCACTGAAACCTATTCAAAACATTTTCTGAATCAAGAGATAACATTAACATTTTGATATCTTTTCAAACTGAAGCAGCTGTACACACATATTAGAAGGATTTTATTCATTTTATTAAATTTATAAATTTGGAGACAGAATATAAGAGAATAAGAACTTTCAAATTCAAGAAAATCTATCACTCCCTTCTTTAACACTCAAGAACACTGGTTTTTTAATCAAATAGGCTGAGATGAACTTTGGAGTTTGGAAGTGAGAAAAAAAATGATCACAAGAATTATTAAAATATAATGATTATGCCATAGAGTATATTACAACATATATCATTTAACAGAATTTTAAAAAGCATAAAATGTTTTCCAAAATTTTTGAACCGATAAAAATGTACTGTGAGTTGTGACACACCGTTTTTAAGTTATTCATTTTACTCCGAGACCAAAATCTCAAAACAATAAATTATATGGTTGCTACGATTTTCTAATAAATTATTTAAGCATAGACTGCATTGTTATCAAGCATTGATAATGAATCTCATAAAATTGAATATAAAGTTGAAGGGTCCACATTTGATTAGTACATGGAATTGTGCAGTCAAAAATTTCTTCAGCAGCATCCAAAGAGTGCATGGATTTCCTTTATAATCCTTTAGATGCACATTTTGTGCTTTAGTGCACAGATTTACCACTAGAAACCTATCTTCTGGCACCCACTAACTAAAGGCTGCAGGCCCGGTGACACCCCAAAATTTCAGATTTCAAATATTTATTTGAACCTGACACAAGATGGAAAAGATGGACAAAGCATTATGACTAAGCAGTCTTCTCACAAAAAATAATTATCACCTTAAATTAACATGACGATTAAAAAAATTGTAAATCCCTTTAATTTGAAAGGTGGGATCCAAGTGAAAATCACCATGCTACTCCCAAATCGTATTCAACATTCGGTTTCTGTTTGTCAGTTGCTAATCCCATTAATAAGTGCTTGGAAAGGGATTTTTAGCAGATGTATCAGAAAAAGTTCAAGAGACTGTCTACTTTCACCAGCAAATTCACCCATATGTCACACCAAAAATTTCATTATTATTGCACTTCATGATAATAGTACCCCTGAGTGGCCCATAGCCACCCCATGCTCACTGTCATGTACAAGAACCTGGGTGCAATTCCTGGCAGGTGCACGAGTAATTCATACCTGCTGCAGTGTAGTAACATATTGCAGTCTATGTTGCTGGAATAATATAAATGTTGCAGGGAGTATGAGTGGTGCTGAACTCATACCATCTGCTTTTGTAGTGTGCAAGGTGTTATTTGCAGGACCAGTGAACGTTTCGGGACTCTTTGATCAAGCAAGTAAAAGCTACAGCAAATTACTTCACTTCTTCCAGTTGCCTAGTGTACACCACATTCATGTTATGTTTTCAGGGGTGGATCCAGCCAATCATTGGTGGGGGGGTCTTAGATTTCCGTTAAATACTCAACATATTCATTATTACATTTTATATTATTTAAGTACTGTAGATTTGATACTATCCAATATTTTTGTTAAAATAATTACGTAATTCAAGCATTAATACATTTTAAAATAAATTTTGCCAAATAAACGAAGGTAAATGAAAACTAGGCACAGTACCCATGCTAGTGCCCTAGATCCGCTAGATTCTCTGGAGGCAGATCCACAACACCCTGGAAGGCTGTTAGAGATAGCAAGTGGGTTTAAATCACATTGTACATTCTGTTTAACTTAACACTGCTTACCTCCCAAAATTAACACTGAATGTTGTACTGAAAATGTGTCAGTTAACTTCCTTTTTGAATCATGGTAATAAAGAGAACTCAAATAATCATTTGGTCTTCGCATTCACTTTACATATTTATGGTGGCTCACATTCATCCTAATTTTTCCAGTTCAGATTAATATTGGATGCCAATAAGATTTTATTGATCTTTGTGCATCTACTTCTTTCATAATGCTGTAGAACTGTAGATCACATTCAATAAATCTATCTACCACAATTCATAGCGTACTCAGCTTTTCCCTTATCTCAATTCTTTCCTTGCTCCATCAATCCAATTTTTGCTTGGATTTTCAATTACTGGTACAGCATATTTCTATAAAATTTAATTCAATTATGGCTTTGAATTTAAAATAGATTTTAACTGTTTTTTAAAAACTTCAAAATGTTTATACTATTTTAGGATTAATATGAAATTAGGTGATTGAATGCTTTGGAAGTGAGGTGACCTCAACAAAATATGTGCTGAGTGAAGCAATATTGATGTCCAGAAGCAAAATAAGTAGTATCTCTAGTTGTATAGAAACTGTTGTGCAAAAGAAAGAATTTCCTTACCATTTAAACTATTGTATGTATTTCAATTGATTTGTGTCATCTGGCGATTTGTTGTAAAGTAATATACATGTAATATAATCCTATACAATAGGATTCCTACAATGTGTGCATGTTTATAAACATCTGTACTGCATAAAAATATGTTTCTACTGACTTAAGTAAGTCACTTTTGTCAAAAACTACAGCATTGTAAATAAATAGGCATGGCACTGGGAAGATTCTAAGCTCAACAAAGAAAGGCTAGCAGGTATCACTTTCAGCATTTGCTTATTTTTCCTGCAATTTTTTCAGTAATCTAAAAATTACTGTGGTTTCCCTAAATATTATGTCATATCTTAAGTGGGAATGTACAATCACAAAATGCACATGAACTGCATGGAGGCAGATTGAATTTGAAAGATTTCACTTATATGGCTATATATGGCTCGTCTGAATTCAGAGACCCAGAATCACCATAACATCAGCCCACTGCACATTGTTCGTTTTCATGGTGCATGCAATTGTCAATTTGAAATGAAAAACTGCATTGAAACTGTTTTTCCATTGTTTACTATTAATTTGTTCTTAAGAAACCTATTTGAAATCATATTACGCATAGATTCTTTTTGGTAAAAAATATTAATGTCACTTGCAAAAAGAAGTGTTGTTCTGTTTCTAATGGACGGGGCCATATGGGACTATGTAAGTTCCCTGGTTATCCTCTATGGACATGCTCGATTTTACAGTTAATAAAGATGAAATAACACTACTTTTATTATTAGCGTTGTTAAGAGATGCATCACTTACCAGAAAATAATACAAAAATGTAAAATCTTTAAAAAAAATAATTTGGGCACTTAAAGGTTGATAGGTTAAAGGCAAAGAAAAAAACCATAATATAAGGAAGGAGTACAACCCTTAGCCTGACAATGCATAGTTTTGTATTTGACATCAGCTGATATTACAGCATCAATTTACTAATTGATAGATCAACATTCAACCAAGCCTTTAGAAGAACATTTGACAAAAAAATTAATAAAAATAAATAGTATGTTAAATCAGTATTCATTTGTTGTTTTTTCCATAAAATTAACTCAATGTCATCTCTTGATAAATTTCAATGAATAAGAGGAAGATGAATAGAGCTCACTAATTTTGCAAATTTTAAGATACATGACTACAGCTTCTCAGGAATAGAAATACTGAGGAAATAAATGACTTGTGATATAAACAGATTGCAATTTGGAGTCAAAAGAATAGTTTCTCAATTGTAGTTTCATGGTGTTGCAAGAGAAAGCAGGTCTGCTCAACCTTCTAAGAAGTAGAAACCAACAACATTCTGCAGTAATCCGGAAACAATATGCTCATTGTGGTGAATTAGTAACAATGGTGAAACTTCTACACGAATTCCTGAGCCACCAATAGAATCCAATTAGATATTTACAAATATATACACATTTTTCAAGAACTGGGATGATTAAGTTCAAAATTACACAAAAACTTCATAAATCACTTTTGCAACATTTTGTCCGAATATTTCAATATTTTGAGTAATATATACAATTTTTAACTATCAAACTCTCAAAAATCATTCTCTTGAACTCATGTTCTTCAGCACTTTTTACTGGTTTTCTTCTTATATATCAACAATAGTTGTCACTATTTAATTCCACATAATCCAGGATTAAATCAAAGGGAGAATCCCTCGGAGAGGAACTTAAATGCTAGCAAAAAATTTTACATATATATCTTCTCAGGCCCCTTCCCCTAAAAGTAAATGCAATAAAACCCAACAGAGAATACCTATAAATTGTAAACATAACACACTCTTCGTGGGATTTCCTTTTCTCAATAAGGGTACTATAGCACAATACCAATGCAGTGTAAGCCCCTAAATCTAAAGACACTCCAATCACATCAGCAAACAGCAAAACTATGAATTTCACAAAATCTTCATGTAAAATAATGGAGAATTAAAAAAAATAGTGGAAGTATTATCCAGGGTTCAACTGTGGAGATTTGATTACAAGGAGTTTGTTTCAGAATGAAAATGTTTTAATGAATAAATACAAAACGGAAAAATAATGTTTGCAACAGAACTCTTGACCTGCAACATTGTGATGATTTCACTAATTTAATGAACAGAATTGGGAATAATTTCACGTATCAAAGAGTTTAGGATCAAGGAAATATAAATCAAATGCATAATAAAAACCAAATAACTACCCAACTATTTCTGCAAATAAAATTGTATAATGAACAACATTTACGCAAATTTAATATGTACATAACAACATAGACAATTTACCATAATATTTCTGTTCATTTGCTCAGAATTTACCACTTAATTAAGGCATTTGAACCAATCAGAAATTATTTTGATTATCTGGATACTTGATTTTCTATGGTCCCTCTTCCTGTCATTACCCTGGACAATGGAGCTTTCACTATTTAGGAGGCATTTAAAAAATAAAATACACACTATTTACAATTAAACATTAAGCATTCTTTCCACTTCTAGAATGTAAGACACACATGTATAAATCATATTGATATGAGAACAGATATTTTCAATGCATCTTTCTTTTTGATGGATCAAAGGGGCAAGATTTCCAAGGAGAAGCTTGAATTTTCTTTTCTGATAATGACTCTACCTGACGACAGGTTTTTTAAATTCAATAATGCCAATACTTAATATAAGGACCACCATTTCTCACGTATTTTAAATTATGTGAAGTAATTTTCTATGTTTGAAGATAATGTCTATAAGTAAAAAAACGTTTACATTGTCTATTTTGGGGAAGAACTTACATTATTTCAAACTGAATTTTTAGGGTGTTTCTAGAAACTTTCGTAATCGTGAAAAGGGCTAGAGTTATCATTTACCTTCCTTTCTTTGGCAAAAATTGATTTAAATATTTGTGAATGTTCAAAGTATGTAATTATTTAAACAATAATATTGTATAGTATTTTATCTACAATTCATAAATAATATACAATATAATAACAAATATGTTTATTATTTAACAAAAAACTACGAAGGCCCCACCCAAAATGCTCGGCTGAATCTGCCTCTGGTACTAGAAATCAATAACTATACATCTAAAACTGTAAGATACTGTCAAAGACCTCAAAGCTATTACGTATTTTGTGGCAATAATTTTACAAACAAGGATCTCCTAATGTGTCACGTATACAGAGATGTAAAACAAATGAAGGAAGAATGAATTCATGACTGCCCTTTAAAAACCCTCAAAGAATTTTAGGGGTTTCTGAGATTGCAAATGCAACAAGGATGAGGAAATACTCTTTATTAGGTGGAATGACATAAATCCGAATGTGTTTCAATGAGCAGGGTCACATTGTACCAATGAGCAAAAAACAGCAAAAAATAAAGATGTGTTTTGGAGGGTTGTTCCAGGTCCAGCGTCCTCATATGAAGATCGGCAATGTTTTGATAACGATTAGGGGCGGATTTTAATGAAATGTGTTTTTTTTTCCTCATCATTTTAGGATACTGCTGTTTAGTAGAGAAATTTATTTTATGTTATGACAAAATGAAATGACACATTTTTATGTCTTTTTGTGCATTTTTCATCGATTTCAACTTCAGTCATTGTTTTATCTTTTATGTCACTTTTAATGCAGTTTTCGCTGATTTCATTGATTTTAATTTCATGTATATGGTACTTGCTTCAAACGATATTTATGAGGTGCAACAAATGCTCACCACAGATTTCCTAAGTAGCCTATTTGATTTCTTAGCTCATATATTGTAATGTCAGTCGTTGTGAGTACTATGTAGTCTAAGGTTCCTGTGATGCCTTTCGGCACCATTTTCAGTTCTGCTGATTTCATGATAAATAAAGGCAGAGATTTTCTTTTAACAAAAAGTCCAAACCAAAAGTTTGCAGGCTTAGTTCATTTGAACAAAAGGAAGAAGCCTCAATAACATCAGTAACATTTCCAACAGCTTGAGTTGTTTATCTGAAGTAGTTTTGATCAATATTTTACATCCTTTTTCTTTGTTTCTAGGGCATTTTAAGAGCATTTAATTGAATTTTAGGTCAATGTTTTACATCATCAAAATCCTTTCCCTTGTAATGATGAAAATGTTATTTTAAGTTCAAGAGTGATTTTGAACAGCATGTCTACATGAGAATTCCATTATCAGAGAAAAATAAATAAATACATTATGTTCTAAGTGGTTCAAAATACATACAAACCAATGCACTCATTTGCAACATATTTTACTCAACTTGATAATTGAGATTTTTACCTATGCTTGCTAAAGTACATCCAGATGTAGATATTCAAGTTGTATCCTAGGCTCCTAAGTTTTTTAAATTTCAATTTAAAGTATGAAGACAATTTAGATTCAAAGTCAGTCTCAATGAGAGACATCAAAAACATAAAATTAAGTACTGAGGAAATGAAAAATGCTCAAAGCGGTTGAAAATTAGATTGGAGGAGATTTCTCTTGGACAAGAAGATGCAACATGAAATTTAGACAAATAAAAACTGAGGTTTAAAATTAATAGAAGAAAAGGAAAGGAATACAAAATAAAAAAATAAAGACATGACTAACAATCACTCTATCCACAATTTAGTACTACTTTTCCTTTATTTTTATTTTCAATTTTCCACAAAATTACAAATAATAATATTTTAAAATGAAAATGTGTAAAAGCACTACACATCCCTATAAAATAGTTTTCTTTTCTTCTATTCTCTAAATCTTCTAGTTGTATCTACCTTTCTTAGGAACAGTGCTAAACATGAGAACTCACCCAGAACACAAACTTTAACGACAACTGAGAAGTAAAAAGTGACTTAAATATCAATACCAATCCCTACAATAAACATTCTTTCCAAAAATCAATGGAAACCAAGAAGAATAGAAAGGGGCAGCTGTTCAACATCGCCTGAGTCCTAGCACTCTCATTCAGTGACTAACAACAAGCAGTTTCATGGTGATCAGCAGCAATCAAAGCAACAACAGCAGTAGCAAAACTAGTAACAACAGCAATGCCATATTACTGAAAACAGCAAACTGACATAAAGAACTGATTAGCCCATTAGCACCAGAATTAATTTTGCAGCACATTTTGAACACACCAACGCTATTGTGTTTGCTGGGACATTGTTGAAGCGATTCTTAACATCACTTTTGCAATTATTGGCAAATTGTTGTATTGCTTAATTATACACCTAGTGCCCTCCAAAGTGTCAAACTGCCGGGAATAAGAGCAATACGACTCAGCCATCACTTGCTTCCCAGTGACTCACCCTCTCACTTACCTACAGACAGAAGTTTTGGATCCATCACAAGTTATGCATACAATAGTTACGAGATCTTGGATAAATCATAATCCATCTTTTGGAAATTTCAAAATTTGTTGAAGATGTACAAGTCTATTTAGGCATTTTGAAAACAAGAAATTTTAATAAAGGAAAGAAATTTGAGAGTTTATAAACTTTTTTTATAAAAATGCACTAATTTAAGGTAAGGAAAACAATGTAGGTTGACGAGGAACATAAACAATGATACTCCAAGTTAACAGGTGAATGTAGACTTCACTCCTTCCACTCCCCTATCCATTTATCTCTTCAATGAACTTAATTACTCTTTTAGAGCTGTTGCAACAAATAGTTGCATGTTCATTCTTTTTTGGCTAATACCACAGTTCTAATTTCCCCCTCACATTAATAAATGTTCGACATCAAGGCACGCCATGAAACAGTGCTCACATGATGTAGAGTTCCATAGAGACAATAATTTCTGGAGATAGGATTTTTGGTGTGTACAATCTCAGGAATATTATTTTTTCTGAAGATAATTAACTATAACAAATCTTGTGAGAAGACTGGTGTTTAAGAATTTCACTTCTATTATTAGATTTCTCATTTAGTTATACAGTAAAAAATTAATATTTTTTTTGTGATGGAGAAAAATTGTTACGAACTATGTTGACTTAGATTGACCTATTCATAGTACACTGTGTAAATAGTGAATGTGAATTACTATAAAAAATTTTAAATGGCAAGGAATTTAATATATTGTTTATCGAGTATTCAACTTTTAATGTACTACCTGAAATAAATCTATTAAGCAAATAATCCATAGTTCTTTGAATTACATTCATTTTCCTAAACAACAGAATGAGAGTTTAACAATATTTAGAGATTATACTTCAAAATTATTTCTTCTTGAATGGTCAAAATCATTACATTTATATTATAGTAATACTCTTTTATTAGCATAAAAAATTGCAGAAAATTTCTAATATTAAGAACAATACAGTAATTTGATCAAAAGGTAAAATTGCCTAATAGTCACGGTAATGGTTAACAAATTTCATGCATACATCCAATGTTCCATCACAAATATGGAATCAACTACTAATAGTTATTTATGCACCAAGGGCATTATAAGGGCATTATCATTATGATTGAGCAGCAACAAAAAGCCCAAGGGTCTTTGGTCCAAAAGCTTTTTGCCGCCCGAGATCATTGGAACCAGTTAACGCCCACTGTACATACAAGATTTTATTCTTTTACCTAATTTTAATGATTCAGATTTACTTATTTACTATTTAAAAATATGTCAACTTTAATTGGTTTGTTTTTACACATTTCCCTCTATAATAGAACATGCATGATCATTCAGTTGTTTTCATATTTCCCTTGTAACCACAATCCTCTCAATCCAGGTAAGTTGTACGGTGTACATCGAACTCCATATCAAATGCAATAACTTACCAGAAAAAAATAAAATGTATTGTTCCACCAAATCAACTTCTTTTCCTTCAATAACCTGTTATGTTTTGAATTATTTCCTTTTCATGTTTTAAATCTACATTGTTAGTATGATCCTTACTTTACTAAATAGGCATTCTTTAAAAATTCAAGTCACATTCTGAAACTCAGTAACGACTTGTTTTTAGTAAAAAATATAAGAGATCACAACTTTGGCTGGGGGGTAATTTAGAAACAAAAGTAATAGTATCTTTTTGGGAGATTTTTTACGTTCATAATAAGATATTAAAAAACACATGCACTTAATTTCAGTAAAATTTTTGCAGTTAGAATTATTTAAAAAAGATATCCACAAAATTTAGATTTCTGAATCATTTTCCCCTTTTCAACTTCTCAGAAAACTCAAACCCCAATAGATTTTTTAATTTTTTTATATTTATCTATTTATTTTTTAATTTTATTTTATAACACATCATACACATTTGAACTATCATTTTTAATTTGACATTAATAAGATAGAAATATTACAAAATTACAGCAATTAATTGATGAAATTCCTTGAAACAATGCAATTATTATCTTTAAACACATTCTATATTCAAGAATTAATTTGTATGGCAAGCATCAAATTTTGCCCTCGTATTTCAACTCAAAACAAAATATAATGGGGATAGAATAACAAAAAAGGACTTCATACTAACAATCTTACAAATATCTATAATTTGTACAAATAAAATTCATTAATAACAGTTCAATTGAATGTATACCTCTAGATGATAAGAAAAAATAATTCAATATTCTCCCAACATGTTTTTTCAGACAACATTAATTTTAAAGAAACCGAAAACCTTAAGAACTGATAGGAATCAAAATTTCCAAAAGTGCAACACCAAATAGCAAACAAACGACTGAAAAAAATGCAAAACAAATCCATTTTCCATCAAAATACACTTCCATTAATCTTAAACATATGATGTAGTTGAAGGAAAGATCTAAAACTATAGTTTTTAATTAACGTAGAACAAAATACTTGATAGCATGGTTGTAAAAGAATTTTGAGTTTTTTTTTTCTTCTTTTTTTCCATTAATCTAAAGTACCAATATTTATTATTAATATTCATTTATTAATTATGTAATTAATAAATCTAAAAATATATTTAAAAATGTACCCCTTCTAACTTACCTCTAAATAGAGACCCTGCTCCCAAAATATTTCTTACACAACTCATTTGTACAGCTCGGAGTGCATTTCTTTGAAATTTAATCAATAAAAGATCTTTTCCGTAATAAAAGGCAAATTTAGTCTTCAATAATTTCAGAAAACTTTAGAAGCAGGTCAACTTCTTCCTTACATTATAATTCCTTATTTTTTTTTGGCTTTTCCCATAATTCATAACTTTGAAGAACTAAGATTATCATTTATACGATTCAATCACCCTCATAATAATATTTTGATGACACTTTACAACAGATAACAAACAACAAAATGAGTCTATTACTTATGAGTTATTACCATAAATGTGAAATTTCCTCTTATGAATTTGATCCATTATTTATAAAAGATCAAAATCTAAGCAATATGAAAACTTTGGATAAAAAAAATATATTTGTACCCTTTATGTGCTAGGTCATTTAAAACTCTTTCCCCTCAAAATACATTACTAAAATTTTAAAGCAATAAACCATAATATTTTCCTCAAAAGCAATATTTCCCAACCTTACAGCACACAAATAATGGAATAATTCAAAACCAAAAGCCTGAAGTAGTAAAACAAAAATTGCAGTAAAAGTAGATAAAAGAAAAGAAATTGCACTCACCGGAAATGGTAAATTTCCTTGCAAACCAGCTGAATTCATATATTCACCCAGATGGTCGTCTTGCAGCTGTAAACACATATATCCATAAAATGGAATAAATCTGACAACTATAAATAATCACTAGAATTTATCACAATTCAAGACTGAAACATTTATTACTGCACATTACCATTTTGAAATATGAATTCTTTATTAATATTTAATATTTTATTATTAGTCACATTTTAAAAGGTATAAAACTTCTCCACATTAAATTCTTTAAATTTCAAGAAACATTAACACTACAAAAACATTTCATTCTTCCAACAATCAAAAATTTCATTATGGTCTCCTTAAAATACAACTTTTCTTTCCCTTCTTATTCAGTTTACACATTTTAGGAGGCTTCGAATATTCTCAATATTTTTTTTTTTAACATTCAATTGAACTGGTTGTGTTCCCAACCTCAAACACTTAAGCATCTCTAACCTCAAACGAGCAGGAACAACTTACCTCCAGTTCAACTTTCACTGCACCTTCCAACAAAAGGTGATGTATTCCTTCCATCGTGTCTTTTAGCGCATTGCAGTGTTATATCATAATTATGATACCAGAAAAACATGAACTTGGCTATACTTTTTAAATTGCTTGAGGGATACGGTGCACTTGTTTTGACTTGTTTCTTCAATAGTCAAAATCGAACGGGCGTTAAAATCTGGAGCACAACAAAACACAATCGTTATGTCGCACGGGCGCAGCTCCAGCAATTGCACGGAATTCTGCCGGTTAATTCAAATTCTAATACTTGCCTAAATTTCTTTCAAAATAACATAAAAATCCTGTGCAGAAACTTATAAATGCTTGAAACAAAACATAGCAGCAGTTGCTGCCGGGAAAACTCGTAGATGCCGGCCAAATTTCAGGCAAATGGCAGGAACGGTTTTGTTTTTTTATTTTTTGTGTCTTTATTTTTTTCTTTAAAAGTTTGGTAGACGCTTCTCATAGCGTCTTTTACTGGACCAAAAGAATATGAGCATTCTCCTCGTACTCACAAAGTAAAATAAATGCTTTTGTTTGTATCGATTGGGAAAAAGAAGAAAGATTTTGCTTTGGAAGCGGCCGATTTCGTGAATCCATTGTCCGCGGGAGGTATCCTAAACTCCGGGAGGAAAAACGAAACTACTTTCAGAAGATCACACAAGATACCTCCCAAATTGTTTCTCATACTCTTTTTTTTACCTTTTCGTCGATTAAAAAATACATGTTTCAAATTTTTTATTTAAATTAAAGATTTTTTTTAAATGCCATTTTTTCAAGTTAGAGCGAAACACTCAAAATAAATGTATAAAAAAAAATAAATCGAGTGATGTCACGAGAAATGTTCCAAAAAAGTTCTTTGCGTAACTGCATGTAGTTTTTTCACAAACAAAATAGCGCGCTTTAAGTCTATGTTTCGATATTTTCCATATATTCCTCTAAATCGGCTCTTTTGGTAAATATAAACGGATGGCTCAAATCTAGTAAAACAAGTTACTGCTGACTAACGTTCTTTAAATGATGATTGAAAAGTGCTGTTTTCACAAAACTACATTTTAAAAATTTAAAGAATTGATACATCCCAGTACATCCAATCATTGATATATCCAAACTTTAGATCATAAATCTAATGTTTCCCTTGCCTCCATGTTTACCCAACAATTAAATCTTGGAAGAAGACAAATTTTCATTTTATAGCTTATGTAATTAAATCTAAAAAATTAATAATTTTGCCACTCACAAAATAATCAGTTGAAATTCTATCATATATTTTGCCCTTATTTTCTGCTGTTAATGCTCAGTTGTTAAAATATTAACTCGTGTAAATATATACTATGTAATATATTTAATGTTCTAAGGCAAGGAATCTATGTTTTAAAATCATTGTGATGAATTCATTAATATAACTTTTTTTATTCAAGATAGATTTACACCAAACGATCACAAACTTCAAAATATTTTAATAGCTTTAATTGGTGAAAGAAAAATTCATCTCATATTTAATTTAATCTAATATTCATTTCATTTTTTCAGAAAAAAAAATTCTTTTTAAATTTGTATATGTCAACTTGACTATATGAGGTAAAGTACCTCTTGTGAGATTATTGATGTCTCAGCCATATGATAAATAGAAATGCTGAATGTTTACTTTTACCTATACCTGGTAATTCAATCCATCTTATGTAAATTATGGACAATAGAGAGTTCTTAAAAGCAATATTATAGCTAGAATGTGCAAGTTATGACAGATAAATTTCAGGTAGTATTTCCTGAAAAGAAATGTTAAATTAATTTGGGAGTCCTTATTCTGAGAAAGTTTTGTTGTTATTTGCAAAACACCTGTGCAAACATAAATAATACTAGTCCCTAAAATGCATATAGGATTTTTCCCCAAATGGATATTCTGTGATTGATCTGACTGAACTCAAGGCCTTGTAAATTTGAATTGGATATTTTAATTTTTGAATATTTTCAAAATCCAAATTTTTTCTTTATACTTTTCCACAAAAAGAAAAAAAATGCATTTATAAATATCGAATTAGTTCGAATTTTAAAACTTCTGAATTTTCGACAATTGCAAAAGTTTAATTTTTTTGACCCACTCATTCAACTACACAATTTGAAGATAGAGATTTCTTTTTAAAGCATCTATCCATCAAAATTACCGTAGACCTTTTAATTATTTCACGTACAATATTGTCAAAATATGAATATTTTACGCGTTATTTTCTGTTAAATAGCGGCAATTTTTCTCAAATACTTGAACAAGAGTTACGTATAATGCGAAAAAACGAACCGCTGGAGTACACCAGATCCATCATACTGTAACAAGGAAACTTGTTTCAGTATCATGGATCTGGAATACTCCAAAGGTTCTTTTTTTTTCTGTTTGAAACGTATACCAGCATTACAAAGGACCGTTGCATGAAAGGCAGTTTATGGTAGTTTACGGCCCTGTCCGTCTTCACTGTTCCATCCTCAACGCTTGCCTCCCCTGCCCGTGCTCTCTCCGGACGTCTTAATTACGTCTTATTGAATCATAGGACAATCTTTTATTAATGGGTTCCTATAATTCAATAATAAATACAGACAATATTAGAACCAACGACATATTTTGTCAACCACGAAAATGCTTTTGAAATCGTTTCAAAAATTAATTGGGGTTCTTATATTTTATAACGCTGATAAAAAAAAAGAGTGTGAACTCGTACAAATGTACGAGTATAATGTTACTTTATTGCACTCGAACAAACTTGAAAACTAGTTCCTGACGTCGCTCGTTTTCAAAGTACATTATAAACAAGTTGCATCATACTATTCTGGGTTTGGAACACGTGCAGAGGCATATGTTGAATGAACGTGGCGTGAAATAGCTCTTCGCTGGCCGCAAGACATGTGAGACTTTTTGCAACTGGTCAACTGGTTTTATTATTCAGTGTCTCAGAATAATTTTTACAAACTAGGTCATGAAGATGAGTCAAAGTTGATCACATCTTCCGAAAGAACACACGGAGGGAAATTTCGAAAAACGAAGTCATAAGTGCCTAATTCGAAAGCAATCCATCATCATTGGTGCTTGGCAGAACACGTTCCGGCGCAAAGATTGATTCATTGTTAGTTAATCCGGGCTAAGACAATTTTCACTCACCCATTTCTAAGTGTGTAGTTCATAAATGAGGCACTTAAATTTTGATTAATTGACTCTTTAGAGACAAGTTAATGCTCTTTTACAAAATATAGCTCCTTTGAATTAACCAAGATGGATTCCACATCAGGGCCACATCGAAAAACTATACAATGGTTACGAGCCATCTTTTCATCACTTGGGCGATCCACTTACCTGACTTTCCCGTGTTGAATATCTCGACAGTTTGAGGTTGTTCTGAAGCGGGGCGGGGGGAGGGGGGAGGAATTGAACCATGCGTTATATCAGGATGTATCATGCATAACGCAGAGAAATACGTTGGGACAATTTTCAATTTCTGAATTTACTGCGCAAAAAACTTCTTAAATCTAAACTTAACATATTTTTACATTAAAGGGAAGGGGGCGGAGACCGCAGCAGAGCGCTTACGCTTGACACACATCGTTCTCATCGACCTACGTGGATAAAAGGGATTTTTTTCTTTCGACAACCAATCGCGGGTCACAGTAAATAGTACAGAGGGCCGCCACTTGGACAACCCTGTTCTAAATTACACAATTAATTAGTGTGGGAGGTGATTCTGAATTTCTGAAAATATAAAGGAACCATATTGATATACCTGGAGAAGGCGAAGGGAGTTATTTTCCTCATACTAATCCCAAAATGGCATTTTCTAGTTCAAGCTATAGGAAGAATATTCCTGGAAACTATTCTTACACATTTGAATTTATTATGGTATTCACTAATAATGAGTTGTGTTATTACTCACAACTCACGTAAGAGAGATATAATAGGCTAGATTTAAAAGAGGAAATCTAAACCCCTATAATTACGTTCCCCCTCGTTAATTCCGATATTTAAAACATTTTATGCGTCAATAAATGCTAACAGAATTGTTTACCTTCAAAACCTGCACTAGATGCAAGGAATTGCTAGTTGAAGTTTTGGATTTCCTTTTGGATGGTTGATTTTATAGTATCCTGTTTTGGAAATTTCGTGGTTTAGGGAGTTTTTATTCTCTCGCCTTCGCTTTGTAGTTAGAATAATGCAAGACTGTTGTGCAATTCTGACTCTCGAGATTAATGATCCAAATAAAAATATATTTATTTACTGTATTGAAATAAAATAAAATTTTTGGTGTTGCGCAAACGTGTTAAAACTGGCGCGACTTTTCAGGTAATGGTAATTCACCTTGACTAACTCCCACAGAAGAGGAAATTGGAAGTTCAAAGAGATCAGTATACAAGGTGATCAACACAACATAAAAATGCATTCTTTATTGCATTGATACCGTATGCATTACCGTGTCGTATAACATTTCGTCAATCGTCGGTTGGACAATCTGTAGCAGAAACAAAAAATGTAAATATACAATTTTTCTTCTTGAGTGGCTTACCGTTTAATCCCAAACCCTCAATTATAGGAAGTCACGGGCTGGAAGATCTCATTTGTTCAAGAGAAACTGAAGCAGAGCAATTGCTGGAAGCAGGAAACTGCTTTCAGACCATCTCTTGCTTTACGTTGCGATCTCTAATAACGAGGAATTCTCATCGAGAAAAATATTGCAATTAGAAAAATGAAACCTCACCCGTAAATGTAATTAAATATACCTTGACAATTTAAGTAATAGTTATCTTGTTGAATCGTCTACCTCGCAATTCGGGCTGCAAGGTCTCTGACTGAGAGGTCTTAGAGTTCGAGTCCAGACGGTGGCGGATTTTCGATACTAGCCAAATGGCTAGGTCGAATTCAGCGGGTGTTAGGAGAAGAATTCTAGTGGCTTTGCCAATCTGATCTGTTTTACGTGTTTTTTTTTTCTGTCAATACCAGGTGAATGTCGGAGTAGCATCCTAACAAACTGGCCACGGACCGCGCGCGATATTTCCTTCCTAATCCTTGTCATATCCCCTTCCCTTACACACTTACACTTACTACACTGCGATTTTTCTAACTCTGCCCCTCAGAGCCCTATTTCACGGTGGCATTGTCGCTGTTTACCGCGTCTTTCTCCGCCGCATGATCTCGAACGTATAGCAGTGCTGGATACGCATCTAGCGGCACGACCGAGAAAGACAGTGACATACGCCACTGTGAAGTAGGGCCTTGAGGCGCAAAAGTTAGAAAAATCGCAGTAAACAACACACGACGGGACACCTGTCGGGAGTTTAAGCTTCCCTCGGCTGGAGCAGTGCGCCCTAGGGAGGGATATTTCCCGTAACTTTCCCCCCTAACCCCTCCCCCAACAACACGTTTTTACATTAATTCATCACAAAATTAGATTTAATTTACGTCAGACTGATAAAAGCCATAGCTGTGTTGATACTTGCTCTTGTTAACCGGTTTTGTAGTATTAATTCTTCATTTTAATACAATGTTAATATACAATGAACCTTTTTTGTCGTTATTTGCAAGACCTACTACAATATATTTGTGGTTGATCTTAGTCGTTTTGTTTGCGATTTTCTATCTATGCATGTATCCTTAATTTGCAGTTGGTGAAACGAAGATAGTGGTTTTAGTGCGAAAATTTACTAGTAAATGCAAAGATTACTGAGATTATACAAACGCGATACAAGACCGTATCTTGGTAAATAGTATAAAATATTTCAATTATATTTTCAGAAATATGTTTTTTCTTACTGTGTTCATAATGCATAGTAATTGTATTGCACCAGAATTTGTAAACCTTCTTTAGTGCATCAGTTTTGGAGAAAAAATATTGGATGACGTGAAACAATATTTTTTGGGGGATGGGGCGTCGATTTTCCGTAGAGTGAATATGAAGTACTTCTTTTTGCTGTAACTTTTCTTCGATTTGTGCTATATAATTGCAAGGGTATACTGATAAATTACATTAACATAAGTAATAATGCAATTGCTATTAATAACATTATACGTAAATAGCATCAGCTTAAAGTAAATAATGCATTCATTTAATACATTATTTACAACTCATAATAATACTTTTTGACAAATATAATTCAATGACAAGTGTGATTAACAGTTACTACGAAACGAAAATATTATTTAATCTTCTTTACTATTTTAAAGTGAATTAAAAAAGTTTTGTCTGATTTCGAAATGAAATAGAAAATTTTATTTTCGTTTCTTTTGAGTTTTTTTTTTCGAATCAGAAGTATTTTCATTTCCGAAAATAACGAAACAGAAAAAATCTTGTGTGTTACTTTTCGAAACAGCATACCACTTTCCGAGGGTTTTTTCGTTTAATGTCTTCGAGAGTTTGTCTACGCGCGTTTGATGCCGCGGCGAGCTGTATTGGTTGCGATTGTGGCGCACGCGACCAATGTAGCGGCGCGGGGTTCGCCCGGACGCCGCCAGGGTTTCCCCGCTTCTTCATATTGGCGCCTCGTTCGTTGCTCTTTCCGCCGCCGACGCCGCACATGACGCCGGCGCGCCACCGGCGTCCCGGGTCCGCGAGTGGGGGGTTAACCAACCAGGGTGCGTCAGTCGCCGACAACGTTAATGAAATAGCAAACTCTGTTAGTTAACTTTTAATTTTTTTCCAGTGAGTGAAATTAAAAGTTGGAATACAATTAGAAGAATGCGTAACCTTTTTGAATAAATTTTACAAATTATTCCAGTCAAATACTTCGATATATTATTACTTTACAAATAGCAATTTTTATTTTTCAAGAACAATGGAAGAAAGCTAATAAAAGAAATAAAACGTCTCCAAATGACGCAGAAGAACCACAAGAACGATGGCAGTAGTTCACTAGCTCGACCAGCACTAGTTTAATTACAGAAATGAAGTATTAAATTGTTAATAAATGTATAGATTTAGTTCATTCATTTTTTTCTCACATGACACTAAAAATACTCTTCATTTACACTTATTAAAAAAAGTTTCCCTTTCCTAATATGGTGAACTGTAGTTTGGGAGAGAGAAAAAAATATGTTTTCAATTCCAATACTCTCGTAGACACCTTTCATTACAATTTTCACTGGCAAGAAAAAATGAAGGGTGAAGAAATAACAAAGAATGAAATTTTAGGTTTTCTTGAAAAAAGTTACTGATTAAAAAAATTGATCTAAAATATGTTATAAATTTTCTAAAGAAAAATATTATCAGCAAGTCCAAGAGAAGAGAAATCAAACCAGAAGAGAAAACTGAAATAAATACTTACGAATAAAAGAACAAGATGGCAGAAGAACAGATTGGCAAAAGAAAGGGCATGAAGTTCTGAAGGTGCTAAATATGGAAAAGACAGATATGATACCCACCAACGTAATCATACAAGAATAGTATGAAAATTAAATATTAAAACCATCACAACAGTAGAGATAATGAAGTGGTTTAGAAAGAAGGAATTGTTAAAAATGGGACATGAGGGGAAAGTCTTGGATGTATGAACTTTGAGGTGTACTACAAATTATATAAGAAAAGGGAAAGAAATGTCAGGAATGCTTCTTACAACTACAACAAAAAGGAAGATAAAGTGGAAGATGGGGATTGTGGGTTTAAAATTGGAATAGGTATGACAGGTGTACTTCTTATCTAAAAGCAAATAATAAAATTGAGTTACATTTTATTATTTGCTTCATTATACGAAGCCCTTACATGCGTACATTCAATCTCTCTCTAAATCATGGATGATTAGCCCATCAGCCCCAAGGAAAGCAGTGGACACATAGGGAAGGGAGAATCACGTGTGACCTGTTACTTGAGGTATTGGTGCAGTACTCCCATGAAAGAGAGAGGAGGAACAATGAAAATGACTAGATCTTAGATGTTCCTAGTTTAGTCCTTAGTTTCCTAAAATAGGAAAATTCCTATGTTATTTTAATGAATATATTGAGGCTTTTAGTGTATGGGCAGGTTTGAAGAAAAATTAACCATTGTGACAGTCATTTGGTCTTTTTTGGCCTAATTTGGTTTAAAATCATTTTTTTACAAATTTATCTTTTATAATGCTTCTTTTCTCTAAAAAAATATTTATATTTCCTTCTACTCTTGGTTGAAAAAAATGTTTAAATCTTTCTCAGTGTTACACAATAGGTGTTTACTAACTATGAACCTCGATTTCCTTGTCTAGATTGAAAGTTGTTATGCGAGTTTGTATATGACTTTCTACATCATGAGAGATTTGTATTCTGCATGTCTCCCTATAAATAAATTAAAATAATAATAACAAATAAAATAGAATCATGCGATGGATCCTAGGCAAGCTCAATAAGCTGTTAATTCAAAGTATTGAAAATAAGGTCTCTTTCATATCCCAATTACAGGAAGATCAAGGAGTTTATTTTTTCCATTATTTTAGGCCTATACATTGTAATATAACAGTATTTGTCTACCTGAATTCATCTATCAAGATTATAAATTAATTAATTTTGACTTTTGTTATATTGTTTTACTAACCTATGTTTTTGCAACTTTTGAATAAAGTGCAACGAGAGCGTTTTTCCTGTGCAAATTTTATTTTTATTTTCTTTTTTCCTCTGTATTTTAAAATATTTTAATGCTTTTGAGGCACCTAAAGTTTTAGCTTTAACATTCAAAATATACAAATGACCAATCACAGCAGCAGCTCTAGAATTTTCATATAGACGGTCATCAGTTCAGACCAGCAAAAAATGTGTTGAAAAACTATCACCATTGGGACTTCATCCTAGAACCTCCCAGTCTACTAAGTTTCAGTAGTGGACTTTCAACTATAAAAAAAACATATAAACAATGCTCCTGGTCTGTTTCATTTTGCCCTATATTAGTGAATTTGTATGGTCCCTCTTAGGCACTGGCATAGCCATAGCTCATTAGTATGCTACCTAATTACAGGAATGAATATTTCTTTGGAAGAAAAGAAAAGAAAGAAAATCAAGAGTTTTAAACACATCGCAAATTGGCACTTATTTCTCCAGCTCTCTTTCTTTTCTTAATGTATTTGAAGCTATGAGACAAATTTCAAACTTCATTAGATAAATTGTTACTAGCAGAAAACAACAACAATTGGTCACTGTGTATTATATGAATGTTTCTTTAAGTCCTTTGAGCCCTCATGAAAATGTTCTCTTAGCTCCTCACTTTACACCTAATAGACTGAATTGCTTAATATTTGAAGGGCCTAGCAATTTAACCTCCAAGAAGCTGTCACCATGATGGCTACAATTTTTAAAGCAACTATTCCAATTTTTTAAAGGTAATGTTAATAAATGAAATTCAAATAAAATATAATGAACATCTTACAGATGACTTTATTTCCTTGTTATGCAATATTAGCCAGGTACCTGCATCTCATCACAACCTGGGGTGCATGGCAAATGTTAATGTTATTTTCCTCTCCTTACATAAATGCCAACTAATAATGAATTACTTCAATTTTGTTTTCTCAGACTTCAAACACCACTAAAAATTTGACTTTCAAAATAAACTTCTTATATTCATTCTAGTTATAATTACACTTTGATTAATAAAAACATAAAATTGTTAATTAAAAAAACAATATATTTATAGGTTACAATAGGATAAAAAATATATGTAAATAGGTCACTAAAAATATATATATGTACAAGTTAGAAATCACACACTGTACAAAAATAAACATCTATTAGGATAGACATTAAATAAAACAATAATCTAAAATTAATTCTCTGCCCTAACAGTTTCCTACATATATTGTCAATACATACTTAATATAAGATACCCCCAAAACAAAAATTTAATTTCTTAACAGCTAACTGAGCAAAAAACATAAAATGAAACAAAGCAAAACATTTCTGATTAACAATACACTGTAACTTAAAATAATAATCAGTGGCATAGTTGTAAGGGAAAGGGGGACAGTCTGCCCCAGGTGACATCATTTTAGGACTGAGACCAATTAGAAAGATTTTATAGTTGGAATTATATAAGTATTTATTTAAAAATTATATTTCAATTATTCTGAATTACATACAATAGTTTTTTAATATATTATACATAAATGTTTTGGGCAAATATACTTTTATTTTCATTAAATAATGTATAAACTATTCAGTAATATATATTTTTATATTTAATTTATGAGAGGTACCAATTAGTTTTGCCCCAGGTGACACCAACTGAAGCTACGCCACTGATGATAATAAAAATAATTCTCAAGGTAAAATTTTTTTAAGAGACATTCCAGCCCATGCATCTGTCCACAGCCATTTTCCATCGTGAATATCTTGCATCTCTCTCTGAAACATGCATTCACAAATTGCTAAACAAAAGGGTCAAAGGTTTATCTGGGCTAAAGCACACCTGTCATGATCTTTGAAGATAAGACTTAATGGAAGATGGATCTTGCTCATTTTCATTACAATGTCAAAATCACTAAATATGAAAAGAGTTCTAAAGGACTTTTTTTAAAAAGCTTTTTCCTGAAAAGGATTTTGTTGCTCTACAGTAAACTTTAAAGAGATACAGGGGTTGGACAAAATAATAGGAACTCCAAGCAATATAGTACATCTATTTGCATGTTGGTACCACACTTGATGAGTAAACTGTAATGCAGCTATGTAGTACAGTTGACGTGTCGTGTTTTGAATATTATATTACAGGATATGGTCTGCGAAGGTGAATAGACGCTATTAGTTAAATGTGTGATTTCTCAGACATTGAAACAGAGCAAATGGTGTGCAGTTAGTGAGAGCATCTGTGACTAAAACAGCTGAATTATTTAAAGTTTCATGAGCGACAGTGTCCACAGTAATGACAGCATGCAAAGAATAATATTAAAACACAAACAGAGAAGTGGAGTGGTGGGCAAAAACTGAAGTTAACTGACAGACCAAATAACATTAAAAAGGTAAAACTACCATGGCAAAAGGTCTGCAGAGTGCTCACTTGAGTGACACTGTTTTCATAAACAGTATAGGGAGGGGGGCTTTACAAAGCTAACATTCATGGAGAGATTGCAATTGCAAAACCCTTTGTGGTAGCCATTGTAATGGCCAATGTAATGGTAGCCAACGCAAAGCTGTGAAAAACGTAGTGTCCTGATCCTAAAACCTGGACACTTGAAGACTGGGAGGATGTGGTTCACTGAATCATTTACATTATAAGAGAACGTTTCCCATCTGGTAGGCTGCGGTCCAGTTGACATTAAATGGCAAAAGATGACCATTGATGACTCAGAAACCTTCTCTTGTATTGACTCCGGCCCTGAAAGCCTACGATGCTATATACATTGTTAACATAGTTTCCAACAAACGGCTGGGTTTATGTGTGGAGAACATCAAAACAAGCCTAGGGTCCGGCCTACCTGTTTCCTACAGTCAAGCACTGGGGAGATTCCATTGTGATTTGGATGACTATCATGGGGTTCAGCTAGTCTTAACATTACCCTCACTGGCTTGATTACTGCAAATAAATATCTCAACATCCTCAACAAAAGTGCTCACAATGACTAGCATTTTTTGCCAAACACTGCTGTATTGCATGCTGATAATGTACCCATACACATAGTAAAATAGGTTCAGGTGTGGTTTGCAGAGCATCAGAATATCATCAAACATCTTCCCTGGCCAGCACAATCAGCAGATCTCAACATCTGCCAATCTAAACTGTTATGGGGCATTTTACAGCAGAGAGTGAGGAGCAAATTTTCAACTCCAACATTGTTGAAGCAATTTGTGGATGTTTTGGTACAATAATGGGAGAATTTTCTGTTGAAAACTATTCAAAACTTTACAAATCTATTTCCACATGAATTACAGCTGTTCTAAAAGCAAATGGTGGCTTAAAACCTTGTTAATGAATACATATTTTGTAGTATATGTCAGATGTAGATATTATTTTGTCCAACACCTGTACATCTCAGAATTGCCATAAATGGTTAATCAGAAAGTAAGAACCAAGTACAATTTCCAATCACAAGAAAACCATCTACCACTCACTGAAACTAAAAGAAGCTAAATTTACAATCATCTTCCCCCTTAATGTCTATGGGCTAACAATTAATTTTTAATGTGGCAGAAACATGCAGCAATAAACAATGAGCTCTAAGTGTATGCCAGAATGAAGATTAAAGTTTTGTTTCAAGACTGAGAAAGATAAACTATCTTTTTCCATTTGTGATCTTAATGTGAAACAGCTTACCCTCTTGGGTTGTTCGAGGTTTGAATTCATCACATGGCACTTGGGGAATATCAGAGACATTCCACACATCAATTCCTTTTGCACAACCTGCTGCAATTGCTGCTCCCAATGATGTAGTTTCTGCCATTTGTGGACGCACTGAGAAAAGAAATTGATATTATGTTTACCTCTACCTACGATTATAAGATCTAGGTATAATTGAGATAGAGGTCGTTATAAAAAATATCTCATGGTTTTTGACAGGCAATGTAATTTTTAAAAAATTCCTTTTCATTATTAATTTATTTTATTTAATTACTAATGGGACATGCTCTTAGAAATACATATAATTATTGCAAAGTAAACCCATCACACAGTTCACATAGCAAAAATGCATATATTAACTAGATCTAAAAGGACCACAAACTTTCTCCCTCTTAGTAATGGTAACATAATACTTTTTATAACGCAATTTCTCTCTGAATTAATACATCACAATCAATAGTATTTTTTAAAACTCATTACAAATCATAGAACATTAGGTGCAAAAACTAAATCAAGCCAATATCATTTTCAAAAATCATTTTCAAGCAAATAACAACACAAATTCGAAAATTATCACAGCATTTCATACAGCTAAAGCATGTCCTAACAATAAAATGGAATTCACAGAACCACAGCTGCCATCTCACAGGGTGGAATGCAATTCTGGTACTCATGAAGTTGCATTCCAAACTGATATTTACTGAAGGATAGCAATTTTTCTTCCATATTGCACTTAAATAATTTTTTAAGAGACCTAAGAAACCTAATTGGGGTAATTTCGATAAAGGTTTGCGGATTGCTTGAAAGAAAATACATCAATACATTTACAATGCATATATATTTCTCGTAAGATGGATAAAAAAATATGGATTAACAAATAGATTTTAAATTATTTCTAAAATATTAATTTATAAACATATAATGAAAGCTCGAATGTTAGAAATGAAAGAAGTAATATAAAATAATATACAAATTCTAACTTACGTAGCTTCCAACTGCCTCTAAGAACCTCTCAAATAATGTTCACAAAGCACAGGCAATTCGAAACGGGTGACTATGTTTGACGCCATGTTACATAAAAAAATACTCATCCCAAGTGAGCCTAATCCCTATTCATCCCAAGCCAACCAACACCTTCTCTCCAAGCTCAGATATTTGCTATAGTGATTAGCGAAAGCAATTGGCTAGTAGGAAGCAATTAGAGAGAGCCGAGTATTTGCTATATTTGATATAGTGATCAGAAATGTGAATCAGAAGTTAAGCAGAATACATGAAGTAACAAAAGATAACTTACTGACTGTAATCCCTAGGAGGTCAGCTTGCAACTGCATCAACAAATTATTGACAGTCATTCCTCCATCAACTTGCAGCTTCATTAAAGGAGTTTTACAATCTTTGGACATAGCTTCTAAAATATCCCTTGTCTGGAAACAAATAGCTTCCAAAGCAGCACGCACAATGTGGTTTTGTGTAGTATCTTCTGTAATTCCACATATCACTCTGAAAGAGAAAGACAAAAATAAGTAGGCTCTGGTTTCCACTGTAAATTTTCTCCGTAAAGTATGCTCTATTGGTATATGCATAAATCACCCAATTTTCAATTATTTAAACGAATATGCATAAGGTCTTTATTTTATCCTACAACTAACTCTGGAGCACCTGCTCTTGTTATGGTAACTTAGCAGCCACATATCTTTGGTGTGAAATAAAGAGAGACATGGCTTCTACATCGGTCCAGCATAGAGGGAGGCGAGCAGTGGGAAGCAAATTGAAGTAACATTCCTGTTTTTGTGTTTTGCTAATTCAAGATTCTTAACGGTTAGCTATGTAGTTCACAGGCTGGAATCCTTTTGGGTTGAGCGAGTGGGGTGGGGTGAATGAGCTGGGATATTAACAGGCAGACAGACTTATGCACAATATTTATCAGGAAAATCACATCATTTTTAGTTCTACACACTGTGAAGCTGTCTTGAAAACCACTAACAGTGATGAACTAACACATGTGAAGTCACATATGCCTGATAATGTGGACAAAACAGGATGCAAAAAAGACAAGAACTTCCCATTCCATGCAGGCATTCCACTGTGGAAACTAAAACATTACAAATACCACTCTTCTAAATTTTATTGAGCAGTATAGTTAAAGTATCGGATGAACATTCTGACATAAAGATTATGAGAAACAATGTTGGGATTGATTATTATGCTTTATAGAGCATATCTAAGTACGTATCAGCAATTTAATGGCTTTATCGACTGGCCTGAAATATTAGAGCAATTTGGCCTTGTATGCACCAGGCCTAATTTGCATACAAGAAGACTTGTGTATGTGAATAATACAATCAAGAATTATGTCATCTTTGGGCCACACAATAGAATAGCTAACATTGTCATTCAGATAGCACCATACGTTCATTTCTTTGATATATCTATATCTACTTTCAAACGTAGTATATATTATAATATATTTGTTGGTTTGTGTGAATTCATTGCAATAATTTCATGTTAAAATTAATTCTATTATTAATGATAACATTGATTTTTCTGTATTTATTGTGATAACTTCTAGTACACATTTTGGTTCATATTATTTCATTAATCAATTATTTTTTATAATTTGTTATCAAACATTTTTATAATGCCATTTACGAGCCTTCTGTACAATACCTTTGCCATATAACTTTTACAAACCAAAAAATTATTCCCATTACTATTAGCATGAAGCACATACTAATCCTGACTTCAACCTTTCTACACGCAAGGTGGTAAAATGCATGTACCACCCTATACTAAAAAATTCAATGAGCCAAAAAAATTAAAATTGGGTCTTACTATAGTAACACTACCTTGATGTAGTGAGAATGTCTTTATTTCATCCAAATTAAAAGCCTGTGCTTCAAAGAGTTAAAAGCATGCGCATCATCCCGATCCAGAGTGACTCGCTCCCTTGAGATCTCTAGAGTTGAAGCAGGAGGTAGGTTGGTATCGCGCTTGGAGCCCAAGGCTAAATAAATTTAGCACAAGCGACCTGATATCCTCCATTATATCGAAAACACTCATGTGTTATGATAGGTTGTGGGCCCCCCTGTAGGTTTGGTACGCAAACATCACTGGCGTACCTGCCCAAGGGTGGGCAGGTTCATTGCAATATTTATGTTCATTTGAAAACTTTCTATAAATATTATTCTGTTCATGTCTTCTAATGCTTCTTTGTACTCTGGTCTGAGGTGAATTTCATCCATTCATTTATTTTTATGCAATGCTAGTGGACTTGGCAATGCTATGCTATTGCAACAAATTTAACTTCACATGCTACTGGTCACATGAATGTTATTTCTATTTTACACTACGCTCTGCAAAAAGTTTTAATAGAAAAGACTTTCTTATAAGTATGGGTTTGTTCTATGTCCTGGTTTGGATATGGCTGTCAAGTATTCTATTGTTAAAACTTTCTCCCTCAAGCGTGAGCATGATTAGCTATGACGCTGTCTTGGAGACATTTGAATTACCTGACCAAGATAATGAAGTAATAATTACGGCCAATATTTCAGGGGGAAGAATATGCAGCGAAGCCGTGCTTAATACTTCAGTGTTCAGCGGGTTGCGTGGAGCTTCCGTTCAGGGGCACTTGAGTCAGCATAAACGAATAAAATCATCAACAAAGTCCCCATTTTGCGTCTATGTATGACAGACACGAGCAGATTTCCACTGTATGATCACTATATTTTTCACGCAAATGCATGGAATAAGTTAACAAAGTTTTATCGCAGTCAGATGAATGGCACAGCAGCGAATAAAATATGCACGAACAAATATTAATTTTTATACATTAGATTAAACAATGTTCATAATGGAATAAATAGCAAAATAACATTTTCTCGGGTATTTTCCACTTGCACAATGTTCCTTACGAGTTAGAACAATTTCACACAATTCTAATCATTCTAATATATTGAAAGTCTCATTCTTACCCTCTGGCATCAGGCTGCCAATATGGAGCGTACAGTCCAGAAAATGCAGGCACAAAATACAGATCATCTGTAGAGACAACTGAGTCCGCAATTGTCTCAGTCTCAGAAATATCGCCAAGAAGTTGAATGTTGTCTCGCAACCATCTCAGGGCAGCTCCTGCCACAGCTGCAGACCCTTCTAATGCATATACAGCAGGAGTGTTCTTGCCTAGCTGATACGCGACAGTAGTAATAAGCCCATGGGATGATTCAATTTTTGCTGATTCAGTGTTGTATAAGAGGAAGCACCCTGTTCCATAAGTACTTTTTGCCTGCCCTCTCTTAAAGCACATCTGACCCACCAAAGCTGCATGCTGGTCACCTAAACACTAGACAAAAAGTTATTTGCTTTAATGCTTTTAAGCACAATGAAAGCTGTGATTTATATTTCTACAAATTACAGTTTTGCAACTTTTTTACATGCACAAGTAAGAAAAAATGTCAACTTACACCTGATATTGGAATTCCTTGCAATGGGCCATCTGACACAGGTGCATATATTTCAGAAGAACTAAAGATTTTAGGAAGTACTTCCGTAGGGATATTGAAGAATCTATAAAAGAAACATAATGCACAAACAACTACAACCACCAAACGTATTCTTTATTTTAAACTTCAATTACCAAGTAAGTTCCTTTAAAACTCTGGAGAGGGTGGTGCTTGCATGTGTAACATTAGGAGTAGCACAGGGTCCTATTGGACGCATGTGAGCTATTTTTTTAGATCTGGTTTCTCAATATATTTACAATAAAGACCTTTGAAATCAATATTTTAAATAAAAAGCCAACATTTCTATTTAATACTTAAAACTAGAAACAAACTATAAACAGATATGCAGTATCTAAATAATTGGGAAGTGAAGAAAATTGAAAAAGATAACATTAATAATAATCAAAACCTTGTAAACACAGTGGTTTTATTTACATTTCTCCAAAAAAGTACTGCATAAAAGGCATCTTTGGTTTCTGAAGATTTTTTCTGTATCAATGATTTATAAATATTCTTTTACTATAGTAAATGCATTTTATAGAGACTGATGATACTTCAATTTTTTCCACTTGCATCAGAAATATCTAGAAATAAGTTATTACTCCAGAAATTGTTATACGGAAACTTTCAAGATTCCTCACATGATCACAGAACTACAGTCAATCAAAGAATCAGCAATGCAGACATACAGCTGGCTTGACATTAATGGCTCATTCTAGGATGTTGGCCCATTTTGTAAAATGCTTATTGCAAATTGCATTCAGAAAAAAGGTACCAAATGTTGTGAAAGGTACATGGAATGTAAAGCTTCTTTTTTGTAAAATACCGAAACTGCAATTTGGTAAAGCTACGTGGCACCACAAAATATCCAATGCCACCTCTCCAAAGTTTACAATTATAGCATATTTACCCGAATATAAGACAGTTTTCTTCTCTATATCTCAGTCGATAAATGTGGAGTCGCCTTATATTCACAGATTAATCCTAGTCAATTAGGATTTATATTTTTACTCTGCCTTTCCATGTTAAGGAACTTGTAAATGCTAAGGTAACGATAAGCTGTGAAGATGGTAAAAATATTTCTCATATCTATAACGCGTAATTGTATTCGCAGCATTCTCCACGAATTTGCCAGTCAATTCAGACAGATGTTTTTGAATGATCCGATGAGTGAAACTCAAATGCCATTGTATCAAATAAAGTGTAATGTGAAAAGGAATATCAAGTTTTTGTTACAAGATGCAGGTACTGTGTTCGACACCTGGCGTGTGCGAAACTCTTTTTATTGAGATGGAATGGCGGGTAAAATTACATACGCTCCCATTTTACATCAAACCACAGAAAAGAATGATAAAAATATTTTCTTAGCAAAAACAATCCTAAACTTGGAAACTTGCTGCTGTCTCTCAGTATACCCAAGAAACGTAGGGTCAGATATGTATGAATTTACAGTTCACAACTCGATCATACGAGCATTAAAAGATACTAATTTTAAATATATTCCTATCAACAAATACAGCGCAAATAAGCAACACACAAATTCAGCGTGCCTAAAAAGTCAGAGGATGTTACAAAATGAAAGGAAGACCAAAAACAAAGAAATATTGATACATGTGAAGACGATTAGAGTAGTGACAAAAACAAAGATTATAATTATTTCAAGGAACAATAATATAATAATTCAAGAAATAAGTCTTAAAATTCTCATCAACAAGGCAATTTTCTAGTCAATGAAATAATTTGCAATTTTATTTTGGCTAAGTAGTAAGAATTGGTTGAAAATTTAAAAAAAATTCTGTGGAGATCTCTTCAAAAATAGGAATATCTGATATTCAGTCTGGTAAATACAGTATTGTTTTTATTTATTGTAAAAATAGTTTTAAATGATGGATCAGACACACACTGACCTGCATAACTGAGGGTCCCACTGAAGTGAATCCAGATTCATAAGCATAGTTCTTGAGGCATTGCTCACATCTGTCATATGGAGACCACCATTTTTACCTCCAGTTAGGTTCTGAAATATAATCATTTCCCCCCTTTGTTTTAACACACCATAAAAAGTTAGCATGAACAATATTACAGAAGTGAAAGATAATCAAGTAAGGCACCATTCAAAGAATACTTTTGCTATTTCAGAGAATAGACTCCCACAAGTGATGCATCTGGAAAATCTACAAGAGGGAGGGCAGTGTTTTACCCATCCAGTCCATTCGGGTATGAATATTTCCTCCAAATTTTTAACAACTACACCCTTTAAGTTTTATAAGAACACTACATCCTTACAAAGTTTGACTGATATTTCCTTGCAAGTCAACTGATATGGTCATTAGCCCCATTTCTCTAGTAATTCTTTTTATGCCTGGATAGCACTATTCCTCTCCTGTTGGGATGGTGTGATCTGGCACCGACCTATATATCTGCTTGCAAGGAACTTTCCCCTCCAGATACCTCCATCAGCAGGCTGCCCCAGCCCAGACGAGCTCTAAGCTCCTGACATGTGTGGTAAGGTGTAGTTCATGCATGCAAGTGTGTAAGTAAGGGGAGAGGACGGAAGGAAGAGGAAGAAAAGATCACATGTGGTACATGTCCATTTCTTAGGGTCCTACTCCAGCATTCACCTGGTATTGGTTGGATGAATTACAAAAGACTACTAAACAGAGCAGCCGGCGGCTAGAATTCTCCTCTATACAGTGGCTGAATTTGCTAACTGTATAATTAGTTGTGGGAATTCTGATGCGGTATTGTTGATGTAATTACATGAAGAAATAACTGTCAACTCAACTCTGTCAACTTAATATTAAGTTGTTTGCCACTAATCTGCCCGGTATTTTATAACAAAGTTGCATATTAATCTGGAAAAGGAATTAATTCCATCTATAGTATAAAATGGAAGTAATTTGTTTTAAATCCCATGAAGTCCATTTCGTCTATTTTAAATTACAATTATGTATTTACTCAAACTTTCATTTACCTATTAATCATTTCACTACTGAATGCTTTTTATATTTGTTGAATGCTTTGTACAGGATAACTAATGATGATGGCTAAGCTATTTTAAGCTGATATTACAACAAATGGTAATGTTGCTAGAGACAATGCGTTTTATTCTTATGTCTGCCAAGCAACTCCCGAAATATGCGTTTTCCAAGACAGCAATGTAAAAGGAACAGTGAGAACAAAGTTAACACTGTTCTCTTAATGCTAAATTTACATTTACTTAACTGGCAGATCCAGGGGGGGGGGGGCATGCCTCACCCCCTAGGTCTAAAGTTTTCGTTTACCTTCCTTTATGTGGGAAAACTGATTTAAATATTTATGTTTGAATTATGTAATTATTTAAACAACAATATTGTATTGTATTGTATTGTATCATATCTACAGTACATCAGTAATATACATTATAACAACAAATATGTTTATTATTTAACAAAAATCTACAATGCCCATATGATGCCTGACAATACCCTACCACGATCACCACCACCAAAATTATCGGCTTGATCCGCCCGACTTATCTTTGAACTATGTACCTGGATGAACAAGTTTGCCAAATTTTGACACAGAAAACTCCTAAAAGATGAAAAGGGTGTGCAATATTTGGTTTAATTGGTTTCATTTCCTGAAAATCACCTGATTGCCTTCCTACTTATATTCAATTTTAAAGTTCAAGTTAACACTTTCAACATCTGTTCATAGGTCACATCTTTAAAGTGTGCCTGTGGATTCAAATTACATAGTACTATTAAGTCATCATAAACAAACATGCCTAAATTTTGGAATGTAGAAATGCAAAATACAATAGTAAATGGTACATTTCTGTTTAAAAGGAACATTACACAAATTTTCATTGTGACTTAATTTCTCCTGATAGTTCCATGTACTCTTGTCAATGGATTGCTCAGATTTTTTGAGAAAATGTATTTGTTTATTTAGAATTAACACTGGAAACCTTTTCTGTACTTGCTCCTCTGACATGCTATTGCATCTTCTACTCCAGTGCTTTTGTCTCGTTCTTTGTGAAACTGCTTCACAAAAGACACAAAAACCATAAGCATGCATTTTTCAGCCTAGAACCATTCCTCCCCTTAAATTTGTAACAACTGATAATTCCTACCAAACGTGCTGCCTCTGCAAAATGAATTATACTTTTCCATATAAACCTCTTGCCTTTCCTAGAGTTAATTGAAAGTAACTTCATTGAAAATTGGATGTAATTGTGTTCATACTTTGTTCAATTTTCGAAATTAAAAACCAGATACACTTTCTATTAATTAGAACAATCATGTTTTAATAATATGGTTGGTGAGTTGTCGATTTCAACCAATGGTTCGGATGACTATTGCTCAGAGCTAGCATTGCTGCTGTCTCTGCAACAAGTTTGATTGGGAGACCTTCTAAGTTGTAGAATGGCAGATTGCTTCAGGTTTTCTTTAACGTTTTTCATTATTCACGTTTTGTTTCAACTCATCACAGAAAGGTCTGCCTTTGTGGGCTCTTTTTCCTAGTATTCAGACATTTCATTCAACCTATCTTACTTATGCTTGCATATTAATAATTGATAAAATAACACACAGTATAAATTGTTTTCATTCCCTCTACAAATTAGCTCCCTTGGCTTCTATAATTGACTAAGAGGCTAAACTTCACCGCATACAAATTAAATATTTTAGTCTTGCACAATAAATTACTAATATCACTTGGAAAATAGTTTCTTAATAAATACTTCACAAATTCAAAGGTTTTCAAAAACATACATACCCATATCAGCCAAGAATCGATTGTTCCAAAGCAACATCTCTTTTCTCTAACAGCTTGCTGAACAGATTTTACGTTATCGATTAACCAACGAATTTTGACAGCACTAAAATATGGGCTCATAGGGAGACCACAGAGTTTTTTCCAGTGGTTTTTATCTTTTCCAGGGATTTGATCCAAAAGTCGCTCGACTGTTTCAGCAGTGCGAACATCCAGCCATACTGTCAATAAAAGAAAGTTTGAAATGCAATACTCAGAAGAGCAGTATTTAAAATGTCTTGCAAATACCTTCAGATGTAGTTTCTAAAACTTGTGCTTAACAAAAAAAGATTTTTAAAATATATTCTTTTTAAATTTTGTTGGTTTGTTAGACAAGTGACATTAAGGGCAACATTTGATGCAGATTGTGAAGTTCCCAGAAAGTGTGATGCCCAAAGACACAGACGGAGATGGCTCATTTGAAAGCTTGGTGAGAGGGTTAATATTTGAATTGGGTTTCCAGGCTTTTTGACCTACTGGGGGTAAATGTCAAGCAAATATTTACTCATTAATTTTTACCATTCTGATTTTTCATTGAAGGTTAAATTGAATTGAATAAAAATTGAAGGTTAATTTTTTTTTATTGTGTTGGGTTCTTTCCTCACAGAACACCCAAATTTGCTGGCTTTTTTAAATTCGACATAAATCATTTTTATACGCATTCACATTTAATTCTGAAATAACAGTTTTCTTGTTTTAACTTCTCATTTTGACTATGTAAGACCCATATAATAACAAAAAGAGATTATACTATTAATCAAAAAAGTTGATTCCTCTGATGACAGGAAATTTATTGAAATTCTAAAATACAAATAGTTTCTAATAATTGACCATAGAATTATAGTACCAAAAACTTTTACTAGGAATATTCTTAACTTTGAAACATGATACAAAATAAATAGAAGTACACTGGGCATTTATGGATAATAAAAATTCACCTAATTTAAATTGACTCATGTTTGGGACAGGAATGGATGGGATGCAGTAGTAATCAAATATCCAAAGCAGACCATTAAAAGTGTTTAATAGAAGCAAACTATACTTACTGATTGCATTGTGCAGTGGTTCTCCAGTTATTAAATCCCATGCAACAGTTGTTTCACGTTGATTTGTGATACCAATAGCGACAATATCAGACACACTAAGATCTTTCTCTTTCAGGGATTCTACTGCACAGTTTATGCATTCAGTAACAACTTTGAGGATGAATTTTGGATCTTGTTCAACCCACCCTTCCTGAGGGTAAATGCTGTGGGTTTCAATCTGGTGTGAAGCAACTATCTCTGATGTTTTTGATGAGAATACCTGAAAAAAAAGTCTGCATACACATAGAACAGTCAAAAAAAAATTTAATTCACAGAAAGAATTAAAATTTTCAAGAATGGATTAGTTTTTTACACCAAACTTACCAAAAATCTGGCACTGCTTGTACCTTCATCCAAAGCACCAACGAGAGGACCGTATTTTTGGGATGATTCCGACATAATTTCTGAAAACATGGAAATAACTAATTATATTCAAGTGATATCAAAACAGAAATATCTGCTAAAGGTTGCACCAAAGGGTTGGTGTGTGGCAATCAGATGTCCAAAACAAACTGTGGCGCACAAAGTAGGCACTTGGGATTTGAAGGTAAGCAGAAATCCCACGATTACATGATATCTTTTTATGACAAGTGGGAATTATAAAGCATGAAGCTTGGCATCATTCGTTACATAACACTCATTCATAATTACAACTGCAGATTAAAGGTCGAAATGTGGATGTTCGTTCGGTCTTATAACATCACAAATGTTTTCTCAATGTCATAACAAGCGTATACAGGTTTCACAAATCGAAACGTATCGTAGATGAACGACGGGTAGAGGGGCACTGAGTAACAATATGTTCGAGGAAGTGCCAACTCTATTATTAGTCACAGTAAACCAAAATGAATAATCCGCGTCTCACTTTCGAATATAGTACATCCAGGAATGAGCACAAACAAAAATACATTAATAAGACGCACTGAGAAAGCATAACCACAAACCTTTCGCGCGGTTTCGATGACAAGGCGAAGGCTTCGCTTTCCCGACTTGTGGCTACTGCGTTGTTATGACGTACATCAGCGCACATTGACCAGCAGTGATTTAGACCCCATTCACCTACTCGTTTACATCCAGCCTCGATCTCCATCTCCACCACGCCCCTGTCCCACGTGTCGAAGGTTACATGTTACGCCATCAAGTCACTGCGCGTGCGCCGAGTAGCGCTGCAGCGAACCACGAATTTTGTGTGAGCGGCGCAATCTTACTCAATTTCCTTATCAGGGAGATTGGAATTTCAGTTCAAATTAATATCCCCCGCTGATAACGACATTAAAGGATAATCTTCGATAGTCCATCTACTTAGAAGTTTATTGAGACGTTAAATCAAATTTATAACAAAAGACGTGAAATCCAATGTTTGTTAATCCGATGATCCTAGATTTTCGCCCTTCGTGCATGGTGCTTTTGGGAGGCTAAGTTTCATGATTGCCAAAGGAAAAAAATTCAGGGGATTACTCTCAATGGTGCTGAAGAGATACACAAAAAAATACTCCTTTGATAAGATTTGTGTTTGTTTAAACATGTTTGTATACTTCGCAAATGAGAGTTTCTGATTGACTTCCCCTCTTGTTTGTAATTTTACTAAATTTCTCCGAAACAGTTACCACATATTGATTACTTCACATTCCAAAACAGAATTTCCATTGAATTCCTTTCTTTTGCTTTCTCGCTTCACAGCGTAAGAAAAAAAACTATTTTAATTATTCACCGGAAAATACTTTTTTTTGACAGAAAAACTCTTACAGCTGGATACCGAAAAAATGTTGTTCCTCTATGTAGTTAATTACTTCCTGTAACAGACTGTGTAGTTAGAATCCATGTTTTGTGGGATCTCGATAAAAAAATAAAAATAAAAAAACTGGCTGGCTGTGGTCAATGCTATCACCTAAAGCGTTCAGACGATTTTCTCCAAAATTGATACTCTCTGATCGATGTAAATAAACTCGAGTCTCTGTGAGTTTGAAACGGATTTTTTTTATTTTTAGGTGTACTTTACATAAAGACTTAACGTTTTCAAAATTTTCAAAAAAACTCAACATTTTTTAATTAAATTTTGTCTTTGGACGTAGCGTAAATGTCGCTTAAAAGAACGATGCAGGTCTCACTTTCTTCGAAATTCCTAATTTTTCGAAAATCGCTCAGCCGAAAACAGTTCAAAATTTGTTCGACCTTCCTACGTCTAAAATATTGCAAATATAACACTGCCATCTTGAGACGCATAAAATATATTACACTTAAAGACCTTAATAAATTAACCGAAGTAGATGATGTTCCCGGAAATAGTAAATACCATTCACCCACACTCTCTCTTGAGCGAATATGGGAGGAGGCGGCCAAACTGAAAAGCCTCTCTTGCACCTTCTAATAATGCGATATTGGTGTCAATGTTTTCAAAACATCGATGTTTTATACAAACATAGATATTTTAAACATCGATGTATTAAAGCCGATGTAAACATCGATGTTTTGTGCTCGACGTTTTACGTTTTCGATGTTTTTATTGTGAATGAAGAATTTCCATAATCCCAAAAGGTTTTTTTTTTTTTTGTATGAAAGTTAAAATACGATTGATGGAACCATCGTCATTGAATGTGCAAAAAAAAACCGCTGTTTGTATTATCTTCAATGAGCATCCATTATTCTTATTTTTTAATTCTGATTTCAGTTAAATCTTCATTATAAATTAAAAATCACGGCTACAATTAAATTAAATTTTGTTACACCTGAAAGTGATGTTGGACGTTACCGTTAAAACATTGATATTTTTAAGAATATCGATGGCTTTTGGACGATGTATTATACACAAAAAATAGAAAATTGCATGTCACTGTTCACACCAGTTCAGACGAACAACACAAGCTGTTAGATTTGTTACTGAGTAATCGATGTTTCTTGATTTTTAAGAGAAGTTAGCTTGCAGACTTTTGATTAGGAATGTTCTTTACCAGGAAATCTCTGTATTTAGTTATCCCGAAATCGACTGACCCGATAATGGCGCTGATAGGCGTCGCAGGAACCTTAGATAACATACTTACAACGGCTGACATTACAATTTCTGATCGAAGAAATCGAATAGGTTACTGAGTAATTCTTTATGGAACATTTGGTCTCGTAAATATAATTTGTAGCAAGTATCATTAAAATGATATTAAACTCTATGAAATCATCTAAGAAGGCTTTTAAAATGACGGGAAAGGGTAAGATATGACTTATTAGACAAAATATAAGAAAAATGCAAAAATGCCATATAAACATGGGCCATTTATATTTTGTCATAATATGACATTATTGTCTTTACTAAAACATTTTTAAAGTGAAAAGAAAATGACATTTCATTAAAATCCGCTCCTTATTATTATATATTATATTTATTATTATTATTATTATTATTATATATTATTATATTATTATTATTATTATTATTATTATATTATTATTATTTTTATATTTATTATTATTATTATTATTATCTCATCAAATCATCATCATCATTGATTCTTTAATTTTCTTCAAGGTGGAGGCCGTGAGTAGGTGACTCGCCACCGACCTTTGGGCAGGATTGGTCATGAAGTTTCGTTAGCCGAAGGCAGCAGGGTGGCGGACCTCAAACCCGCTTATAAAACTCCAGGCGATGTCACTGTCAGGTTTGCATTCGTTCCAGCGGTACTCACGTCGATAGCTTCAAGTTGGAGGCAGTGAGGAGACGGGTTGGGGGCTCTGAGCCCCTGAGGCTTCGGTCCGGGGGCCCCCAGTTGGGCACTTGGTTTCGTCGTGGCAGTGGTCCGATACTCGGAACATAGACGGACTTGTACCCGACGCATTGTTTCGACTCCGGCAACGTCCGGAAAAGCCAGTAGCTCTGAGCTGGTAGGAAGGTCCCACCCAGACATAGAATGGAACCCAGATGCCCAGACTGTCTGCTTATTTGTGGGCCGGCAGGGGTGTGTGGATAGGGGCGCCTAGGTGTCCACGGGGAGAAATTTCCCTGGTAGAACAGAAGATGCGGATATATAGCACAATAGACAATCTACGCTCGGCATTAACCACCTCACCGCGCGCTAACGCGTCCAAGTACGGGGTTCGACGCTCGCCGAGAGCAGATCGGCGGCGGATGCTGTTTGCTCGCCCCCCCCCTCAACCCTCACTAGGCAACCCCCCTACACAGAAGTTGTAAACAACACTTGCTTATTATGTATTATGATACATGATATTATGTATTAAGATGAATGCGCAAGCCGTATGGCCATTCTTGGACGAGAGTAAATCATTTTGTTCTGGGTAGGTAATTATTGACATGTTACATGTTAATGGATGGAGCAATGGTGGAATGACAGAAAGGGAAAATGGAGAATCCTGAGAAAGCCTACTGCGTCTGCGAACCCTCTTCGTCACCGAATGAATATCTAGTTATGAATTAACTAGGAAACTCGTGTGATAGATTGGTCAGGTGAAGTACACAGAGACATTTTTTATAACAATAATTTCGTATGAAAATAACATTTATTTGAGGCTTTATTTCCTATTGCGAACCGTTTAAATGGGTATTCAAAGTAAATTAATTATTTTACGATGCTCTGGAGTGACTACCAGTCTAATATTTTTAACATAGAACTAACTGCGTACATATATTTACATGAGAGTTTGGTGCCCTTTTACTTCAAGATTAATGGCCGAAAGAGGTTAATAATAAATTTTGACAACATACAATATACATTATACAACATACAATATACAACATACATTTGTAGATGCGCTCAACTGCTACAAGCATGTTAGGATAAGCAGAATTACGTTTATAATTTTTGACAAAGTTGACAGATGGGGTGGCTTATCTACACATATTTAAATAATAATAAAAAAAACTATCTCCTTCACTGAGACACTCTTTGACTTTTGTACAAGTATCTGAACATTCCTGCATAAAGAGCATAAGGTTAACTAACTCACATATTCAAAGAAATTATAAAAAAATAAAAACCTCTGATTTTTCAATTATTTCACAACATTTTGTGTCAGTAGTAAGAGGGCCTACTGCGACGAGTAGTAAGCCGAGTCGCATTTTATGTGATTTCATAGGTCGAGCGGATTGGTTGGCACAGCCTACCGTAAAGAAATAGCGCCTCTAGGAGCTGGGAGTGGAACTATGGCCTTCGCCCTCTAGTAGACAAGCTTGGGATTACAATAAAAAAAGGCGGAGAATTTGGGTGTACACGGATCGAGCGGGAATTGAATCCCAGTACAGCACTGAAAGGCGAGCGACCCGACCATTGCACTCACTGAATGATTGGTTGATTATTTGGTGTTTATAAGCGCGTCAACTGCTATGGTCACTCGTCCTACAAGTGTAGTACATGTTTTTATCAAGGAAAGTGACAGTGTCCTTCCCTCTTGGTGATATCTGGCGACGACCTGCCGACGGCCAGCTGGGTTTTCCCCAACCAGGTATCTTCCATCAGCTGAACACTGTCCCAAACGAGATAAGCTATAACTTCACGACTGGTCTACCAACATATGTGGTAGTGTAGTGCATGAACGTGTGTCTGTGTTCAAATAAGGAGTGAGGATAGGACAAGAAAAACTTCTACTAATTCATCTTATTCAGAAAGACCACGTATGCAATGCCAAAATTAGAACATTATGTATCGTAAAAAAATTCATTCCTTCAACAGAAATATTTGAATATTTCAAAAAATAAGTTTTTCTGCATATTATTCATGGACATATAAATATAAATTAATAATTTGACTATTCTGTGATATACACGAGTGTTTTGCTCTCTCATGCCGGAAAAAAATGTTTTGTTGCTAAATGAAAAAACAACAAAAAACAACAGGTTTTTGCAACCATTGATGCGTAAAAATTAAGTGATTGTTATAACTGTTATTTTTGTTGATAATGAGTGTTATGTCCAGATACGGCTCCCAATAATTGTTTAGTTCAAATCTTATATCTTGAGATTTTATGAATAACAAACAAAAAAATACTAAAATACTAATGTAGTGTTTTTCAGTGGCTTACATTTCACAAATCAATTCCAATATAAACAATAAAACAAACTTTAAAAAAATAATACGTTGCATCAAAACATTTTCTTAACAACTATTGTTTGATCTCCCTTTGAGCTTAGAATCAAATTTGGATTTTTTTCCTTGTCTAAGCAAAAATCGGGATTGAATAATGGAGTTATTGTATTGTAAGGGCTCCGACATGAAGAACTATCCGTGCCCCTCCTAGGGTCCTTTGCCTTCTTCAAGACATTCCCTTTTCGTTAATTATATTCAAAACAGATCGCTCAATACAAAATATGATCTGAAAGGGGGGGCTGCAACCACTCGAGATTAATACATGGATGATTGTCACGTTGCATACCCCGAGGAGAACAGGCGCACATACGAAGGTGGGTAGTGAAGTTTCTAACACGAGATGGTTACCGCAATATCTTGAATACTCTCGTACAACCGACGTTAACCGCTTTTATTGGGATCCTTCGTGAATGTGCAAGTAAAATTTCGAGAACACAGCTTTATTAGTTTTGCCGCTAGAGTGCTTTGAATGTAATTGTGTAAGTAAAATGGCAAGTATGGAGAAAATCAAAAACTCATTGAATATCTTTATTTGAAGGGAATACCGTCAAAGGAAATTGTGGAAGACTTACAGAAGACACCTGAGGACAGTGCTAGGTCTTTTGCAACAGTGAAAAACTGGGTGACCGACTTCAAACGAGGAAGAACCTGTATAGAAGAAGATGTGCCAAGGAGTGAAAGGACCTTCACCCTTGGCAGAGATGAAAAAGTGCGTGCAATCGACGATATGATAACGCAGGATCACCGAAAAACATTGCAGAACATTGAGATTGCATTTGGAACCCCCCATAGGCGAGCTCATGACATTGTGGATATTTTACGGACAAGAAAATGTTCTTTTTTTTCGCGCGTGGTTCTTTTACATCAGGACAACGCACCGACAAACAAAATCGTCATGACTGCGTGTTCGAATTATTATGTCATCCGCCATATTCTCCGGATTTGGATCCATCAGACTGTTTTTCTTTTCCTAATCCTCGAAAGGGACCTAAAAGAACGTCGAACTGACTGTGATGATGCAGTGATTGTCGCTGCGAATTCCTTGTTAGACTCAAAGCCAAAACCCTTTTATTTGAATGGTTTTCGAAAGTTGTATGATCGTGCCCGCAAGTGAATTAGTGTACACGGTTATTATGTTGAAAAATAAATTAGTTATGAAATTTCTCTCATGATTTCTTTATCAGGCTACAAACTTTTCGACCACCCCTTGTATATTGTTTCATTTTTTTTCTATTATTACTATTATCATCTAAATTCACGACTGATGTTTAGTGTCAGGTAAATAATAAAATGTATCCCATGTTGTAACAAACTCCTTAAGGAGCAGATCATTTGGCTACTAGTGACTTGCCGCTTCCTTAGAGTTCTCATTCTTGTTTGGCTTGGATGTTTGAACAAGTTCTTATATAGATTTTTCGGAGCAAATCCCAGAGCTTCGTCAGCAATGCCACCTACATCATCTTATACTATCTAGAATGTATTGTTCGACAACTATCGGTATGACCTTTTAACGCCCCACATCTAGCTGGTCTCGATTTCTAAACTCTTCCCTGCCTTGTTGATTTCGTTTCTAGTCGAATGGCACACCAACATCAATAGACATTTTTTTCTCGAAATCACAGTTATCAAAATACGGTTTGTTTGCTCCTACCGTATGATTGATTGGTTATTCCAGGGGCGTCAACAGTTTTTATTATTCCCGTAATTATAGTACGTTTTTATCGCGGGAGGTTGCAGTGATCTTCCCCCGCTGGATGCCGAGATTCAACGGCCGGCCTACGGCGACGCGCAACTTCCATTTTTCTGTAAAAGATAATGCACTACGTCTTGTGTAATACAAATGTTTGTTGCCTAACGGGTTTAAAAATACGGTTAAGTTAAAAAATGATGAATCCGAGTATTTTCGAAAATAATAGTCCAGCAAATTGCTCAGATAAAATCAGTCATATTTATTGATTGTAAACTTATCAATCCATTCTCCCAGCAAATGTCTATTTATATCCTCATAAAATATGTCATACGTAAATTAAAACGTTTCAAGAAAAGGGGCCCAGCAACTTAGTTGCACCCTCCCATTAGTTTTGCTCTTCACTCAGCTTTGCGTTGCAATGTCCAATGCAATGATTTACAGCTGTATCAATGAGGACGTGGAGAATAATAAGGGAGAAAGGAGGGGAAGGAAGAAATAGACAAAATGGAAATAGATATGAAGAAGTGAAGGAGAAAGAAAAAAAGAAGGGAAGAGAAGAAAGATGCATAAAGAGGAAAACGCTTTTGACTTGGGGTCTTAGTCTAATACAGTGTTCTGCTCCCAACTTAGCAAATCATGTTTTCAGCAGCTCCTTATTTATTGCTTATGAAGGCCCTTGACAGGTAGTTCCCAAGTAATAAGGGTCTACATGACACGTTGGTTAGAATAATTATGGGACTATGAATAACAGACTGTGGCACTTTCTCCTAGCAGAATTTATCTTAAAGAGCATTCTCTTACATATTGTTAGACTAATCCAATACTAATAATTAATTTGTCAGTATAGAGTACAAAATTTTTTCACAAAATACTGTAAAGAAATAGAGTATCTTATACATCAGTATACAGTAGAAATCTGGTAATCCGAACTAATTGGGAGTGTGGTCTATTTAGATTATCCGAAAAAGTGTACCGTACGTATACAAATGCATCTATAGGATTACCAGACAATGCATTGTAACGTGCAGTGTGAGAAAATGGCAATGTAACTTAGCAATTGCATCATCAAGCAGATTCAGTTCCTAACAGCAAAAGATTATTGATTTTGCAAGTTCTAAGTGAAAAATTACTGCTACATAAACATATAATATGCACCAGTTACCGCTTAATGTTTCATTTCAACAATTTCTGTTTCAATAATTTGTTGTTCAGTTCTACAGAGATTATAAAATCCTTTCTTTATATAACAAATAAGCATTTTATTTATTTTGTTCCTTTTCCCTCTATCCTGAATTTTGTTCAGATTATCTGAAATTTCAGATTTGCAGGGTTTGGATTAGTGAGGTTCTTCTGTATATGGTTAGATTTGTTCTTTCTTTATATACATACCAAATGTACAGAATCACTTGTAACAATCATGCATGTTAATCAAAAGGTTGTATGATTAATCTGCTCAACAAAGTAAGAAAATAATAAAAAAACATTGGCATGCAGCAGTGAAAAATATATTTAATTCACAAAATTCAGTTAACAACATTGCAAATGAAGCATGTGACAACATTAAATCACAGAAAAAGCTACAAATCATGGAACTATTAGTCCATCACATATATGCAATGGAACATCATGCACAATACATTTCCAACAACAGATAACAGCTGATAAACATTTTATAAAAATGCAATACTACTGAGCTTTCTTTCCACCAATCTCACTGATTCAGAAGTTACGTCCCCACCGTGATGCATTAGCACAAAAATAAATAAATTTACAAAGCATTTACATCAAAGGCACATTTGATTAATATTCTTATATATACAATTATAGACAATGTTAACTGTTCAAGATGTACCATCTGAGCAAATTTTCTTGAGCCCCAGAATCCTTACTACCTATCCTACACAATACATAGTTGAAGTGTGAATATAAGATGGTATTATAGTCAAAGAAACTTTTTCTTCTTGACCCCTCTTGTTAATGTATTCTGGCAGATCTTTATATCTTGAGTTTGCCTACATTTCTGTCGTTTATTGGGCCTTCTTGAGCAGTAAGAATAAAAGCCCTGATGAAGACAAAATAAGAGGCCAAAACATAGGCACTGAAAATATATATTGTTCTTCATTAACAACTGACCTAACTTCAAGGCATCCGAATACATTGTAGCTAACATTGCAAAACAAAACAAAACAAAACAAAACAAAAATTCAATACCTCATAACAGAAACTATTTGAAATTGGCACATAAGCTACAGATTTTATTTTAAAGAGTTGCCAACAAATTAAGCAAATTACCCACTCCTTGAACATAAATAAAAACAAGAGCTCAAGAAAATGTACATAGATAGTATGCTTGCTTTCCTGGCATGAATAAAAAGTGACTAGAACAAACAATCTAAACAGCAAACAAGTGGAAGCGATTTTGTCTTTATTACACAGGACAAGTAAAAAGCTAATGAACTTGTTTTGTTTAAAAATTTGACAATGACAGAACAAAACTATCATAACCCTTCATTCAAGAGATTGTAATTTTCTTACTTTTTGTGGCAATTAAATTTCTTCACACTGTAAACTTTGTTCAATAAGCTAATTTTATAAAATTATTTTCTTATTCATGAACAGTCTACAAATCACTGTAGATAAATTCAACAAAGCACAACCATTTGCATATATACACTGAACCATTTTTCACAAACAGATCAATAAGAGAGGTAATAATGAAAATTTTGGCATGCCTACTTCAACAGGATATTAAGAATGTTACAAAAAGTAAAAAATAACATTTTATGCTTTGGTTGCTTCAAGACCATTTGAGTTTTTGATAATCCAAATTTATCTTTTGTAACCCAAACAGCCTTAAAGTAGCCTTTCACAAACTTCCAGTTGAATTTTATACTTCACTTTATTTCCCCTACCATTCAATATTCATTAAAAATTGTTATTTTTACCATATTATTATAACAGCATTAAATGACGAAATTTTATAAAATTAGTTGATAATGAAAAAATGAATATGTTAATTAATTTTCCAGTCCAAGAATATTATATATATTTCATATCTGTAATTATTACACATTGAATTTCCATGCTTTCAGCAGGCAACAATACATTTTAAAAACAAAAATAAAGAACAAATCTTGTTAACAATTATCCTTTACTCAAATATCTCCAAAGATTTTCTACTTTCTTAGAACAGGTAATTCTCATCCAAGTTTGTTATTAACGGAAATGTAATTGAGGGAGAATCAAAGGATAAACATCCTTATACACAATTATGTCATGTGGCAACTGCACAATAAAGATCCACTCTACACGGTAGCTAGGTTCTCAAAGGCGCCAGTGCAGGTTCAAATGAGGTCCCTAATTGTGCTTTACATTATAAATTAGATTTAATCGATGAAGAAATCATTCTCCACTTTATGCTACTGAGTATCTCATTCCTGGGCTCCTATTCTGAAAATGAATTTGTAAAATATTTATTCGTAAACTACACAAAGTAAAAGTCAACAATGCAAATATATCTTTGAAGCACAAATAACGAAAGTTGCTTTTAATTTGTTCTGTACTATTGACAGTTTTACTCGTATAGTGTACAAATGAAAATTTTTACGAATTCATGCCCTGGTCATGCAGTAGGTACCACAGCTGATTGAGATGGGAAAACAGACTAACCAGGGGTCTTTCTGAGAATTATTAATGTTCTTCTTTTTCTCCTTATTCTTATTATTAGGGGTAGCCATTTCTTGAAATAATTCTCCTACTTCAATTGCAGCAATAATAAGGAATAACCTTAATTAAATATTTTGGTGACGAGTACAGTTATGTTACAAAATTCTTGTCCACAAGATAACTTAAAAACATTTTTGAGCATTAACTCCATCTTTATTGTACGTTGGCAGGGGCTTTGGGGGCCCTGACTTGACTTGACATGACGCGGTGTCATGCACCACCCTAACCCACACGCATACCACTATATTTTGGCATTTCTCACATATGAATGTCACATCCTTAAAACACTAGAACCAAATCAATATACATCAACGTGAAAGTCTCATCAAAAACTTGATTTTACTTCAAGTGACAAATTTTTAAGTTATTTGAAATTAACTGTTTTACAGTATTTGACTGACACCTTTGATTGAATTGTTTCAAAGGATATTTGGTGATGAAATTCTTGCAGTTTTAGATTCACAAATGATACGTACTTCATACTGAACAAGACTGAACTGAAGACAAAAAATTTTTTGCAAGCAAAACTAGACAATTTTCTTTTTTCATATTTTAACATAAGAACATACAGCTACTTGAAGAAAATGTAGAAATATTTTTCGAAGTGTTGAATATTAATTATTGTTCAGATAATTTTTGTAACAATGCCTTTATTACACCATGCACTTACTTATATTTTATTTAAAAGGAATTGAATATTTGTGGTTTTCAACTTCTGTACAAAGTTAAATATTTTAATAGGGTATACTGTAGTACCTTGAATAAATTCCATCTCATAAAAGAAAATATGTCCCCTTTTAATGAATCACAGAAAATGCTTGTTATGCTAAATTCAATAATTTTGCTCAAAAATTACCTAAGTATAATGGAGAATAGAGAATAGCAAAAACAATTCTCGATCGTTCATTTTTCTCTCTATTATCAAACAAATAAAAATTGACAGATAAAAGCAGAGTAGTCATAAACAAAAGTTGTTTCTGTGCATCTGAAGATGAAATGTCCTTAAACATCAGTGATCAACTATCCTATACATGTACCTGTGGCGGCTCACGAGGATGATAATGTGTGCTACACACATATCTTTGTGCTGAAAGTTATAACTACAACGCAATTCTGAAAATTGTTTAGTTACTTTGCCTAAGACTGAAAACTTCAGTCATTCTCTTTTCAAAGGGAAGACAAGCTTCTAATAGATTTCTCCTTTTGCTTACTTATCCAGTGTTCAGTAACAAGATTCTAATTGCAACAGCTGTTGCTAGAATCATGATGTGAATTGTTAGTTAATCACAAAGCTGTTGAAAAATTCTTCAAAATGTTTTTCCAAACTCAACTGGAGGAAGTTAAATTTCACCATGGTTGGAGACTCCTGCATTTCATTCCAAAAGTTTTCTGTTCCATTCATTTGAAAAGTTTTAGTAAATGTGACTGACTGTTGCAAAAACCACTTGTGTACACATAGAATACTGCATAGAAAAGTCATTTCCCCTCCTTTTTGATAGCATATAAGGTGCACAATACACAAGTGATACATTTTAAAAACCATCAAAAAGATCTGAGTACACTGCATCATTATTGCAAAAAGTATCCACAAGTTATTTTAAAAACTTGCAGCACAGTTAACGATTTTGTTATTTGAATTTCTTGATATGTAATGATAATCAATTCAAAGTTGAATGGAATCAGAATTTGACATTTGCACATACGTTCTATTACAAATATTGTCAACTGGTAGAAATGAAGGGTATCTCACCCTATATATTATATACACTATTGCATGTGCAAGTCACTTGAATTTGCTGAGCGGGTTGCAGTGGAAGGGAACTCCTCTTCCTTGGCACTAATGTAAAGAAAGAATAAAAAACATCAGATACCTGGACCCAGGCCACTCCTTGCAGATCACAGGTCAGAACACATCTGGAGCCCTTCATTCTATTGCTCTTTCATACCCCTTTTGTGTTCTTCAGCACAAAAGAATTGTTAACGACTTTGTCTTCCCTTAAATCTTCTCAGCTATCCTCAGATGTTGATTCTTCATTCTGCAATGTGGTGCCTTATATGCTCTCCTGCTGTTGGGCCTATTGATTTTGGAACAGTTACAAAAGCAAATGGGCCACAGAAGCACTGGCAGCAAGAGTCGCACTTGCAGAGAGAGCACTGCTTGATCGTGCGTAGAATCTGTTTCGTGGACTATAATGGCTCAGGTCTCCATATATTGTGTGAAGGCATTACAATTTCAAAACACTCAATATCAATAAGATGGTTGTGCTCATCTGAGGAGGCCAGCACCAGATGTGCAGAGGTAATGTCGGCAATGAAGAAGTAGATAGTTACCATTGATAGAAAGGGAGGTCCTGAAGGTGACAGACCAACATTGCATTGTAAAATTATTGTCAGCAGAAATGGAGACCGATTTTGTCTACACATTTACTTTTCAATTTGCCTCATGACAATGAGAGAAATTGTATCTACCAGAAATATAGATTCTCACAGCGCAAGGCAAAGCGTGAGGAGCAACACTATAGAGAATCCCACCATCATGGTTGATTATACATAGTCATAGCTCTATGTAGAATTATTCTATTTCATACATTGTCTGTCCTGGGCTACCAAACGCCACACCATATCACATCACGGAGACAGATTGGCTCGGCTCAATTTAGAGGTTTAACATGACACTGGCATTACATGATTTGTTCAAGCAATACGACCTTGCAACAATAATGTAGATTGGGTATTTTACAGTGGGATGAAGGGCACGTAGGGTAAGGATGTAGCAGTCATGTTAGCAATTGCAGAGGAATTTCTTGTGTGAATGAGGAGCTACTTTCATTCTACATATCCGCCAGTTTAAATCTACCCAGTTCAGAGCAATTACTCAGGAGCCACCACTACACAGCTACTATATAGCATTTAATGTTTGAAAAGCAGCCTTGTTATTAAAAATCAATATTGTTGGGAAAAAGACATTTATTGTGATAAGTATAATAAAATAACCCTTTGACTACTCTGGATGTGTTGACAAATGGAAAATTTCCAGGCCTCGGGACATGTTAGTGCATGCAGTCAGGCTGTACACGGGACTCTACACGAGTGGAGATGTGAGGCCATTCTCCCTCCCCCTGATGCCATTTGTGAGGGCCAAATGATTCCTGGAATGATTTTAATGGCATCTACGTGTGGTTCTCTGATTCACCAACTTGATGTTTTGATGCCCTTGTGGGTTGCAGGCCTCACATTTCTATGAGTTAGTTCAGGGTTTTGCTACATTATAAATGCATACTGTCTGGTTCAGTGCCCTTTATGTAGGAATGACTAAAGTTGGTTTCTTACATTCTGCATCACTAGAGTGAGCTTTGAGGAGGATTAGGAAGTCTTCCTCTCACCAGACAACCTCAGAAAAAGAAATTTATGGTTGCACTGCCACTTTACAATTGCTGTTTACATTTCATTCCTGCAAAACATTGGAGTCCTTGAAGTTCTGTTAGGTTTCCCCTAGCACATGTTTTCATTCTGCTTTTGTTTCTTGCCTTTAGTGGTTGAGTTGTTCAAAACTTTCTATGAGTCTGCATTTATTTAACATTGAATTTACTCCATAATCTCCAAGTTACTGTGGCTGACAGCCATACGTATAACACACACTACACATATGTCATTCTATGCATGCCTGTAGCAGTCAAAGGGTTAATATTCTTGTTGAATAGAATATTAATATTTTAATAGCATTTTTTTCTTTCTTGTCTGTGGTTCTTAATTGGAAAGTCAAAGATATGAGTTCTCTGAAAGGAGTGTCTGTAGTAATTTTACATTTGAAGCTGATATGATTACGTAATATTGTGTATGACTTTCTTTTATATTACAAATTTCATACATCAGAATGCATTTTTAATTACTTAATTTTATAGTCAATGATGCAATTATCATGATAAAGAGTGTCCAGAAGAAATAATGAAATGTATTAGTAATTTATTTTAAAATATCATTTGGGAATGTAAGATAAATGACGAAATGAGTGGAATGAGAAGAAAAGTTTTACAAGCCATTAATATTATTTCAAACTATGTACTATTTTATAAGTCTTCTACATTTTTAACACAGAAGTTTGTGCAACACTTTTTTTTATCATTCTTTAAATTTTCATTCCTTCTTTTAGAAATAGAAAACTTCATTCATGAAGCCACAAAATTGTAAGTGATCTAGGCAATAACTGGGTGTGAGTGATGAACACAACATCCAGCTCTTGGAATGTAAGATCATGAAGTGTTCTTGTAGCCCTTTGAGAGATACTCTTCAGACTTCTTGAAACTAATAAGAAAAAACTTGGGACATCCTGGATCACATTTGCTTGTGCAGTTGCTATTGATCTACGTCACTGCATTAATATTACATAATACTAAATAGTGGATTCATTTGTGAGAAGTTAAATACTGCTTAAAACTGGGCTCTTTTCTTAACATTAAAGACTTTATAGTTACCATTTAGATTATAAAGTAATAATATACCTTTAAGCTTAGCTGTAAAAATAATACAAAACCTTTATGTAAAAAAAAGTTTATATACAGCTCTCCTACATTTCTAAGAGTATAAAATATTAGTTATCCAGATTATTAGTGTTTGATTCCTAGAGTGGCATTCACCAGCAACGGAAGAACAAGATGTTCCTTAAAGGACATAAAAAAAGCACATACGGACGGACATTTCACTTCTGTTCAAAATTCCTTAATTCCAATGTACAGCAATGCGATCTCCATCTTCTACTGAATAGAAAGCTATTTCTTTCATTACATTTTCCAGAGGAGCTTCTATATCAGGATACTGAAAAAAAAACAATTATTTCATAAATATTTATGTTAATACATTTTATTTTTAAAAAAATAAATACTTGTGATATTTCAAGTATCCAAAGTTTTAATTTTATTTCTTCAAATAAGCAACACTCACACAAAAAAACACCAGACTCTTGCTTTAAAATTTTCTTACAGGAGACACTCTCGCAGAGAAAGAGAGAGAGAGAGAGGGAGAGAGAGAGGAGAAAAATAGAGGGAGACAGGAGTAAAAGAGAGAGAGGAGAGAGAGAAAGAGGAGAGAGAGAGAAAGAGGAGAGAGAAAGAGAAGAAAAGAGAGAAAGAGGAGAAAAGAGAGAGAAAGAGAGAGGAGAGAGAGAAAGAGAGAGAGGAGAGAGAGAAAGAGAGAGAGGAGAGAGAGAAAGAG
>BOPP01000007.1:4975256-5006271 GCA_017312745.1 Gryllus bimaculatus
GAGAGTGCAAGAGAAAGAAAGAGTATGTGTGTGTATGTGTATGTCAGTGTGTCTGTGTGTGCGTGTCAGGTGTATTTCACCAGTGTTGCTAGAATTAGATCATCAAGTAGCTTGCCCTTAGTGTCTAAGATGCAAAGCAGTCTAAAAGAAAAAAGTTCTATTGGCTTGTTACCCTTCCAGAGAAGAATGAGTTTTTGTGTCCTGAACTGCCAGGAGAATGTTCCATTCCTAGGCAGCAGTTAAACACAGATAACAAGCATTCAGAGTACCCTGTGTTAAAAAAAAATAGGGAAGAGAGTTAATAGGAAAGAGGTAGCTTATTACTAAGGAGCGGATTTTAATGAAATGTTATTTCATTTTGACTAATACGTCATTTTTTACCATTGTACATACCTTTTAATGCATTTTTTGCTGTTTTAATCAATTTAAATATAATTTTCATGGCACTTGCTTCAAACAACATTTACAAGGTGCAACAAATGTTACCACAGAATACCAGAGTAGCCTATTCTATTTCTATGTTCTTATATTGTAATGTCAGCTGTGGTGAGTACTACGTAATGTAAGGTTACTGTGATATTCATTGGCACCGTTATCAGTTCGGCTGATTTCACGATAAAGGCAGAGATTTTATTTTAAAGAACTGTCCAAACCCAAAGTTTGCAAGCTGAGTTCAGTTAAACAAAAAGGAACAAACCTCGATTATGGCAGTAACATATCCAACAGCTTGAGTTGTTCATCTCAAGTGGTTTTGATAAAAAAATTTTGGACATTTTTCTTTGTTTTTAGAGCGTTTTTAAAGCATTTTATTGATTATTTTTGGCAATGTTTTAGGTCATCAAAATTTGTCCCCTATTTATAACCCTCTTCAAAATTTTCCTGATATGTAATGATTATTCTATGAATTCCCTGACTTTTCCAGATTATTCCATGTTTTTCAGAAAGTGGCCACCCTGCCCAAATATTTACTTATCACAATTACCTAGAAAGCTCTCCTCCCATCCAGCCCATCACACCTGCTCCATGAAGGTTCAACACGTAACTATGGCAGCTAGTTGCATTGCAGATTGTATAAATGCTAGTAAAATTTAGTGGTGTAACCAAATTTGGGGTAATGTTTTAAGACCATGAATCTCTTTTATCCTACATTTATTTTCTATTCAGCTTACCTTGGAGCTAATGTATGTTAAATATGGAACTTCACTGCCAGTATTATATAGCCTCTGGACAAGCCCTATCAATTTCTGGACAGACATATTTAAAGGTAATTTCTTTTTATAGACCTTACCTTCCATTTTAGGACTAAATATTTCTACACCTGAAATCACAATTAAGGAAAAAACTTAAAATTTGATCATTAATATTAAATGCTAATGGTATGGTAAATCAGTTTATGAAGATAATATTCAATGACTTTAATGGCTTCAGTGATGCAACAGTTAAGGAAAAAACTCATTCACGCATCGGACTGTTACGCCAGAGTGCACAGATTCAAATCCGCTTGAAGCCCAGGCAAGACTTTTTTTTATATTAGAATGGATTTTCACATGAGATTTCAATTTTTCTGAAGTTTGTCCAAGATGCTCAGAAATTTTACTAATTTTGGGTATAATTAAAAACAAGGTCCAAGGGCAAATAAAAGCACTAAATATGATGCTTCAAGCTTTTTTTAACATCACATTGAAGAAATCAAAAAATATTTAGACCAATCAGAAAGGCTCATGCTATTTTCAGCCGATTTCAAATGGAATTTCCCTGTAAATTTAATCTTTCTGAATGCCCTAGCATCTACAATGGCTTACAACCCTACAAATATCCCTTAAATTATCATACATATCAGTATGCATAATCTACAACAATATTTGAAATGAAAAAAGCAATGGCAAAAAAACTCATTGACATACTATTCAAATGACATTTACAAACAAAAAGAATCTTAATTCATCCTCACATACAAATCATTCACAAGAACAAGGTAAACTTTAAAAATTAGTTACTAGTTAAGGATACTGATTAACTGGGACTTCAATAGAGATGAAAAACATTTCACTTCACCTTCTTCTGGTGCCCCGTACTCTGAAGAAAAAATACATACATTTCATAATTTTTTGGTCCATTATATTGAACAAATATCTAATATTGCTTCATTTTAAATACTAAGACAATAATATATTTTGAATGTTACAACATTAAATATTAAGAATTCAATTGTTTCAATGTTGTAGAATTATTTATAGTATTAAAAATGAATACAGGATTTATCTGTGTAACATTAAAAAATGTATATATAATTTAAAAAAAACAACTTTGGTTTTTAATGGTTTTTAAATTCTCATTTATCTTCAATGCTTCAATGTAGGTTTGTATTTTATAGTAGTTTGATGTCTAGCTTTCTGACTTCACAAGAGAAAAACTATGTACATCCTTACTTTGTATGAGTGCAGGATATCGTGGATGAGCTAAGACAAAATTTTCCATAAGGATTTTCACATTTTCTTTTTTATTCATATCAATCCACTCTTGACCATGTTTCTTTAAGTAATCATACTCAGCGCCTTTCCTTTCCTCTGGGGTAATAACGATGCCATTCAACTTCTAAAACATTTGAGATTTCAAGCAATAGAAAGAAAATACCCAAGAATCAATGTTAATACAGAGGAATCTTATCAGCAGGTTCTGTTAACATTTCCATACTTAGTACATCAATATTTTTAAATCTTGATTCCAATCGTCTTAAATTACTTGTTTTCACATTTAAAAATTCCATTGAGCACATTCAAGTTTATCATTAATGTTTTTTCAAAAGCTACCACTTTTCCAATGCAAGGGTGCCATATTCAATGTGTGTTGTGTCAAGAGTATTTTGGGAGTATTTGCAGGCACTTTATCTTATTTCAGAGCCAGGGAACTGAGTGTTACTGTGTCTCTTCATTTTTTCTATTGTGTAATTTTATCATGTGTGTTATTTTGAATTTGATAGACTCAGGATGCTAGTTTTTTTTCTTTCTCTTTTTTTCCTTTTCTTGTTCATGTGCATTGTTTTGGTTTTTGTGTCAAATTTAGTTATTATTCAGTATATTATTTGAAAGTAAATGACTTTATCCCGAATGTGTTTGTGTGTAATTAACAAATAAATTATTTCTCTTTCCTGTTATAGCTCTCTAAAAAAGGAAATGTAAAAAATGCAAATTAAATATTCTTAAATAACACATTCTCCTGCTTTTGACAGTTCTGGCCCCTTCAAAACATGCTAACGAGATTCCACTGTAGTTTCTTAGGAACCGAATTCACACCTGCAAACGGCCAATCCTTGCAATCACAAGCTGTCTAGAAGTTTCATGATTTTCTCGATACAGAACTGGATTCTCATGAAACCTTAATTCTTCTAATTGCTTCAGTTTGTCTAGTTCACTCACAGATTCCCACTGAACAAAAAAATAAATAATATAAGTCAACTTACATCAATCGTAAAAGTAAATTTGAAGTGAACTTAATAGTTACAGACCTTTTGAATCTTATTTGTTGTTAAATAAAGCTGCTTTAAAGAAGAAAATAGTTCAGTTTTGTTTCCTGATTCCTCAACAGGAAAATTAATCTCAATTAAACCAGTATTACAAACATTCAGTGATTCCAAACTGGAATTTTAATGAACATAGTTTATAAAAATCTTCAATAATTAAGGATAAAAAATTAATTCATTTTCAGTTCCTTATTACCTTGGCAGTTTACCAATTTTATTTATTTCTCCCCAGTCTTCAATGCAATTTCCCTCCAAATCAAGAACCTTTAAATTTTCTAACACATGTGGAGGAACACTAATTTGAGTGATATGATTGAATGGCACCTGAAATTAAAAACAACACATAGTTTGTTAAACATTCATCTTATCCTAGATGACTACAAGGTGTTGCCCAGATATTTATTTATCATGATTATTAAGAAGCCCTGTAGGCTCCACAACTACCCCTGCCTGCAAAATACATGCGTTTTGAGTTGAATTATTTCTTGTAAAACTTGGTACTGTAACCAAAGTTGGGGGCAACATTATAGAATCACACACCTTAATTTTTTAAATTTTCGAAGTGTTTGTGCACAATTTCAGAACAATCACTCCAGTAGCTTCCATGTTTTTTGTGAATGCCATTCCAAACTTTCACAGTTCATAGAATATATTTTAAATATTACAAATATAGATTCTTCTTAACATTGTTTGTAAGTAAATTTTACAAGTGAGCGAAGAATAAATGCTGCGTGCACCATCAAGAATTTATTAATTCACTTTATGTATTTGAATATAAGCACACTCAATAACAATTCCTGTAGTATCACCAGAATAATATAATAATATTGTAAAGTCACAGAAAATATGTTATTAATTTTAAGTGTCAACATCAAAGAAAGATAAACAAGCATTTGGATAAAAGTCACTGTCTACTAATCATTACTATAACTAAGAATACCTTCACCTCACCTTCACCTCTAAATTAATTTGAACAACTGAATTAGTTAGATAGAATAATGTAATTAAGAATCGTGTTACATAGCTCACTGACACTTACATTGTTAAGAACAAACATTATTAAACTGAATTCTTGCCTACTGGAATCATTTTATAAAATAAAATTAAAAAATTTAAAATTCACTTTCACTTTTTAACAATGTTCAAATATCAAAAGGGCAAAATTTCTATTAATAAAGTGATCCAAGAATTGAAGGTGGTAATTACTCTAACTACCTCACTTCATGAAGTCCTAACTGAAACTTGATGTCTTTGTTCATCTTAAAACCTTATTATTAATACAATATTTTTTACCATAGAGCATATTTTTTCTCACCTGGAGAGTCTGAATTCCTGGCCACATACTACAGCAGGATAAAATTTCTGACCACGTGTATTCCATTCTTCCAGCAACAATATGTTTAATTTTTGGGAATGAGTCTTTCAAATGAGCTGGTTTTTCTGGAATGGTAAGCCGATTCTCACTGTAAGGATTAAATATTTCATGAATGTTTGTTTCTTTTAAGAATACATAAATTTAAATTCAAAATTGAAACTCTTTACACAAATGAATGAAAGCTGAATTTGTTTCACAGTTAGTAATACTACAAAATAAACATTAATATTATTGGAAAAGCTATCAATTTGTTTTCTGCATTTTCAATGTTATAGCAAGCAATCAAACAATTTACTGCCATTTTTAAATATCTTATAAGCCTTAATGCACATAGATCAATCAAAAGATAAACATGGGAAAGGAAATTATTTAAGAATTGACTACACAGTCATCATGAAATCCAAATTACACTCAGGAAGAACGATTCAAGAATTGTAATAAACAAGCAGAGAAGTCGCACAGGCAGTTATAGATTTGCCTTAACTTATGTGAATATCTTTTCACCTTGTATTTAGCCACCACAAGTCCGTAAGTTGCTGAGCAATTTCAGCAACCACTTCCCAAGAATTCAACAAATTTCTCGATAAATCAAGTTCCGCTATTCGAGGACATAAATTTTTCAGTTCTCCTGGGGCTCCAGATCCATTGACCAGTTCTTCCTTCAGACACACTACAGTCAATTTATCAAACTGGCTAAGAACAGACATTTTATAAAATTAATTATGTTATATATTATTAATTATGTTATATACTCTTTCTCTGATTAGAAGTAAATCGTATTCTTATAACATCTCTCTTTATTGAATATTTTTAAAGGAAAAAATTCCAATTTACTTCATTTTTTCTGAAGTTGAACTAATTTTTATAATCTATTCAGAAAGGGCAATTAAAATGAACAATTTCTTGGAGATTCTAGTACGCTATTTTCTACTACTGATTAGATGTAACAAGTACACAGTTTTTAAGAAAGGAAATACAAAGTGTGTGGGTGTTTTTTATTTTTGTTTTTAAAGTAATATGTTGAGGAGGAACATAAAATTCCCATCCCTCCCTAGAATGGGTATAAAACAAGTAAATTAAATTTTATGGGTTGAATAGTATGCCAGTATAAAACTAAGAAATTCCATTACGTAAGAGTGCTTAGGTTCAACATTGACAATAAAACACATAACATAGTTGATACCCACACTATATGTTAAAAACTGCAAAACTATTCAAAAATTTACCTCTGTTTTCTATTAACTTTATCAAAACCAACAACTTCAAATAATGGTGCTTTCATATTCTTTTTCAAAATTTCTAAATTTGATTTATCAACTCCAGCAGTTTCCCCTTTCACTTCTCCATACCGATTATGAATAGCTGTGGCACAATCATGACCAAAATTCACTTTTCCAAAACGAACAAATGATCCTGAGGTCATATGCCTAAAACAGATTTTCAACATTATATCAACTTTCAAAACCATATTCTTTGGTTTCCTAAAATGTTAGATCTGGATAATTACCTGGTGTGAAAGTAAAATTTCCCTTCATGAGTTCCATTGTGTTTACCACGAGATGGATCATCCCAATCAATTCCTAACCAAGTTCCTTTAGTTGGAGGTACTTCTCCAACAAACATTAATGTGCCGAAGTAGCCCATGTACTCAACTCGCTGTCCGATCTTCAAACAGAATGGGTTTTCAGTAGGCATGGCTTTGCCGTTCAGACTTGATCCAACCATCATTTACCCTTACAAACTCACGTTCATATTTCACGAAAAAAACCTATAAACCCAAAAATCAAATGTCATTAAAAGAGCACTGTCATATGAACTTACATGTTTCATTGTCCTATTAATTTAATGCACAGAATTAAACCGTACATGAACAATAATTTGGAATCTTGAACACTGTGACAGCTTTTGAAGTGTGCAGACGAAGTAAGACGTTAATTCTTTGAGGTTAGGAAGGTAGCTTACTCAAATGATTCGCATTCGAGATTCAAATTTACAAGACCCCTAAAGATTACGGTATTGACAGAATTGAAATTGCAATATTTATATTTACAAGCCAATGATCTATTTAACATTCTATGACAACCCCGTTGTCAACAATCAATAGTTGACATCAGTTGACATGCTCTCACTCCATAACCACGAATTATAAGATCACCAAAGATCACATAGAGGTAGAGCTGAGTAACACATTGCAAACCATTGTTGACTTCAGTAAAAAAAGAGTGCTAGCTTCACAATAATTTATTTTCTGAATGTGATCTCGCACACACTTTCATTGGCAATACAAAACACATAGAGCAACGATCACCCAGAATCACAAGACTATGGCTATGACGTTTACGTGATGAAAGATGTCAGTCAGATCACATGTTAACTGATGTTAATGGCACAAGAAATTTGACAGATAAATAACAAGGATGTGAAATAGCGAGATATTCTGGTAAAAGCAGTATTCAGATAAATACCTATTATTATGTTTATTTTGACAATTTACCGCCTTCGCTTATCAGATATCTGATAACTGGAGCACGGTATTTTCTATTAAAAAATATGCGTTGAAATTTTGTATTTACATTATATCGGTAATTCAGCTTTTTTTAAAAAAAAAAAATATGTGATCGCGTTTAACAGCTTTCTTTACATTATTTTGCCTATTTATCAAAGGGACCATCAAGTTTGTGCCGCAAATTTGGAACATTTTGAATAAGTACCCCTTCTCTCCCCGTGTTAAGCACCAGTGACGCACCCCTTGAGCCGCCTTCGTTCTCACGAAGGCGCCGCTTGAACCCCCTAAATAATTACGCTTGCGGACCTACCTCCCTACGATTCACAAAAAGTAAAAATAAATTCTGTAACAATGAAAACAATGTGTTAATTTTATTGGGTTATACATTAAAATTAATTATAATTAATGTCAGAATTTATTGGCGATGCTGAGTGCACCCAACAATACGTTTGGGGGATTGGCGAGAAAATTTCAGACTACTGCACACGTCGTGGACGCCGCATGGGTGAGAATTGGCTGCGTCAATTAATTTTATTCTAGAATATACTGTTGGAATTCGAATATTTTCTTCATATCCTAACATTCAATCAATAGTATACCATTGATGAAAATACATTTTCAATTATTGTCAACATTATTATTTGATTATTATGTCGTCGATATTTATTTTGTATTATTTGTAATTTATTTATTCAAACTCCTGTTTGACACATCCTAAATTTCACAAGCATATGAGGATAAAGACCTTTATATATATTTGAAGATTGATATTGACACGTCGATATTGAATTTTGAGTTTTTATTAATTAATAGGTACATTTTTATTTATTTTTTGAAAGGTTTGTTAGCTGTAATTTTTATGTGATCTTTCCAGGTAAGCATTTTGTCAATATGTAGTCCTAATTTAATTTAATAATAATTTCCGAGGTACCGGAACGCCGTTCTGTCGCGCTCCGCCAGAAATGAAGCCCAGTTGCATCAAACCATCCTCTGTATTCTACTGAAGTGATAGGAATTGCATCAGGTCGCCGTTCTCGAGATATAAACACACAGATTCGCAGCGTTTGCAGCATTCCATCATTGATTCATTAACTGGAGATAAAGAACTGGAGTGAGTACAGTGGTCAAATTGAACGTTTGCAATCTCTAAAGAAGAGTGACATTGGTCTTTATACTGCCACTGGCGGATCCAGGAGGGGGGGGGGCATGGGGACCGCGCCCCCTCCCCAAAGACCTTTCTTTTACCTTCCTGAATTTGGCAAAATTTATTTCAATATTCTTGTATAGTATCATATATATATATATATATATATATATATATATATACACATATGTGTATTATTTAACAAAAATCTGCGATGGCCCCCTTTAAAATGATCGAGTGGATCTACCCGTGTATACTGCTATCATTGGCAAGTACCCATTGTCAGATTCCTTTTGTGGTTATAAACAATGGAAAAAAGAGACAAAGACTTAGTTCCTCGCAATGATACGGTTTTTTTTTCTTGTAGAGGGTCGTTCGACTCTTTGAACGTCCCTCTACAAGAAAAAAATGCCCGTATCATTGCTGGGAACGAAGTCTTTGTCTAGTTTTCCCATTGTTAATAATCACAAAAGGAATCTGGCAATGATAGCAGTGTACAGAACAGTGGTACTGGTACATTATTAGTTCCCGGTGAGCGACGCGCAATCCTTTATAACCCTCCGGGGGTCAAGCTTACTCGCGTCACAAGATATACACAAGTGTGTGTGCGTCGCTCACCATAAGTAAATGGAAGTGTTTAAAGGAAGAAATAACCATATACCAGTGGTCTGCAGCAACAAAAATGCTGCTGAACAAAATCGCAGAAAATATTATCTCGAAACGTATCGCGTGCATTGCTCAAGAACAACAAATAAAATACTCTCCCATAACACTAAATCAAATTGAATATTTTAACAAAATATTTTATGAAAATTGCAATAACATTGAATAGTATATACACAGTACGATAGTTCTTTACATTACTCCAAGAATATAAAAAGTCGCTGTTCCATAACGCAACAAGTTGCAAATATTTAACCTGGAAGGGGTCGCGTGGATTGCAGGATGCTTATGATTTTCAGTATCTTTTCACTAGACTTTTATCTGCAAAATTCATTTCTCGTCACATGATTGCAGACTGTCAATTCTCAGACATTATTATATCTCGCGGGTGTCTCTGGAGGCGCAATGCTCCCACGCGCCGTTCTTCTTTACAAACGCACGACAAGCAGAACCAACCGACGCATCGCCCGCGTAGACCTTGCAAGAACCAGAATTTTCATAATTCAAATAGGCTTTATCAACTTTTCGGAGGATAAGCTGTTATAGATACTTCCAGGTAGGACCGGATTTATGGTCTGCGTGGCCCCCAAGCAGATCACAAAGGAGGGGTCCCTCGCTAAAAAAAAAAAAGTTAGACGGGGAAAAGAAACCATCCTAAATGATTTGGGGTTTCGCACAAACAAATATTTTTTTTTCTTCCAATCTCTATGTACTTAAGAGTTGGTGATTTAAGTTATTTACAAATGGGCTCTGTGCTTCACAGGAAAAAAATGTCAGCCCCTAGCCCCAAGCACGTGCTTGTATGTAAATCCGGGCTTGCTTCCAGGAATTGACAGAAACAAGAATTACAAAGGAAAGTTTGTATCATATTCGCCCTTGGTTTTTACTGAGATAAGTAGGTACTAACAAAATTAGCACGAGAGAACAATTTTTTTTATAAAAAAGGCGTAAGTGTTTGAATTTTTTATAAAATTGTAATAATTATTTTTAATAAAGTACTCTATTACTGAAATTAAGGATTAAAAGACATTTAAATATCAAATTATTATTAATTCATTTCATGTTTTAGAAGACCTCTAAGCAACGAAAGTTACGCTGGGGTTCGTTTTCTCTCGCGAGACCCGTTCGTTTGCAACATGCGACCTCTCCTTACAGCCTTGCTGTCGCATGACTTCAGCTGCGTCGTAAGCAGTGATTTCGTAATTCAGTCAGTACGCTTATATTCAAAGAAAGGTGGAAATAACGCATTCAAACATTTCATTGTTTCTGGACTTCCAAGTTCCTGGGTATCCAACTAAACCATATGAAGGCTACTGATAGATTTCCTAGAATTTCTGTGTGAGTGGGAAAATAATAATGTCTATTTTTCATCTTTTTTATTTTACAATTTGTAAAGCACAATAATGTTATTTTATACTTTTTTATTTAAAGATATTTTCGTAAGAAACTTTTTAAAAGAAAAACTTGCAAGTAAACGAGAAAAGAACTTCACGTTCCAGTCAACCTTTCTTCATTATTCTGGAATTCTAGAAGAAACATGGTTTGGAAGTTTTTAAGGAACCTAAAGTGTGGAACAGCTGTCGGTTACTACATTTACTTTATGGCTCAACTTGAATCATTTGGCCATGATACATTATATTTATGATTGTTAAACCTACTATTAATACAAAGCATGAATTTAAAAAAAAGTAATAGTATTGATAGATTTTTACTTTCTCTTTGTTTCTGAGGATAGACAAGTCAGGCAACTTTATTGTTAAAAGAAATATTTTTAATGAAAACTTGCATTATACATTTTTTTAAAGAAGGATCTTGAAATAAGTTCATGTCCAATTTTTATTTTTTTCAGAACATACCCTCAAAAACGCTCCAAATTATTTCTTTAAAATTTCTTGGGCGCTAAAAAATATGGAGTTAGTCCCAATTGCAATATTTTTTGAAAATTGCAAAAAGTTAACATTTCAAATCTATGAAATTTAAGTTAGAGATTTTTGCTTTCAACAAAGAGTTTTTAAAAAAGATCATGTACAATTTTGTGGAGATGAGTAGTTTTCGCCTAATTTGTGCTTGAAATTACAATTTATAAAATAAATATTTTCTCCAAAGCCACTCTAAATTTACACCAATAATAGAAGAAGGGATGCTAAAAAGAATGATGCGGGTCTCTTATTTGTAGAAACTCAGAATTTTCGAAAATTGCAAATTTAGAAAAGCGAGAAAGTATTTGCTGCTGTAGCCCCACTACTTTGATGGATTGTTTTTACTAGACAGAAATGTCATTAAATGAAATGTAGATTAATGTATTGTACGTGACTTAAATGTACCTTACATTAAATTTACTGCTTATATTAAAAACAATGTAGATTTAATATAAAGGTTTTCCTGTTTCCCCATCTCTCATCATTCACATCATATATTCATAACCATCAGTCCATCAAGTTCATTCACTCATTCTTTCCAGGTATAACTATAAAGCTTTGACTATTGCATTCTAATGTACATGTACATTTAATTTACTATGCGTTCATGATAATTACTTTAACGAACATTTCATTAAAGTAATGCAGAAACTGTGTACACAATAGCACCGTTTCTCAAACCATGATTTTTGAGATTCATAAAATCACTGTCGCATTGCACCTCTGAGAAGGCCTCAAGTCTGTTTCAATTTAGCCAAGAGTGTAATGCATAGAGTATCTCTGCGTCGGTGGCCAAGTTACGACTTCTTTCCTCTACAACACAATAAGATGCGCAAGTAGTAAGATTGCAGAGATATAAGCAAACACAGTAGTATATCAATATAAGTAAGGTTTTCTTTATATGCTGCTTTGTCCTCTACAAACCAATTTGAAAATCGAGGGGATCAGTCAGTAACATTCACCAGCCTTTAATGACTTTTTTGGTAAGAGACACAGAAATATTTTCAACAATAACTGGTGTCATCTGAAAGCTAGTAGAACCAGGGATAGCACTAGATGACTGGAAAACAGCAGGGGTGACACCCTCATCTAACAGAAAGTACTTCCTGTGTCTCTCTTTAGAGATATTTCTATGAAGGGAAAAAGTTGCCTCTTTTGACTTCCAGCGAATATTTCTGATGGTCTAATTCTAAAGGGCATTGTCAGGATTTTGTTTTCCCCCTCACTCATTAGCTTTGAGGATGTACAAGTGAAGAACAAGTGATACATAAAACACTGTATAGAATTTTATTAAATTCATGGGTGAGATTGCACTTCAGAAACATACTGGTTTGGGATGCATACGGAACTCGTGTCTCACTTACAAACACAGTGTCAAATTGTTGAACTTGGTCTGTGATACATCATGTTCCATTTACATTCCATCAGAAATGTGCACTCAGTACACAAAATTGGAGAAAGGAGAGAGAACAAGTACAGAATGATGGTATAATAAAAAAACAAGTTAGTTGAACGTACAAGTGATATTTGTGCTTTGTTAAAAATTTAATTGATTTAATTGGTATGTAATATGGTGGAGGAATTAAATCAATTGGTTCATTGATTTCCTACAATCATATCAAATTATTGAAACATGTGTAACATGTATTCCATATTTACATAACTCATTTGCACTCATCATTGCTTCTTGCATACCTGGTTAATTTAAAAATTGATTTTCTCACGAATTATGAAACAATACATTACAGCACCATCTTACACCCTTGCTCCACTTAGGATATTTACAAACATATTCCTGGAGTGCAATATACTTATTACAATGCAAAGGAACAATATATCCATGCAGTGCTTAAACAAATGCACTGGTTGTCAAATTTTCAAATCAAATCATACAATATTGAATTTGACATTTTAACAAAATATAACATGAACTGTGACAGGAAGTAGAACCTTGCCAAATGACAATGGCAGGAGAATATTCTTCAGTTGCTTTAAACTCTGAAATTCACACATAACTTCATAGCAATTCTCCTGATTATCACAGATGAATTGAAGCATGTAGTATATAACGAAGAGTGTAATCAACAACATATAAATCCCTCCACCACTATTTTTTATTTTCTGAAGGAAGCAGTTCTTGTACATTCCAAAACAAACTACCATCCTCAAACTTACAGAGTAAATAGCACATTGTATAACTTACTTTTTTAAAAAGTAATAATATGCTTCAACCTTTCTTAGACAATCAGGACCATGCTGATATTGTAGACATACTATTATTCAAAACTAGAATACTACAAAAATTCAACAACTGGTTTATGGCACCATCCCAAAAAATATCGAGATATTCTTGAGAATAAAGATGATTATAGAATTACTTAAAAGGAAATATTTTACATGATAAGGGGCATTTTTCTATGTACATATTACAATATATTTTTGAGCATTGATTGTCACTGTGAATTTATTCCATTCACCTGTCAAATTATTATATTAAGTTATGTCACTGCAGTCAGCAGTTACTGTTTATTTTTTCATTTTCCAGGAAGAAGACAGAAGATATCTCTAGAACGGATCTTGCTTCAATTCTTAATTCACTGAATGTTATATTAATGAGCTGACTTATAACCTATTCCACCTTTTCTAACCACTTCATAATATCCTAAAAACAATATTGACCACACACATTTTACTGATGGAGTCCTAGTATCTCAAACAAAAGTCTACCAAAGTACACAAACAATAAAATCATTATAAAATAATGCACAACTTTTCATCATATTAAAAAGAATTGTGCATAGAACTTTTAACATACTTGTAAATTAAGAGAAAGTTCACATGGTCACAAATTAATGGAACTTACAAGTCATGCATCCATAAAGACTGAAAATAATACCAAAATCAAAAGTTTTACATGAGTTGGCAAGTAGTGTCCACGTTGCAATATGAAATTACAATCTCTTCAAAACAGAAAGATTCCATAACATCAACCTAAACCTATCATTTTTATTAAAGAACCAATGGAGCAATGACAAAAAATGACAGGCACAAGCAAGAGAAATTAAAAACGGATATAAAATAGAATCAATTTATGGGAAATGGAAGAACCCTACTAGATCTTGCTGCAAACTTGTTTTGTCAATCTTTAAGTCGAAATTGAATGGCAGGAATTTAAATTATATTACCTAGAGGTTGAAGGTAAGTGCACTAGTCATTGTTAAGGTTATATAAAAACTCTCCCTATAATAATTATTTTCTTGACAACATATGGTTGCTACTTCTATCATAAATCCAAATATAGATGTCCTGAAGACTCAATTGAAAAAAATAATATAAACACTGAATGGAAGGACACAGTAAAAGGCTCCAAAATGTGTTCCCATGTAAAAAAAAAAGAGAGAAAAGAAAACAAGAAATTGAACAAACATGAGTGGAAAGGTGGAACAACTTGAGGGACAGTGCCAAAAATCTTAAAATTTAATAAGTTGCATATATCATAAAAAGTGAGATTTACTGACATATTTATTTTGCAAGATCTTCAACCTCCAAGTGCTTTAGTCAAAACTCAAGCATAATATCAAAGATTCTCTTTGTATGTTTCACTTACCCACAGAAACTTCTTGGCACTTGTTTCACCTGCTCATACAATATTTCACAAACTAATGTCAATTAATATAAACAGTTGCTCTAAAATTACCACTAGGACATCTACAGATATCACTACTGCTACTTGCTTGTTAATATCAAAATGGTCTCAAAACCATTGCTAGTCATGTTCAAGATACTTAAACGAGTACAAATAATAAATTATTCATAAAAAAGAAATATATTTGGTTGGTAATTCAACAAAGGAGTGGTGCTTTCCACCAGCAATAATTTGCTATCACATATAAACCATTCAACTAAAAATTGAATACTTATAAAAATACATTTAAGGATCAGTGTGTTTCTCACTAGGAAATGCTCGAGTATATTATACCTGCTTACCACCAAAAAAAAGTGACACACTGAAAAAATGCAGATTTATGTACTTTGTTGGTTGAAACAAAATATTTCGGAAGCATGTGACATGGTTTTATTTATATATTTCTCACCCACTTACCATGTACAGTTTTTTTGCATCCTTATTAACAGTGACTAACCAAATTTTGTTCCTTTTCTCATTTGTAAAAGAGCGCTGTACTTGCCCATCTGATTTCAGCACCAGTTTGAGAGAAAATTATAATACAACTACAGCAATGAAGTTCTGATAGTCCTGTAATATGCAATCAACTAACTGGTCACACAATAACCCAAGACAAATACTTTTAATTGCAGAACTTCACACTTCAATTAAGGCACCATTGAGTTAAAAAATAACACCACAGGTCAACAAAAGGCCACACCATTTGTAAGCAAGCTGTTTAGGCAAACCTCACTTTAATATGTTGTTGATTGAGGGTTGAACTGGAAAGATCAAATGCTGAAATTTCATTAAGATTGAAAAGAGTTTATGAGAAAACATGAAACAGTGAATTTCTATTAGCAGTCATCAATAAAGCAAAAATAAATTGACTCTTATTGAAGGAAATGATAAATATTACATGTGCAGAAATTTAACTAATTTTCAAGAGACCTGAATTCACTTTTCATGCAGTATAATAAAACAATGATTTTAAATACTGCAATGTGGCCACAAAGATAGTCTTTTCTTAACACATCTAAAATATGTAATGTCACGAAGCAAAGAAAAGTCTTCTTCGCATAAAGAAGGCAAACAAAGATGTTTTGTTTCAGTAACCATGAAGAGTAGTGATGAAATAAATAAGGATTAATAAGCGGCATGTTTATAAGTTCTAGATATTTTTTTTTTATATTTATGAGTGAATGAATTGTTTATATTGCCTCAACTATATTGGCAAAAAAAAACACCTCCAATCTAAATTGTGCAAAAACAATAATTCAATACGTAACTATTAGTCCCTTCCACATAACACATCATTAGTCAGACTTGTTTTTGCCAATACAACCCTGAATAAATTGACAGTATAAAATGAAGTTTGCCTTGACATGATAATAGGATGAGAAATACATCTCACTTAATGTGAATTTGTGGAAGATAAGAAGTATCAATCTAGTCCTCTGCCCAATACTACAGAAACATTCACATAATTTTTACAATATTTATACATTTCACACAGCAAGGAAACATTCCTGATGAACTTAAAAACCAAACCTCTTCCCTTTCCTTCATTCTAATTAACATCTACAAACTACTACATTGAAATGAGTACAAAGATCAAAATATTACAAAAAAAATCTACCTACTTTGATAATAAATTATTCATTTTCAAATCAATGGACTAGGACAAAAAAAAACAACATACAATATGAAAAGAATTCGTATTCGAAAAAATAATCTTATAAAAACATATAAAAGTAACTGCATACATTATCTTTCTACACTTTATAATACTCAGAGGAAGTAGATAAACAAGATTCTTTTAAAAAAATCTTAATAAGTAGCTAACATATTAAGATACAATGAAAAATCTATTGTTATTAATATTCTTAATTTTTCAAGACTACCATCGCTGCATACCAAAACACTGAACACCTATTTATGAAATAGGGATGCAAATCATCCTTTACACATAGAATAAAAGTACCTGTGTATATGAAACACAATTCCAACATGCATTTTATGAACATACTACCACACATAACAATAAAAAATAAGATAACTCATCTACTGAATTGATACCACCATACAGACACAAAACACCAAGTTTCCTATGTTCCTATAAAATTAATGCAGTAATTATCCATTTTAATGAATGAACAACTAATTGAAAAGTAAACTCTACTATTCTACCACATGACTGAAAATGAGGATGACCTTATTTTACAAGAACTTTCTATTTCACAAAATCTTGAGTCAAAATTTTATTAGAAAATACCTAATATAAAATATAAATTAAAAATGATCAGAAAGGAGAAAAGATTTATAAACTTTTAACCAAATATATGAAACTAAGAAAATATTATCCTGCAAAAAATACTAATGCGAACGTTCTTTTAGTCTTCCTGTAATCAATTCCAAACTTCACCAAATATAAACATTAAAAATGTATTTTCTTCCATAAGAATAGATTTTCAGGAAGTGTTATCATAATAAGCCAATACTTTTATACATTCACAATTGTTATATATTCAAACAATTTTATTCAATTCTTTCAACTAATTTATTGAAATTATTTTCAATGAATTCCTAGAATTCCAATTCCGAAGAGCTCACTTTCAGTTTGTGCTCCGACATTAAAAAAATATAAAAATACACAAGGGCAATAAGAAATCACACATTGATACATAAAAGGGATTCATTTCTCACATGAAGAGCATTCAATTCATATCAAGAGCATTTTCTGCACGATACAGTTTTGCAACAAAAAATAACATCTATCACATAATAAAACTTGCATGAAAAAATTTTAATTTATAAGGCAAAAATGTTTTCAGAAACCCATTGGAGAATGGGATAATGGATTTTTTTGCAAAAAATATTTTTTTTATGTAACTGTAAACTACATTCTTTGCAATTTCCCATCTTCATATAAACCCTTATGAAACAACAAAGAAATTATTCTGAAAATTACAGTAGGTAAAAAAACATGTTTTTTTTATTGCATGGTGTACCAAATAATTATACAATAATCATATAATATGTAACTTTGTATCACCTAAAGAGCAATAACATTTTTGAACATGTCTGAATTTCAAACCGAATAAATTTGTTAACAAAATACAAGTCTTGAGTCATGGTTTAAATTTGTTAAATAGTAGATAAACTTTCTACTAAACATAAAATACATAATTGTTGTTGCAATTCCACCACTGATTCGACTGTGAACTAACAATGTACCTAAGATTTGAGAACTAGCTACAGGTATTTTATTACAATTTGTAATACTCAGCAATGTCTTATTTTAGCTTTATCTTTGAACACATGAGTAATAAGAAAATAACACTTCCCACTGCCTTCAAAGCTGAAGTTGTCAAATGCTTCTTTCCATTTAACAATACCATTTCCTACAGTGGAATGCAGTTACTTATAAAACCATGAAGGTACAGTCCACACAATTCTGTAAATAATAGATTCTACAACCTAACACCATTTTCTTCCATTTTCTATGTATTTGAAACATCTTTCAACAAGTGCTAGAAAATAGTGTTATACATTTTCTTTGCTTTAACACTCAAAGGTTCGGAAATAATTCCCTCAAATTTACAAGGTACCGATATCATGGGGAGGCGACGGAGCATGGTACACAAAGTACTTCAGAAACTTAACTTGTACTTACTTTGTTGAATCATTCCCGACCACAATTTTGGGGTTTAACCCAGCAGGGCTTACATGCTGCCACAATGCGCTTTTTTTGTTTCTCATATTTTTAGGCCTCATTTTAAAAATTTCCACTATCTTAAGTGCCTTTGGCACATCGTAAGATACTTAATGGCTTAAAAAATAAAACATTATAGTACAGTGTGATTGCAACAGCATGAGCATTACCCAAGATCACAAATAAGGATATTCAACCGACGGATATCAAAGCCTAAAGGCTGTGGGCTGGTGTTACAACGATGTATCAGATGAGTTTTCTTGGTGTGACTGCTGGAGTGAATGCTGCAGGGCCATTGGTGTCAGCCATTCACGTGGTAAACACCGCTGAAGAAATGGCACACAGGAGCTGAAGTATGCAAGGCGATTAACCCACGAAGGTATCTCTTCTCCACACAAGATCTGTTCACAAGGAGAAACGAATATGTATTTGACTAGGCTATGTTCAATGTTTGTTAGAAATTCTTATGTTATCTACATTTGAGATATTTTTGATGCACTAACTTAGCACTGCGACACATTTTATAAGAGGACAAATTTACATGTCAAATACCATATTTACTCTATTATGAGCCGGCCCCCAAGGAATAATGAACGAATTGACAAAAAAGAAGGGAAATTTATTTAAACATAAGAAATACATTTTAAACTTAACACACTCAGACCACTGATTTCTATAGATTTTAGAGATCATTGGCTTAGACGCTGTCATCGGAATCAGATTCCTCACTTGACTCTCTGTCTCTTATGTCCATGAAAAGAAAGTTATCTTCGCTGCCGTCAAGCACATTCGAGATTCAACACTTTTTAAAAGCCCTTGCGACAACTTCTCTAGAAATACCCTTCCAGGCATCATCTATCTAAGTGCACACTTGCGATAGACTAGCCTGTTTCACGTGCCCTGTGTGCGTGAGCATTCTGTTGTCTTAGGAGAGCCAGTCTGAATACGTTTTCTTTAACCTGTTTTTGAATGGTGTGTTGATGCATACATCCAGGGATTGAAATATTGATGATAGTACCCCTAGAATAATTGCCAAGTCTGCTCCCAGATCTTTTAACTCCTTCACCACCTCTGTAGTTTGGGCCACGTAAGAGTCCAAAACCAGGAGGCTATGAAACCTCAACAAAGCACCAAGGAGACAATGTCACACCAGCTGAACCCATTGCAACATCATGTCTTCAAAAAACCACCCTTTTTCATTTGTGTGTGCAATAATGCTCTTAGGAAATGACTTTGATTTTGGGAGTGTCTTGTGTTTGGACAAAAAACAACAACAACAACAACAAAAATATTTTTTTTTCTTTTGTTGTTTTTAAATTTACCATTCTGCTTATTATTTCTGAAGCTTGTTCTCATCATTCCCCTAATTATTTACAGCAATTGCAGATGGCATGGTTTCTGCTTTAATTGGGAATAAAAAAATCTTTCAAACAGTTTGCTGTGGCATGCCTTGTTTGTGACTTGCATATTTTATTGACTTGAGTGGGATCTGGCTGAAAGAATCCCTAACTGCCTCCACTGTTTTGTCCGAAACACTTCGTCATTTGGGGCTTGTATACTAGAGAGTGTCCTGACTCCTTGAACCATCACAGAATGATCTGATGAGCTGGTGATTGCTTTCTACTTTTTTCTGAACACATGCTTCACAGTAATAACCGATTATGACTTTTCATATACTAAAATGCAAAATGCTTTCTGCTGCATACTCGCCATTTTGGAAAGTGGTATCATACAGCTAGTGAATTACAAGAATCCAGCATGATATGATGAAAAATCCTGGTGAGTTAGCAGATCTATCAATGTATCGCTCATTATGTTATTTATAATACTATCTAAAATTCAATGAATAACCTTGCATTATTGTAACTGCAAGAGAATAATACAATACAATTACATTGTTACAATGTAGTAGTAATAATAATTATTATTATTACTTAGATTTTCCAAAATAAATTCCTCCAAACCATTACAAAAGCTCCCTGGTTTGTATCCTAATTACCCAACTCCCAATTACATAACGAACTCTGCTTCACTCTGATCTCTGTCCATTTCTCCATTCTATCCACTGGCTTCTATCCCCAAATTCCCCAGATTCACTCAGCCGTATATTTCAAAATCAGAAAACAAAATTCTCGCCACAACAGACTAAAGTGGAAAGTACCAAGACAGTTCTTTGACCCCCTCCCGATCATCACGTACCTGATGTGGCTTTGCACATTCAATCCACATGTACTCAATGTATTTATCTGTAAATCATGTTTCCTAATCAAAGCTAATATAAATTAATGTACCTTCAAGTATCGTACTCTGCTGCCGAGGGCCTTCGGGCCATGCAGAAATAAATGAAGGGGAAAAAGTTATTGTTACTATTATTACGAGGGTCACTCCAAAAGTTTTGAGAATACTATATTAAAGTCGAGATAACTAGTCCTTACCTACACATCTTCCGATCAAACTCCTTTCATCCGATCAAACCAATTATCAAATGATGATCGCCACACTTCTTTAGAGATCCTTTCATATGCAGTCACTGCAGCCTGAGCTGACTCGAAACAATGACTTCAAATTTTTTCTTTCACATAAGGGAAAAGAAAAAAGTCACACGGGGTCAGGTCTGGACTGTAGGGTGGATGAGACAGTGTCTTAACCCTTGATTCTGTCAGAAATTCAGTTGTTGCTCTGTCTGTGTGGGATGAGGCGTTGTCATGGTGGAGCAGGATTCCACGCAAACCTTGGACGGTTCTTTCTCAGCCCTCCAAACAATCTGGGCAAGCCAATTGTAGTGTATCATCTAGCAGTGGCGGTCTTTTGTTCCTCGAGGGGCACTGTCACAATATGGTCACTGGCAGAGAAGAACAAATCATCATTTTGCCAACGCTTCTGGGTTTTCTCACTTTCATTGGAGGATTTTCATCTGGGAAGACCCACACTGATGACTGTCGTTTCATATCTGGATCAAATTGATATCTCCAGGTTCCATCCGGCTGTCTTGATGTTAAAAATGTTTATTGATCTTCCTCCACTATCCATAGTCTCGCAACACCAATCCACTCACGCCCTTTTTTGTTCATTTGACAGATTGTGAGGGATCCAGCGACAGCACAACTTCCTAATGGGAAGCTTTTCTTTCAGGGTCTATCTCATTGCAGCTGTTCCAATATTTAAAGCTTCCTGAATCTGAGCACATGTACAACGAGGGTCTTCTCTTAGAAAATGTTCCACTTTCAGTACATTTTCATCCCTTGTTGCTGCGTTGAGCCTGCCAGAACAGTCTTCATCTTCAAGAGAGTCCCTTCCCCTCTTGAATTCGGCAAACCATCCATAGACAGTGGCTTGTGAAGGGCAACCATTGCCAAATGCATGCTGTAATCTCTCAAGGCATGATTTCTTATCTAAGACAACCTTAAAGTCATACAAAATCATAGCTCTGAAATGCTCTCTCTTTAGGTCCATTGTTACTGGCAGAGGAACAACAACTAATAGAACACAAATAGCCCTTCTAAGTTAATAAATTAACCGAGAGTGTTCAAACTTACGCGAGATTCTTACTAAAAGTTCCACCTAACAATGGTAATAGTTTCATTGTTGCTGAGTAACTCATTGTTGCTTGTTCTCAAAACTTATGGAATGACCTTCGTATTACACTAGTCAACATTGTAAATCTTAATGTGCTTAATTTCGATCTCTGATATCAATTCGGAATGGTCTGAAGAAGTTTAATACATTAATAATCTTTTTATCTTCAAAGATACAAAACATTTGCACTAAACAATACCAGTGAGAAACAAAATGTACATGAAATAATTAAACATAAGAAGAAAGAAAAATATGACAGGATCCATGCTCAATGATCCAAATCATACATACCTGAGTAAACGAACCAGAAAAGTGATTACAATTTTTATTCATTAAATGATATCTATCTCCTCGGAAGTCTTTCCCCAGTTCGAGAACTATTCGTTTCACATCTTCTTCAGTGAAATCTGTATGGCCAACATGAACAGATTGCCTGAAAATTAAAACACTTCTGGAAAAAGTGCACAATTTGTTGATCTAGCAAAATAAATTGTCACTGAAAACAGTATCTGAAAAGTGACGATAAATTGTGATATATGGTCAAAATCACAATGATTTTTTTTAATTTAAGGTGTTCCATTTTTAAATTTATTAAGAGAGCTTCTGGGTTAGTTTCCAAGTGTAATGAACCAAATTGTTATCAATATTTTGTTTCATCCCCCTGGGAAACCACCACATCTTTTTCCTTTCTATTCATAGATATCATTTGCTTCCAGTTTTAGTATTTCTTCAGGTATATCTTTATTCAACCATTACTCCATTAACAAAAGAGTATGTGGTTCCTGTCTAAACATTATTTGAATGTAAGTCAAATTTTGCTGGGAAACTAGATACATTTGCTCGTGCATAAGCTGCAACATTTTGCCGAAAAGTAACTCATTAAATGGGGGTGCAGGCTGTACCAGAAATTTTTTTAAGAAGAAAAAAGAGGGAAGATTATTGCCAATTCGCTGTCACTTTCTAAATAGTTGGAAGCCTTCATAACAAATTGTCCTAGCTCTTGCCCATCTTATTTGAAATGTCGCGTACTTAAAATCTTTTCGCGACCAGTTAGCCTGAAATAAATGCCCACATATCCAAAACCCACTGACACATGGCGGTCACCAGTGTTATAAGTTACATGACTCATTCTGAACATCAATTTATACTGTACATAGTCAATGTGAATATTCAATTCAATATATGGGAAGAATCCTTCAAAAGTTATATACATACTACATTTAAAAAGTTAGTATAACAACAAAAATAAGAATAAATGAAAACAAGTGTTGCAAATATGTGCAATACAATATTAATCAAAGCAGAAGGAAAAAGAAGATATTTCAAAGAGTTATCAAAAAAAGGAATATAAGTAAATGAATTACATATTCAGCAGCAATCAACAAAATAATACATAGTCAATAAAAAATATTTTAAGAATATATAAAGCAAGCAATTTGAAAGTTAAATACAAAAGATTCTTTGAAGACTAGCTAAATTTAGCTGTATATCTATCTCAAAAATCAATGATGTTGCTCACTTTGAGTCCAGTCTATTAAAATTGTAATTAAATAGAAAATTGGTTATATCAAGTACTAAAAAAAGGGTTTACAGTTTCTCTTTCTACGATGTGGGACATTAAAGCATAACTCAAACAAAATATCAGGACATTGACACGAGACAGAAATTACGGCCTGCAGGAATACTATATCTAAGTATAAGCTAATGTCTGATAGATTATATCAAAGTATAACCTAGTGTCTGATAGATTTGGAAGGCTCACTGATGCCTGCAAATCATCGTAATGATGATCGAATCTGGACATGGGTTTGCCATTATCACAAGCCAAATGGAACAGGGGCCTGTTCTGGACTCTCTGAAGAATCAATATTATAGTGTATATACTCATTTTAATGCATTTTTATTAATTTATTATTGTAACTTAGATTATCCAACTATCCAAGGCTATCCAATAAATAAATAATATAACCAAAGCAAAAGACATGAGCACCACTCTTACCGAAATTGAAACTGTTCGCCTAGTTCTTCCGCATCACGAGGTGTAATTTCAAATATCCCTGAACAAGGATAAGGATGCCCACCATATGCATATTCTGAAACAAACAACATTAATTTATTAAGATAAAATAATCAATACTTTTTAGTTGTAGACTATTCACAACACCAACAAATATTCGCAAAAAAGCTTAGCAACTACATCGGTAGATACTAATATTTCTTGATTTTGTATTAATACACACACGACTCAATCTAGACTAAAAAGTGTAGCATTAAATATTAGAAATTTATATTATAAAAGTAAAATTAGATTTTATTCTTGAGAGAGAGTTTCTGTTTTGAAGCAACAATAGTAGCTAAGGGATATATTCTTACAAGGAAATATAAAATATTTTTACTGGCAAGTACTGTTTTTTATTACATTTCCACAAGAGAAGGGAAGCAAGCAAGTTGAAATGTAAGATCCAAGTATTGCTCAAACAGTACATGTTTTAATGAAACTATTGAACAGGAGATACAAAAAACTGACTCATTGTATAATAGTATATTGTATTACGAGTCTATCAAGAATAAAATTCTCGCCTATGGATTGTAATTTTATATTTGCTACAGAATATAACGGTTGTACTTATTGCTCACAACAATGAAATAAAGCCAAAAGTGGATTGGGGCTAATGAATATAATTCATTTACGACTTCAAATATTACACTAATTAACTTTACAGAAAATCGAGATCTGGAATATCCAGATCAAATTTTTGACATATTTTTAACTTTATTTAAACTGGATTATTTTTGTTACAATGGAAAATACAAACCTGTTCCGTATATTTCAACTCCAGAATGGAAGACTCCAAGTCCTAGGGATGTAGTATATTCATTAATCCAGTACTGAAAAGAAGAATAAATACATGAAAATAAGGTTTCTTCTACGACAATATATTGAATAAATCTGTAATAATTACAAAGAAATGCAATAATTATTTAGTACTGTCTTCAAAGGTTAATAACAATCCACTCAAATGTTTAGATTCATCATGTTTAAAATACACATGGATTGATCATTCTCAGAATATTTTATTTTGATATGAGGCCACGAAGGTGACAAAATTGTAGATGGGTAGTGGACCTGAATCTTGCTAATTTAAAGGCCATACATTTTTGAAGGTACATACACAACCAACAATGACTAACTGTATATTGTTATTGAAGCAAGTTTGTTGTGAACTTGATATGAACATAAATAATTGCATTTTCACCATAACCATAACAATAACAATAATAATAATAATAATTTTCTAGAGCGTTATCCAGCTAGTTATCCTTCATGCCTATTGGCACGCAGATTCGACTGTACTCTAGACACACACACACTTGCGGCCTTCTCTGATCAGACGTCAGCAGTACGCGAGGCCCTCGTGACAAACCATACATAAGACAATACATACACATACATCAGGTCAATTGGACTATATCTAGGTGACTCCTAAACACATTTAAGTTTGAATTGAATACACACAACAAATAATTACATTAACTAGTGGTGCTACAGAATGGCACAGACTTTCCTGTATAATTTTTCTATTTCCTTTGGTTTTGGCTTGCTATACAAACTTGCCATCTATCATCTAATGCCATGCAAAGTACATTTTTTTGAAATTTTTTTCAGTTTTCCAATAGTAGAACAGAAATATTACTTTAAAAATATTAACGAACAGTTAAGAATATTATCGAAAACCTCACCCTAAATTGCAATTTCCTTCAAAAGGATTGGAGCAGTTTTTAAGAAAATGGCACTCACGCATTACTGTAAATTCGAAATTGTGTTCTTTATCACTAAAATTTTTGAGTTTTCGAAAAAATTCATTTCAAGTCATTTGAAGAACATAAAACTGACAAATACAGTAGTGTTTACAAATTGCTAGATATGTGCATATAAATGGCGTAAGAGATATTTCAAAAAACATACATTAGTGAATTTTTTTAAAAAACAAAAAAATACCTTGAAATAAACTTTACATCATATTATAGTGATATTAACACTATCCATTTGAAAAGATTTAAGAAAAAAATCGGAGCCATTTTCGAGAAACTTCATATGACATTACTTAAAGCACATGTCCTCATAAATATAATAATGCAAATAAATTGCCTCTGATGTAAATATTAATGATGTGAGAGTCAAGTTAGAATAATTACATTTTCGTAATTTTTGAAAAAACAAAAGAATAGAGCAATGTGGTGTTTATGTCATCTTATAGAATGTATTTAGCGCTATTCATACCAAATGTTTAAAGAAACAATTTAGAGCCATTTTTGAGAAAATCTTGATTTTGTAATGTTTCCAAATTGCAGATATTGCTCGCAATTTAGCACAAAAATCATTACAATTTTCAAAAAAAATTACATGATCTTAATGAAAGATATAATTATGGACAACAAATTTCATTTGACGGAAATATCTATACCTTCAATTTTGTAGTTGTAGGAGGAAGTTTAAAAAATTCAAATTTTTAAAATTTTCAAAAATTCAGAGTTAACAGTGAAAACTGGACCTATGCCACCTTTATAGGTGTATTTTACTCTATTCTTACAAGAAATTTAAAGTAAAAATTTGGAGCCATTTTGAAAATGTCCCAGAGGCTTCATGTAAAGTACCCCCAAATTTTAAAACTAGATTTTCCAAATTTCAGAGCTTTGATTGAGCCAGATGGACAGGTTCCTTCAATTTGGAAAAAATCCTTTGCTTGGTTTAGGTGTTAGTTGTGTTCAGACAAAACGTTTTAGAAAGAACCCCTTTTTCAGTATCAAGGGACCCCTAAAACGTGTATTTCCTTTGAAATCTTGAAATCGATTTTCTGCAACATTACATAACTTCCCTATACTCCGTATATTACTCAGTATATATGTAAGTACACGGAAAATAAAAAGTGTTAAACTGGCATCCAATGAAACTATTTTTTCCCCCTGATTTGTTGTGACTAATTCACACAACCCCAACAATTGATTAAAATAATTCAAAATTAAATTATTCAAGTTTTCATTCAATAATTTCTAAAATAATACCAAAAATTAAAGAAATATTAGCTTCTTAATAATGCACGCATCTGTAAGAGAAACACACTCATTTCTGTAGAATCAAAACATTATTTGAATGAAAGAACTTTATCCTAAGAGAGGATATAGTAGCAGCGTCTACGGCAACTATTTGTAAAACAAATTCTATCTTTTGTTATTATAATCCTGAATGAATTAACTTTCCTCAAAGCCATTCACAACAATTGTCTTCTCAAATTATTGGATTTCACTTTTGCAAACAGCTTCATTCTTCCAAATTAATTCATCTTCCACAGAATCATTCTTTACTGTAAAAATCTGCACCGACGGCAAATCTAGGGAAGAAAAATTTTGTACCAGGAGCTACAAAAGATGAAAACGTAATGTTTGTAGAGAAAGTAAGATTATTTTGATGCAGAATGTATCTCTTTGATTCATTTTTTTCTTCTTCCTCTTTGTCTGCTTCCAGAAAAACATTTTCCGTAACATTTTTGCCTTCCCTCCATGGGGCACTGTCAACCAAGACTAGAGTCTCATGGGAACTATGTATCAGAGATAGTTAAATTCCCCCCCAGCAGCTTCGCTCATTTCTGGATTAATTTCCTGATAATTGATCAGTTAAACGATTGAATAGGAAATCATGATATGGTTCCATTGTTACTTCTGACAATAGGAACTAGGCTTGGGTGTACTCTGGAGCACAAAAAATACATACTCTTGTCAGAGTTTTTTTGCTTCTTACAAGGCAACTGAAATCGACCTTGAAAGAGGTTTGTGTTTAAAGCAATATGGCCTTTGCCATGCACCGAGCATGACTTACAGCTACTGTCGTAAGACACGAATCCCATTCCCTTTAATGTTGCTCAGAAAGATTTTTGTTAACTCCAGCAATTCTCGATTGGTTCTTTACACAAGTTGGTGGTCGAGAAATCCAAGAATAAGAGAATGAACATCATTAGGAACTTAATAGCTTCCAGTTCTGCAAAATTTCTTGACGACTTTTGACCATGTATCTAAATCTTTTCGAAAGCTCTGTATTTTGATCAAAAGTTGCACCCCTCAGTGAGTTAAAACATCTCCGCAAAATTAAATCAACAATGTAATGACCGCAAGGCAGTCTCAGCAGGTTATGATTAAATACCTTTTCTAGATTTTTGCAGGCACTATTTACTCAACTGACATATGTTGCTTCCTCTCGTTGTAGAGCAAAGAAATTGACTTTTTTCAGTAATATCCTGTTTCTCTTCAGCTTGGTAAACAGACGTGGCTTGATCTTTTCCTGAAGACGTTAGATTTCAGAGACTCCCAGCAATCGGTCCTTTCCTTGAAAAGTTATTACGTATATTTCTACCAGCCCAATAACCTCAACAACACTTTCAAATGTCGAGAGTAACACTATTTTTTTGTGATAGCTAGTGTTATAACTAATAATAACTGTGATGACTGTCAATAATAATTGTCATTACTGATGATTGCACTGCCCTTGTGTCCAAGCTGCTTCTACCATGTCCAACACATCTGCTTTCTCCACCAATTCTGTTTCTCCACCAATTCTGTTCCAAAGGTTCACACATTTCTGTTTACCTACAAGCTAAAGGGCTCCCCACTTCAAATGTTTACAAACATCCGGCAAAATCTGTGTATAATTACCTCCAATGCATTCCTTTGTAATATTACGTGTACCAATTTTTTTGTTTTCCAGCCTAAGCATTATATTATCTATTTTTCTATTGATTGGACTATCATTTTCTGATGAAATTCTATAGCTTTACATAGTGATAATACAATCTTACATATGATAAAACATTGCCATCCACTCCAATGTTTGCTGCTACATTATAATTATTGTTTTTATCATTTATTCTTCCCCTGTATATAAAATTCCTATACTTTGCTATTATAAGGTAATGGTTTACCTCACTTTTTAATTAGGTCTACCTTTTTGGTTTTTCCTTGCTCTCTTCCTGGTTACTATCTATTGGCATCAGAACTCAGTGCAATAACTACCTCCCCGTGCCAACAATTTCCAGTGAAAAGCACCTCTGCGAATACATAGTCTTAGGCTCATCTTGGTCATGAATCTTTGCTGGAAATAGCTCATCCATTCTTGGTACTTGAACCATTGTTCAGGGTATACAGAGAACAACAATGCATGTGGGTTTCTAACCCAGAGCCTCAGGACACCTACTTGGGAAAGCCTGCCTAAAGCCCATGTGCCACCGAACCGGCAATTTCTAGCATCTACCATTCCCCCTTAATATGTAAAATTCACTTTTTGATGCATACATGGCCAAACATGTATGTTGAAATACCAATTCTATTAACTCAATAACATTCAATACCATTCATTTCCATAGCTACAATTTCAACAAAGTTTCTTTGGGATTAAAACTTTCTAACGAGCACTTATTAATGAACAATTTCCTTGAAATTAATTAACCTCAGAGAAAATGTTGTAGAATAATACTGACAAATTATCTAATTTAATATAATGGTTTAGTTTTCTTTCCAGTAATATTTATATTGATAGAATTCTGTTTTGTCAAAAATCAAATTTTTATTCTGTTTTCTCAATTTTTGGGTTCCCAATAGCTAAAGATGGGACATACAAAAATCGTAGAAGAGATAACCTCCTTTCATAATACACAATTCCTTTCATTAGTTCATACAGAGAAAGCAGATTTATACAATTTCTAAGAGAAACAAGTGACAGCAACATCAGTGAGGACACTATGTCAGTGTACTCTTGGGATTTAAAAGCATCTTTCAAACCCATTGTACAAGCTGCAATCCTATAAAATTTATGTTGCACTGTTTCTACTCTTCCAACATTACAATTTAATTTAGAAGCATTTCTAATAATTAAATGGTGCCAGAGAGATATGTTTTTATTTTCTCTATTTGGCAGCAGCACATTGTGACTATGGAACTTTTACTCCAGTAAGTAAAAATCAAACCTAGAGCAATAAAATATATTAAAAATAGTGTATTGCTCTTTAAATATTTCATTCACTGTATTATTTGAAGAGTCTTTGAATTATTATGCGAAATATTATATATTAGCGTAAACTGTTTGTTTTCCATGCAACCATCTCTCAATATGATTTCACCTTTTCATTTTATTATGAATTTTACTTGCTGCAGGAATCATGGTATGCAGTTTATAACACAAATGAAAGATATATTTTATTTTTCTCAAATCTTTCATTTTACTTTAATGTATACTTTCCTCTTGAAAAGAGAAAATTAAACATTTCACAAAACAGTAACACTTGGATCACCCATGGAATTAGAAAAGCATGTCCAAACAAAGATGTGTTTTACCACAAACACAAACTCTCCTTTTGTTAGTGGTGGTAGGAGTAGAGCCATGTTACTATTTTGTTTATAATGTGAAATAATGAAATCTGAAATTCATTTACCAATGCAAAAAATGTTATCTGTAACTTGGGAGTGAAAATATCTTTTTTTCTTCAAATGTTGCTAATCTCACCATTTTAAAATTATATCCAGAGCAGAAAAAATCCACTGGAGGGCAAGCATAATTGTGTATATAAAAATGTCAATACTGCCAGAATTGCAGAAGGAAAGAAACTCTACATCAAGAGCATTAAACTAACTTATAAGTACTATTAATAATTTGGTCAGATTTTTGTTTTATGCATCATGAAATATTACTACCACGAACTTATTTAACCTGAATTTTTATTTTCTGTGTGGCATGGAAAACGTACATGAAACAAAAAATGTTAAGTGTATTTCAATTCAACATACAAAAATGAGGTGTGTGGTTTTTTTCTCATTGTGGCAGGCCTGTGTTATTTATTTTAAGTTTGCTGATGGGTATAGTTGGAGTTTTCTTTTCTCCTTGAACAGGG
>BOPP01000007.1:5006288-5057898 GCA_017312745.1 Gryllus bimaculatus
GTTGGGAATAAGAACGAAACATTCAGACTAATGGGCTCATGTTAATATTGCAGTCTGCCTGAAAGTACTTTTAGTCCACTCAACTTACTGAAAATTCAGGCAACAAACTAAGATAATTATAATAATATTATATTACATACACATTAGTCCAAGGTTCAATTCACAGAAACTATTTAGTTGATAAATGTAAATATCCAATAAAATTGGAAAGAATCTTTTACAATAAAAACTTGGCAGAAAATAACTGAAGGCATTGGTGAATGAAGGTGTAATCTTACAAATATAAAGTTTTTAGCAAAGAAAGTTTAAACCATTTAAAGTGTTTTAAAACTCAAACTAATAATTTGTAGGATACCTTTTGACAATCCCATTCAAGAAAGATTAGAACAATGGACATCTGATGATACCAAACTTTAGATAAAACAACTTCAAATTAATTACTAAATAAATAGCAATTGAATCATATCTTTGCCCTCCATAATAATACTTCCAACCAATGCCTTCAATATTGTGTCTTACACTTAATGGCTAACACTGATATATACAACATGTAATGAAACAGTGCCTGACTGAAGGCGTTTGCAAGCTTTGAGTTATCCCATCAACAAAACTAATTTGATGCTAGAAAAATCACTGACAACCAAGACAAGAAGTTCAAAACAATGAGCAATATAATTTACTTAAATAAATATGTTTTTCTGAAAGCATATTTATTTTTATATGTTGCAGGAATAAAATTATTTATAATCATGACCGAAAACTATCCTAACTCCCCTCTCACGAATATTCTAAATAACATATTTAAGTTTTATGCTGAAAATTCTACTGATTCAACATTTTAATGAAGATTGCTTTCCTTTTAATATTTGAAACCTCCAAAACTCCATATATTCAACAAAGGGCACTGAATATTAGATAGAAAAATATTTTAATTGATGAGCTACACAGTGATTTATTAATTCAAAAATTACCTTTAGAAGTTCACTTACCATGTCATAAACATTTAGAATGACAGGCTCCCGTGCCATTTTGGGGAGGAGTTGTTCCTCCGTAGCCTCCGCACTGGGGTAACCCAGGCAGCTGGGAAACGGAAGGCTGCAACCTAGGCCGGAAGCAAACATTCAACAAGTGTGTAGAGGTCTACTGCCCAATAAACATCGCAGGGTCCTAAACAAGCAACCTACGAATAAACATACTACCATCAAGCACAATTCACTATTACATTTGCCAGTTAGTTCTATAACAGCTTTTTCACAGAAAAGTGGCTTTCAAAGCTTGTCTATGCATTTTTGTTTTTGACAACAGGAAACAATAAATGTCCAAGAAATAGTTTACTGATATTGTGAATAAAAAGTAATTGTATTTACTAATGACTTTCTCCAGAGATCATTTACCATTTTAGAAACAACTGGCAGTACATAACTTCTACTACAATATTCTATAATAAGTCAGCAAGATATTATTACAACACACTTCAAAACTAATCTACTCACATACTTTCTAACTTCGTTAAAAGTGTTTATCTAAAGAGTTACAAAGGGCACTTCTGGCAATATGACTTCATTAGCGGAATAAAGTACAATGTGTTGAAATACACATGGTAAAAAGTTATAAATTTCTTATAATCAAGCATGCACATTTACATTTGGTTTCCTTAAATGAGCTCTACCCTACATTCGTGTACCACTATCACAAAAATGTCATCCCTGAAAATATTATGTTATTTAACAGAAAGAAAAAAATAGCTATCACTATAACTAGTGGACTAACACTCAATTTTAACTACGAGGAAAGGTTATGGATAACAATATCTAAGTTTTCGGCAGCTCGCATCATAACATTGCACACTTTCAATACAATTATGCTAATTTTGCACCAAATATCTCTAGTTTATTGGCAATTCGCCAGATATTAACCGTCAAATGTTTCCATAATATACGATACTGGGAAACGCTAGCAGCACGTCGTGTCCATCGTTATATACGAACATTACGCATAAAACGGCACTCACAAAAACACCGTGTTCAGCTCCGGAGAAGCGCCGGACTATTTAAATTTGAGAGAAGTGATCTTCACGGTTAGAGTCATGTCAACTTTTCACATACATTTCTCAGTGACATAAACTGAGATGTCCAAAATAATTTTACTCAGATATTATACCTTTTACCACCGCACCCCCCCAACCTCCTTACTGATTTTACGGCCATTCATTCCTCTTCATTCCATAATTCACAGCATCGCATTACAACATTACAACTTTTGTCATTTGATGGTTCTTGGTTCCCTAGATTCTTCTTGCGTTTCTCTCTCCTTCTCCCATTATTTGCCTCATTGAGGATTCGCTGCAGCGGTGAGAGCTTAATCGAAGAATAATCGAATCTGATCGAACAATGTACGATCGAAAAGTGGACTGGCGCACAATTAAAGTTATCACAGCACACGACAATTTTGAGACCAGCGTTTTGATTTTAATATTAATTTAAAAAGTTATAGTACTTTGTATTTCGTGGTAAACGGAACTAATATTTTTTTCAGTGCACATTCTAAGGCAAACAGACCTAAAAGGTTTGATTTGTCATGATTTAAGCAAAAAGCATAATTTGAAAAAGAAACAAAAAGAACAAAAAGTCATGATTTAGTGAATAAAGTTACCTTTTGAATTCCTGATTCTTAAAAAAGTATTGAATAATTTTGGATTCTATTAAACAGAAAAACACATTTGATAACCTTTTTACTTCCTAGTTTACATACGAATACACGAACGATAATGTAGGTAGTTAAGAAGGTAATGAAATGCTGCGAACCATCTCTTCTAGATTTCAACGAAAATACACGTTTTTGAGTCCCCTGTTATCGAAAATGTGTTTTTTTTTCAAAAGGTCCGTCCGTCCGTCCGATTGTCCATCTGTTCGTCTGTCAGTGGTGTGTGAACAACGCTATAAGGCAACCTGACCGAAGATTCATTCTTCCCTCTCGGACTTCTATATGTAGATTTAGGAAGAAGTCCATCCAGCTGGAAGAAGGCATCCAATCCTGCTGAAAGGTCGGGTAGGAGCCCAACTGATGGGTTACAGGGCGAACCCGGCAACATGGACCGCCTCCTCGTTGCAGCCTCAGATCTATCGGCCGTGTACCGCCCCCCCCCCAATACCCCTTACGCTGCCCCCTGGAGCCCTACGTTGGACGGACTCAAGTATGTTTATGTCAATCGCGTATTATAGACGCGTCGGGGGCTCGTGATAAAATTGGGCACGCGTAGCGAAGCGCCTTACAAGTTTGAGATTAAAGATACGACACCATTCCTCTCGCGGGCAGTATTTGTTGTACATTATTACAAAAATACATTGGTTCTGTTGTGTTGGCTAAATGATTCCAAACTTCACTTTTACAATCCATGGGGTTGGTACAGGACTATCAAAAATAGAGTCCACTCTCAATAAGTAAATGTTAACCAACTTTCACTTGTTCGTGCTTACTATTGTAACAGAAAGTATTGTAGTCGTGTGTCTGGAAAAGGTGAATTTTCGACACAAAAACTCTTATTGCTGGCAGTTTTTCAGTAACTATTAATTTTAACTTGTCAAAAAATTTCAAGCAAAAATATTTTCGGATAATCATTAAAATGAATAAACCTAAAATAAATACTTGCAGCACGAGCCGAATGTAATCTGTGACATTTTTACAAAATCTGTAATATGACTCATTCAACCAAAACATTTTTAATTTCCTCTCCCAAAATTTGTCTCTAGATCTGCCCCTGCTTCTATAATATTATTTAAGTCTTATTTTCATTCTATTATTAGAAGACTGACAAATTGAGAAAATGAGAAGAAATGTAAATCAGTTTTAATAAAACAATATAGTATTTTCTCATTGTAAGAATTATATGAAAGTAAACTAAACAATTATGTTAACTGATACATGCTGTAAATATTATGTTCTGCATTTTCTGTAGAGAAAGTTGTTGATTACTGAATGCATTGTGGATAGATTTTAAATCTAAAATAACTTTCTTTGCATTGTTGCTACGGAAACCATACCCTTCACATCCTAATTGCTAAATCCAATCACCCATAAATAATAGATATAAATGGTTTCAAAATCTTTCACATAAACAGATTTGCTATTACAAAGCCCATTAAAGGTCACATGTGCATAAAAGGGTAGTTTTAGTTATTTGATTTATCTAATTATTATGTTTCAAGATGTAGCTTATTTTATATTAGTGTAGTCAAATGATTCAGCTTCATAAGACAGGGGCTTGTGGTGGAAGCCATAGTACATGGGCACTAAGGCTGTGGGTTTGAAAGCCATGCATGTTTTTAGTTCTGTTTGAGGCATGGTCAGGAATCCAAGTCCAAATATGTAAAGTTACAGGACTGCAGAAAGTCTTCGCAGTCGTTCTTCAGGAAACTCACTTGCAAGCTTGGATACAAGGAAGGCATTATTGTGTTAGCAAGATGCCGTAAACTTGGGTTTCTGGGCCAGAAAGTATTAAAAATCATCACAAAAAAGTGACACTGGTCAAGATTCTTGGATTTCTTTCATTGATGCCAAAAGACATTGTTTGCTTACAAGGAATCTCATCCCACCTCTGAGAATGCTTTCCGATCCCTTTAGAGGTCAGAGCTCTTTTTACTTGATACATGATATGGCCTTTCTCAGTGCTGTACCAAAATTTAGTGTGTTACTAAGACTACTGTTAAGTGATGAAACCGAAAAATATTCACATCAAGTGCAATTATGGTTACAGAGAAATTATCATTTCCTTTCATGAAGTAGTGATGTAAATTTTAATTTTTTTAAAAAAAAAAAGGATTATTTTAATTATTATGAATTTTTTACAATACACCCTTTTTAATAATAATTTTTTATTGTATAGTTACATTTTTGCACCCCTATTTTAGCCAAAATAAATTTTTTTGGCTGCCTATTCTTAGAAAAACAAATGTCTGAACTTTTTGGGTTTCTTTGGTTATTAATTCCAACTCTGAATTTCAACCGTGTGTGATGATTAGCTCACATAAGGATTCAGAAAGAATTTTGTGAGAGGTAGGGCAGTTTTGATGTAATCTCCACTTCCAATAAATATTTAAACTTTTTTGTTCTTGTCTGCATTGAGATTACTTATAATCTGAATGAAATGTTTAAAAGGTCTTTCAGAATCATTAAAATTACACTATTAGTCCTCATGAATAATGCTATTTTTTCCCTTCTCGGATTACTTTTGGTTAATTTTTATCCATATGAAAAGAAATCTCCTTGAGCAGGAAGTTGATTTCCTTTATTTTGCTCCAAAAACATGATACCAGACATCTTTGCAGAAAATAACATTTTACAATGCATTTATAGAGAAACATTGCTTCCTTTCTAACTTTTATGTTGCTTATTGCTTTCTTTTTATCTTTTTTGAAGATTTGCAACTTGCTTTCCGAATGTTTTTGTCAACTGAGGTCACAGGTTGGTCCGGCATCTCACCAAGTTCTGAAAGTAATTAATTACAATATTATTGGATATATATTTATTTTGTATTCTTAAAGAAATATAATTTTTCTTCACATCTTATAATTTGTTTCCACAAATTCATACCTTCAATTTTCTTTTGAGGAATACCCTTTGTACTTAGTTGTGCAACTTGAAGTCCATAGTTATCTAGTTCTGTGATCTTTACCACACTTTCTGCTGTGTTTGGAGGAGTACAAATTTGATCATTTGTACAAATTTCCTTACCAAATCTGTCAATAAAGAATATTCCATGATCACTACAAAAAATTCCTTTTGAATGTATTAAAATAAAAAAGTTTGAACAAATATTTTGCTAATTTAGATAAAACTATCAAGGTAGAGGAAATTGCACAAGTTTGGGTAATTCTTTTCTGAAAGACTTAATAAAAGGGATTTAAAAAATATTTCACTCTTTTTTTAAAGTACTTAATTCTTCTTGCAATTATGCCACATGTAATTCCCAATTACCAAAAATAATAAAGAAAACTGCTATAATTCCACATTGAATTAAAATTAATACTTTTCAGGAACAATATATATCAGAGGCATATTTTTAAAAAAAGATTGCAGAACTTCCTAGAAGACCCTTACAATTACTCAAATCAGTGAAATTAATACAGATTGATCAATATTAAAAAATAAACAATATACCTTTTACAATGTGTGTCAATTCCTTTCTTAACTTCACAAGATGTCTCTGATGGACAAATCATTTTACAGACATCTGTGGCATTCTTCAACAATCTGAAAAACAAAATATTGTACAATTAGGTCTTAAAAATTATATTTTATGAATGAAAATAGATATCATAAATAGATACTGTCTATAACACCTACCCCTCAGTTGTGGATCGAAGAGCATGTAACTCATAGGCTACCTGTGGGGCAATGGGAAACCTCACAGGACACTTAGGTGGAACAGGAATTAAAATATCAGGCCTACAGTTCATTACAGCATCTGCATCACAAGTGATGCATCGCAAATTTCTGAAATGGAGAGATATTTCAATTGAAACTAACAGTATCAGTGAGTTGTAGAAACAGTCTGTGTTGATTTCTTTCATACGTTTCATAAAATGTAACAAATGTTTTTCTCTTGGCCATTTGGGAGCATGGTCCTCATGGTCTCCCCCCTGAATCCCCCACTGATGAAACAAAAGGTTCAGTTAGTGTTCTTAATTACCAAATGTTGGATATTATTCTTCAATTGTATCATTTTAATTTTACAAGCTTTATTCAAATTAAAAACAAGAATTAATTTTATGAAATTGAAACACAAAATGGAGTTTTCTCTGATAGTGCGAAGAAGAAAAATACTGGCAGGATCGGTTAAGTTGTATACAGTGGACTTACTATTTCATTCTGTTGTAGTTCTTCTTTCATATTTGGTATTACCTCTCTAGAATAAATCAAGATCAATTACCTTTAAATTTAAGAAATATTTTGCAGCATCATTTTCTCCTTTTCCTTTTTCTCCTGATTCATCTTTTCCTCCTTCATCTTTACCATTTTCTCCTTAATTTATCTCTCCTTTTCCTTTAATTTTCTTCTTCTACTTCTTCTTTTTCTTCTTCTTCTTCTTCTTCTTCTTCTTCTTCTTCTTCTACTTCTTCTACTTCTTCTTTTTCTACTACTTCTTCTTCTTCTACTACTTATACTTCGTCGTCTTCTTCTTCTACTTCTTGTTCTTCTTCTTCTTCTTCTTCTTCTTCTACTTCTTCTTCTTCCTCTTCTTCTATTTAGTGGATATTATGCTAGATCAACTATTTTCAAAAAATTGCCAGCATAATTTGAAAATGGGGACATTAATTTGTAACTGATTAACACTTTATGTTTCCTTTGGATGTGTTGATCTGGTTAAGGAGACATCAGAGATTGTAAGGGCTGAGATTAAGCATTAAGTAGGAAGCTTATCTGATGGATAATATAAATTACTTTCAGAAAATATTTTAACCTTATAGTCATAGACTAAGGAGGTATACTTGATTACTCTATGCTACAGTAGTCACACAGTAGTCTACAGTAGATATTTTGCACATAGTCAGAAGTGAATAAAGGCAACGTGGATTAATAAAATGAATCTTAGAATAAAAGGTAATTAATTATAAAGAAACATTTGGGAATATTACAAATATTTTAATATAAATTTAATAAAAATGAAAAACTAATCTTATGCTTCATGATTGTAAAGTTTTCCAAAATATATGTAGTGAATACTGAATTTCTCAAGAAACAATTTTTAACAAACCAACAAGATTTAAAAAATTCCACAAAAACTGTACACTTCATGTATAAGTTAACATAATTCATTGACTCTACTTATATAATCATGTATTTCTATTCTAAACATTCTGAGAATATGATCTGAGTAGTGGTGTTAAACAGGGAGTCTGGAATTGCTGATAACAGACGCTACTGCATTGATCAAACCAAAATGAAAGAGTGATTGAAACAAATTGTTGTAGGAAGGTACTGAAATAATAAGATTTTTAGAGTGAAAGATATTTAAAGGAAAGAGAAATGTAAATTTGTGTGACCAGAGTGTCTGGATGTAACAACTGCAGGATTAAAAAATGAACTAAAAAATCTTCCAAATAAACAGAAACAGTTTAAACATAACAATCAATTTAAATTAATATTATTCAATGCAATCAAATTTGCAATAATCATTGCTAGTTTCTACGCTTCTTAAAAACAAATATTCAGACAAAAAATTTTAATTAATGTGTAAGGAGAAAAAAAAATTATTCATTCTTTAAACTAATGAAAAGAACTAGAATCCCCCTTACAAATACAGAGAAAACTCTTTGTAACATACTTAAGAGGCAAATTAATTTTTCTTTCACTGAAAATAGTTTTTTTTAATAGGAAGAATGTCAATTTAGATTGATTATAAGGTAAAGCAACCAAATTAAAGTAATATCTACACTATATGAAGTTTTTTAAAATTTAAGAAGCTTGTTAGAGATAGTTTTCTAAGCACTATATTATAAATAATACTCACTTGAATACAATCATATCATCTTTGGATCTATAATTTTGTTCCTGAATGTGACCAATTTCCAAATCTTTCACTCTCATGTACAGAGATACTAATTTTTTATCTAGTATTTCCATTAATTGGGAAAATTCATTTTTGTTTATTGAGTATGCTGTATCCAACTGAAATTGTTCCAGTCTTCCATCCCATTTCATCATCTAAATAATTTCAGACAAGAGTAAATATTTTTGGTAAGGTGCCAGCAGAAATATGATTTAACAAAGATTAAATCCAAATGAAAAAATAACCAATCATATTTTGTTATATATCTGAAATTTTAAACATATTATTCCTTTTTATAATAAACTTCTTTACAACTAACTATGTATGACTAAGAGGAGATAGAGTGATGCATGCAAAATACAAGCTTAAGCTTCTGCTGCAGGATTCAGTAACTACTCGGCTCTTTGGGAGACAAACAAGTGCTGATGTTTTGTCCGACATTCTGCAACCCTCCTCAGGGTGAAATGCAAATGCCTCAAGTAAGGTTGCAGAATGGTGGCCAAAACTTTCGCACCTGTGCCTAAGACAATGCATTTCCTAAACAGCCAAGTAGTTTCTGCATGCAAAATTCATTCATAGATATTCAACTGAATGTAAAACATTTGTTATGTATTCAATGATAGATTTAAGAATATTTTGAGATGAAGTCCACGCAAATTTTCTCCAGTGAATATTTTCTCACCTGAAGGTAAGTTCACAGGTAAGTTCATACTTCATCTCTATCCTATAAACATTGAAAACTACAAAAAACTGCATGTAATACTATTAAATTTCCTATAATGAGGCTTGTAAAATCTTATGAAGCAGTGTGGAACATAAGTGTGATATGAACAATTACGATTTCCTTTCCTGGCCTTAAATTTTGTTAGCTAGATTTTGCCATAAAAACAGAATTTTGCTTATATTGGAAACTTGATTTCCTTAATTTAATAAGTGAAAATAGTGGAGAATGCTTTCCATTTCCAGTAATTATGGTCTGCTCTGCACATCTCGGTGCATGAGTAGTTAGCTTACTGGCCTCTGAACTCCCAGTGCGTGGGTTAATCCCAATTGAAGTGAGTGGATTTTTTCAGGGTAGAAATTCCCTTAGTGGCCATGTCTTGCTTGCGTCATGTAAAAGAATTCTGACAGGTGCTTGGGAAGTGAGAGTCATATCCAGGTATGCCAAGGAGACGCCCAAAGCCTGCCTGCTTGAGAAAAGACTCCCCTGACCCATGCCAGAGTGAGGCTTCAAAGGAAGCTTGCGTCGAAAATACAGGTGCAGAACTACGCCCTATGGCCACGTCCCCGCAAAATAACGAAATGATAAATAAAATAGGGTCTACTCCATTGAGCTACATCCAATGGGTTAGCTGAGAAGGAAAATAAATTCTGAAATGATGAATCAGTTTGAAAATAGAAGAAAAGCTGAAAGGCCAAACAGTCAGGAAGGATTAGGGAAATATTGTAATAACTTTTAAAAGTATCTTACTATATCCATTATACACCCAAAGCAATTCATCAGCTTCTCGCCCAGTTCATTAAATACTTTGGCCATATCTTCATAAGTCACTGTCTTATTAACAAGTTCTTTATCAGCCATTAGTGGGAATGTACTCTGTACATAATCTTTGTCCGCTTTAGCTTCATCCAAAAGTTGCATTTTTTTTACAGTAGCCTACGAAAAAAATATTATTAGCATTAAATATCAGATAAAAGTTGGTAGTTAAAAAATTAACCTATAGGGTAAAAGAAATTACGTCATTAAGGCAATCATATAGACCAGCGTTTGCCAACTGGTGGGGAAATGACGTCGGAGCTCCGTTCCCCTCCGCGTTCGCCTTCCCGCGAACCCGAGAAGTGGTGCGAGCAAAAGGTGGAGGGGGAGGGTCGCCTATAACGAAAACCTGTGGGTCTTTGCCGATGCTTCAGGGAACATGAGTGGCAGACCATCTACACCCATCAATTTTCTTTCGGTTTCGGAAGAAAAGGTTTCCTTTTGTAGATACCGTAACAATGGCGAAGTGTTTAGTGCATTCAAAAGAACTGCAGTATGTTAAAAAGTTCAACCGACAGAGGCATTACGCAGCTTTGCAACTCAGAGAAACCTTTGAGATGAAAATAATTTCTAAAAATGTACAGATAGCCTGCAATTATGAAATGAGAAAAGGATTTTGCAGATAGAAGATTGTGGAAAGAGAATTGAAAATCACGAGGATTTACAATCTCAAACAAAACTGTACTATATAATTAATCAAGCCTGGAGTCCATATTCTCCCACGTGACCCTTCCCTGGAATCTATTTGTATCTATTTGTTAACATTAAAAACACAGACACACAAAATAAAAAAAATAAAAATGTCAGACCCAAAGACTTGATACATGCTTCTCTATATATGTCGATGATTCAGCGCTTTGATGTATGTAAAGAAACATGAGTCAAGTCTTGCGTCTGACTAGAACCCCCGAAAAAAAAAAAAAAATACAATGCCACGATGGTTTTAATAATATATATTTATAAAAAATTTAATAATATGGTGGATAAAAAACAACAACAAAAAACTGGAGGATGGTGGCGCAATTCTCGCTTTAGATTCGGATTCAGGCGTTGACATACATAGAGACACATGAGTCAAGTCTTTGGGTCTTTTTTATTTTACCTATTTAGAACGTTTTTCATTTTGTGTGCCTGTGTTATTGGTTAGAGACCAACTATTTTTTTATTATATAACATTGTGTAAAATATTGTACAAGAATGTTAAAACTGGACTTATCCAAACATGTTATGTGTTAGGAGAATGGTAGTGGAATTATAGTATACTGGTTATGATAAATAGATTCGGATATTGCTTTGTGTTATGAAATAATCCACGATCAACTTTTTAATTTTTTATTTTTATTGAATCATACATTTTAAAACAATAATTACTTTTTTGAAACGTAAGTATCGAGCGAACCTTTCCCCCCACTTGCGTACCATTATTGGAACACTGTACGCCCGCTGCTGCGCCCGGCACTACCTTTACTACGCGACTTAGTTCCGAGAGCAGATTTTTGTGACGTCATAAAACAGAGTTAGCAAGCACTGATGTATACTTGTTGACAAATTGAACTCTTAGTTTAACAAATGTAATAACTTCAATCAATAACCTGATGGGTATTCACAATGATACACAAACTAGTACTTTATAAATGTAATTTAAAACTTTACAAAGGTTCTATAAATCTGTTCAAATAGTTTGATCAATGTTGTTCCTAAAGTGATAGTCACAATTAAGTTTACAATGTTAGGAGAAATCAAAAAGTTTCATTATTTCAAAATGAATTATGTAATATTTTTGATAATACATAGACACAACTAAATCCAGTAATGGACTTTCTAATGGAATATTGAATGGTTCATAATCATTGTAAAATGGATTGAATATTGTTAACACATTTGATGAACGTTATAGAAGTTCTTATAAACATGATGCAACTCTACTAACTTAAACATCCCCATTAAATGCTTTTGTACTATTGAACTTTCTATCACTGTTTTTTTTACCAATTAATAGTAGAAATACAGAAACTAACCTGGTAGTATTTTTCCGTATATACTAAACTCATTTAACGACAATGTAAGAGTTGATAGCAACGTCCCATATTCCTCAAAAGTATTTCATTACCACACCATGACTAACATATATTACATCGTAACTACAGTGGTGCATCTAAAATTTGGGCATCAAAAATCTGGATCCTGAATAATTCAGTTTCGATTCTGATTAAAAAAAAAGTTCGTACTTTGTGCATGCATTTACTTGTTTGAAAGTATCAACATGACTTAATAATTTTATTAAAATTATTAATTAATGAAAAAGAAATAACCATATTATATATTAATTATTGCTTATATTAACTTATGTAACTATCAGAATGAATTGCAAATAATTTTAGCAAGTTTCTTTTTCTTTAAAGAATGACTCTATTTATCCCCCAAGGCTCCAATTAATCCTGATTATCAATTTTCTGTTGTATTTATATTTTAATTCTAAATATGTAAGAAAAAGAAAATACTTCTTTACATACTTCAATTAGAGCAATTCTTCCTTCAAGTCTTGCCATCAGCACTGTGATTACATTTGCCATAGATTCCACATCTACTTCCATTTTTCCAATTCGCTTGGATATTTCATTTGCATTCCTTAAGTCCTAGAAAAAGAAATATATAATTCAGTAACATTTCTTCTTCTCCGTCAGTCCATTAACTTCCACAGGTTAGACCACACAAGCAAATATTTGTCCAAGTTTTTTCTTGATCATGTGGTGTGGTCTGAGGGGGAGGAGAGACGGCAGGGGCGGTAACCCGTTTTTGACTAACATAATACTTTAAGTATGTTTTATTACTTTCAAGATTGTTTTTATAACCGTCAAGATGATTCATTCCTGTCAAGTGTGTCACCTTTAATTCTGCTCCAAACCCCATCAAGAAACCAATTCCACCCGTGAAAATTTAAGACATTTTATTTAACGTATGATGAATTAATTACCCATGATTAACTGAAATACAATGCAGCTTAGTTTTCCAACTGGAATGCAAGGCAACATATACAGAAGAATAATTTGCAAGGTAAAACCAATGGCGCTACAGAATGCATCGCCTTTCTTCTTCTAGTCAGTTTCTTGTCCTTTTCAGTGTCTAAAAACAGGTGGCTTAGGTGTCTCAGGGTATCAACTGACTCGCTGCAGTGCCTCAGACCAGGAAGTACTTACGTTCGAGTCATGGTGTCAGGATTTTCGACATTAGCTGTGTAGCTATGTCGAATTCAGTCGCTGCCTGGCTGAATTGCTGTCTGTCTGAATGGCTGCCATGCTGGCTCTGATCGGCTGTTTTCCATGGTTTCCACAGTAGGTGAATAACGAAGCGGTACTCTAACAAACGGGCTACGGACCGCATGAGATCTTTCCTGCCTGTTTCTTGTCCTCTCCTAGCCTCTTACATGCACTACATCATCACACTCGCCGGGAGACTGGTCAGGAGCTTAGAGCTTGTCCTTGCTGGGGCAGTGCCCAGCTGGTGGGATACACCTGCTTGAGACCCCCTCCCCACGTTGGTAGACGTGTAGGTAGGCGCAGGATCTCACCATCCAGTGGATGAAGATCACATCCACATCCCGCGATAAAACTGCACTACACTTACGGGACTAACGACCGTAACAGTTGACACACGCGGAATCATCAATCAATGAATCATTTGGCGCCTAAAAGACTTCCAGGATCTCTCATGGTACATACCGCTCCTCTGGAGTGTGGAAAAGAGCACATTCACCCCCAACAAATACTGCATAGACATCTCTGTCCTGTACATTTTTATATTTACCCATGGTAAATCATGGACCCGCTTCAGTGCATGCACGATTGTTCTGGGCAAAAGAATTCTATCCCCCAATTTTTCACACAGATCAATTATCGGTCTGGCCAAGATATTGAGGAATGGTGATGGCATATAAATATAATAAACATGTGATTCAAAATCCCCCTCCCCTGCCTCAAACAACAGAGAACATTCATTACTTTTGTGGGTTTCGAACCCACAGGCTTAGTGTGCATGTGCTTTGGCAAACCTGCCCGAATCCCATCTCACACCCCTTCAAAGTATGTGCTGCTGTAGCATCATTAATTTTACTTTTTTTTTAATAAAATATTTGCAAGTTCTTTTAGGAGAAAAGTGAAGGGATGGCAACTGAAAGTGAAATTTTTTCCCATGTATTTTTTTTTTAATTTCTTTTTTGATTCAATACATAGTAAACAAGTTATTATTATTAATGAAATATATGAAGTTTAACTTTTCTTTTACCTGTATGGTTGTGTCTTCCTTTTGCTCGGTGATATACAGTTGTTCAAGGATAGGATTACATTTTGCCAACATTGCCTCAGTGTCTGCTTTGAAATTTTGAAGTCTGTCTAAAACAAGTTCCATAATTTGTAAATTTTTATCTGTTCTTGTGAGTCTTCTTTCAAGATTGTTTACTCTTTTTGGATCCACATATTCAATGATCCCCTGCTCAAACTGCCCCTCTGTCATTTCATTCAACTAGTAACAAACATGAAATGGATTGTAAGGCATGTGTTTATTCAAGATGTTTCATTCACCTTTTCCAGTATAATGAGAATTATGTATGTATCAGAGAGAATATTGACACACAACAAAAGTGTTTCAATTTCAAAATATTCATTTTTGAGTAAACTAAAGAAATAAGGTTAGGAAATTATTTATTTTTACAAGGAAAAAGTTCATGAAGATACTTCAGAAGATAATTCTTAAATATCTTCTAAAGATAATTGGTAGATGGAGTAAGAGTCACTTTGCCATTAGATGCAGAGTAAATGGGTCTACTCAGAATAAAACAGTTCTCTTGGAAATGTCAATTATGTGTCACTTTTGTTGTGCTGTGTTGAAATATACTGTTATACTGCGCAATTATAGTAAAATATTACTAAAGATTATAAAAATAATCAACTCTCACAATTAATTGTTCTTCAATGCAATCATATCTCTAAATGAAAAGTAATTTAATACTGTTGAATTTAAACAACTTGAATTTAAAAATTCTATCTTTTATCAGAACAAGTTCGTAAATATTTTGTGAGGAATTTGGTCAATTTCAATGTAAAGACGGAAAAATTAAAGGAGTGAAGTTGGCTACATGAGTGAAATTTGATAAGGGAAGTAATGAAGTATAAATTTTGGTGAAAATGTTTAAAATTGATCAAATAGTCTCTTCGTCTGTAATTACAGAATTTCTTCATTTCTTTGCAATGATATCACTGTATAGTACTTCGTTTGTTAGACCTGCATAAATAACTGATTAACAGTTTTGTTTCAATATAATGTATCCAGTATCTCCCAGGTGGAATTGATACAAGCACAATCTGACTGGAAATGAGCATGTCAATTTGTTAAAGAAATATCATCAAAGTTCAGTATTTGTTATTATTTCTTAACTGGTTAATGATTTAGTCTGCATAGGGGGTTCAGAAACCTGATTTTCATTTGGAAGTGGGAAGACTTATGTAGTTTACTGTCATCTCTCCTGTGCATTTTGTAACAGTATACACAATTCAATGAAGCATTGAGCAATGATGAAAATCTTTGTATTTTCTTTGAACTATCATCCATTTCACAAAGTATGAATTTATTGTTTGATTATGATGTTATTAGTCATTTCATTATTATGTCTATATCAAACTTGTTTCATTACCCTAATAACTAATAATCACCATAAAAGTTATTACTCACCACAAGTCTCATATGATCTACTTCTTTTACACACTTGCACAATAAATTCCAAGATTTTTGTCCTAAAACATATATGTACCATATATTCATGAATGAAAATTTAAATGTATTTAGTTCATTATTGACTATTTTATTCTCTACTTTATTCACCATTTATGTTTATTACTCTACCTTTTACAGCAGCAAATGCATCCTGCACCTTGTGATGTTGAATCTGCATTGCATCATATTCTTTTCTCAATTGATTTACTTCAGAAGCCAGAGAAATTATAATTTCAGACTGATTCATGTTTCTATACATTTTGAAAATAGGTTCTGATTCCTTTGCTTCTTTTTGGGCTTCTTTTAAAGTATCTTTCAACTCCTCTTCAGCCATACTTGTAAGAAAGCAAGGTGATAAGTAACAGATCCATTAGATCATGTATTGTGATGGAAATCTAAAGAACTGTACTCAAAAATGAAACTACACAACAATCATTATTATTTTTATTATAAATATTGTTAATATTATTATTTGTAAATGGATGAGCTGTTAATAAATCTAATCCTGCATCCCAATTTTAGAGATTAATTTCCAGAATAATTTAGCTTCTTAAAGATGATTTGTTGATCTATTAAAAAATGCATTATCAGAATTGGTCAGGCCAACTAATTGCTGAATATCTTACAAATATTGAGAAAACCATTTACATTTCCAATAAATTACGAGGTCATGGCCCAACCTCCCCTCCTCCCAGGATCTATCACTGCACTTTGCACCATTCTACCATCAGAAAAGAGTATTTGAAGTGATTGCTAAGTCTCATGAACTTGCTAGAACACTTTACGGTGCAGAAGTGCTACACTCAACGTTGTTGAACGTCAAGAAATAGAGACCGTGCAACAGTCAGTTTAAATGTCAATAGAACATCGTACTAAGAAATAATTGCATGTATCTTCATAAAGAGATGGTTTCTTAAAAAAGTGTAAAGTGTTTGGAACATGAGAGAATGATGCTAGTGTTTTTCCCCACATGATCTGAGACAGCTTGTATTTGTTAAGCAAAGGAAAAGTTTATTACTACTTTGCTTGTCTAAGGACATTCACTACATAATAAATAATGCTCAAACTGTGATGCTACAATGTAAATAAAGAAATAATAATACAAAGAGCTCTTAAATGCATGGTGAAATTCATCTCCTACAAACTCATATTCAATATCCATAAATTGTAATTTGTAATTTTGATACCTACTTATAATTTGTTTTTCAAAAATATAATTCAAAGAAGAATTAGTTAAAGCATGTGTCCTAGACACAATTATTCTTGTTGAGATAGATCATTTATTACCTTCCAGGATATGAACCAGTGGATCTTCTTCTTATTTCTTCTCGCATGCTTTCCAATTTTTGCATAGTTTCTTCCAAGGATGCACAATAACGTCTTATTTGTATTTCTTCAAAGTTTTCCGGAAATGCTTTTATTAGAGAAACATTTTCAAGCAAATTTTCATCTGATGCAGCACTTACAAGAGTTCTAAGTAACTGAAATTCAAAGAATTCATTGAATATTTATTTCAAGATTTTGTCATTCATATTTTACATTGTATCTGATCTGACTATGTTTATACTTTCCCCTGTTTGATGATTAGGAATGGAAACTACACATATTTTTTCCAATTATTGATGTTAGTATTTCAATATATTAGTTCATTAAAACAAAAAACTTTCTTTGGAAATTTTACAATGTTCAAAAACATTTACCGATTTCAATTCCATTTATTATTAATTGAGATGTACAAAAAATTTAAAACACAAAACATTATCTACAATGTAAGAGGAGGAGAACTGTCTTATTGTTAAACATTAGCTATACAATGCGACTTTGGAAAAAAAACAATTTTAGATGAATACTTAATGAAGACCAATCAATTGTAGAAATATCGTGATTATTAATTGTCAACTTGAGTGTATGTTATCGTTAACAATAACTGCCTCTCTGAAGCTTTTCTTTAATAAAATAAGATAATTATATACTTCCAGACGTAAATATATATTTTTTATTTTATATATTTTTATTTGTAATCTGTTACATCCGATCAATAGGCAAATCTTTTGACAAAGTTTTACAATGGCATGTGAAGGAACTGAGGATTCAGTCCTTCATAGATTCATTTTGTAAATACACATAAATAATACAAACAATTAATATAACATCACATAATTTTTAGATGTGATTGTACATCTTGTATTTAATGATCGAACCTACTTAAGAAATCCAAAGGATAAAATGTCTAAAAATTCTTTTTTTGTTAGGTAATTGAATCAGCATGAGGGGAAAGGGAACCAATCAAAAATGCAATATTTTGTTTTTATTTTGGAAAAAGGCATGGCAAATTGTACTATGAATAAAGGAATAATGCTATAACAGTGTTTAGGCGATAAATTGCAAGATCGAGGTAGCTGTACTGCGGAGGAAGGGTCACCGGCATGTTCCGTTTCTCCTCAGTACTATAATATTGATTTTGAATGTTTGCACTGCGTAAGGCAGTGCATGCAGTGGAGTATCTACGGTGCAGCAGACACGGCACGAGCAATGAACAGGAAAGCTATTTAGAGAATACTCAGTTAATCAACCCTAATTTGAAGTATTCTGATAGGGACGCAAACAGTAGCGTAACGAAATTGACGCATGCCCGCCCGCAAAACTTTTATATGGGCTCCCTTTATAAAAAGGGTATAGCAAATAATAAAAATATTCCTTAAAACTAGACCCCCTTTTACCTGGGCCCGCACTGCGGACCCGAACGTTAATACGCCCCTGAACGCAAATTCTATGCTTGCCATGGGCGCCTGAAGATTTGCATGCAGGGTTTGCGATACCATGCCTGCAATACTACTTCTTTAATTTTAATTTTTAAAGAAAATTTTAAACGTAGATTTTATAGACCTCAAGTTGGCTGCAAATGAGAAGGGTTTGGGGTAAAAATTAAGTACAAGTTTGTATTTGTGTTTGTATGCGAAACATGCAATAGAGGATGAAATTCGTACCCACAAAAAAAGAGCTGATAAATTTTACAAATCAATACAAGAAGCAAAAGAAAATTGAGCCACGTGATTGTTCTTCCAAACTCTTTACAATACGTAATTTGTAATAAATTTAGCCAATTGTTGCTACACAAATATCTATTTCATTGGATAAATTATTGTTCTAAAGAAATATAATATTCTTAAATAGTATATTATGTAAAATGTATTGCATTTATGATTTTGGTATCCAGTTTTCTTTAGACTCGATTGTGACCCTGAGGAGAAAGGAAACATGTTAAAAACAATTAAACCCTATTTCTGATCACATAAAAGTGATTTAGTTGAAACGGCATTAAAAAACAATTTAGTGCTATCACAGTGAATTCACACAGTGTGAGTATTATTGTACGTTTAATTTCTCCTGAAAAGTTGTAAAAAATGTTTTTTTCCTTTCTCCTGGAGCCGAATTCAAATTATGAGAATGAAGAATATATAGAAGATCAATATAGGCACGCTGATGAGAGACAAGAAATGTGTAGGTCTAAAGAAGGTCAACGTCAAAAGAATTAAACAAAATTTCAAAAAAAAAAAAAAAAAAAAAAAAAAAAAAAAAAAAAAAAAACCAAGTGGAATCGCTATCATACCTGCTGCGCCGCCATCCTCCGTGGCTTCGGCGCGTTTGGAGAGGTTGGAGATGAACCACAGCAACTTGGCCTTGGTCAGTTTCGGGGCCTTGGCGCATGCTTTGCTAAGGTTGATGCGTTTCGCTTTGTACTTCTCCTCGTCGCTCTCGGAATCTCGGAACTTGAGCAGAAAAAGAGTAATCTTAGGTTCATTGATTGATTTATTAATTATATTAGTGTAATGTATTAGCCAACGTGCCTCGTGGCATCTATTTGGGGACGCTTGGTAAGGGATTAGTAAGAGGAAACTCCTCGCCATAGGAAGGAGAGAAGGGTAAAGAAAGAACGCTGAAACGGGAGACACGAGGCTTTGGGGTCTTCCGGTCTTAAGAACGGAGCTCAACCGCTCATGCCTAGCAATAGAGCGCGGTGGGGGCGGCGTGACGTAGTAGGTCACGTGAGCCTCGACTATATAACGGAGTGCACAGAGCCAGTGGGTGGGTTCTAAAACTTGGCGTCAGGGTGGTGCGGCGGGCAGGGCTCGCGAGGCAAGTCGTGTGTTGACGAGCCTGTGGAGGATTTTGTGCCCTCGGGGGACTGCGGTCATGTGGGAGCGATGCTGTGTGCGTGCTCCGAGGTGAGGAGTGGTTGAGAGCACGACTCACGCCGATTCTCAATCGGTATGATCGCTCCTGCGATCGAGGCAAACCATCAGTTGGTACCCAGTACGGGACTTTGTGTTCCCAGTGTGACACCGTCACGGAAAGCTTGGCTTTGTGTGGGCTTCAGAAGTAGCAGTGGCGAAAGCTACAATCGAAACCGATCACCAATCGGGTTTGGATCGCTCCCGCGATCAGGGGATAGTAGTTCTATCAGAGCTAGGGTGTAAGAAGGAAATTCATTATAAATATTTGTTGTGTTTTTCTTTGTAAATAAATATTTGTTATATGAAAGCGTGTTCCGAGCGTGCTGAAACTCTGTGTCTGTGTTCGCTGAGAGTATCCATGACGTCACACTAGTGATTCCGGGCACGTCAACGGCTAAGGTCATTGTCCCATAAGTGTAGCGCATGTTTTTTGCTCGGGCGGTGACGGCAATCTTGCCCCGCTGGACGGCGGAATCCTACGTCGGATTGCGGGGTTTTCCCCAAACAGGGATCTCCCACCAGCGGGGCGCACATCCCCAAGTAGGACAAGCTCTAAGTTTCCGGCATGAGTGGTAGTGTAGTGCATGTGTGAGTAAGTATGTGTAAGGGGTGAGGACAAGTAATGGGAAGGAAAGATCGTGCGCGATCCGTGGTCCGTTTGTGAGGGTACTGCTGCAGCATTTGCCTGGTATTGATCGGAGAAACCACGGAAAACTACCGATCAGAGCTGCCAGCCGCTAGAATTTTCCTCCAGACAGGGACTGAATTCGATCTAGCTACTATCTAGCTAGTGTCGAAAACCCTACCACCGTCGGGCCATACTAACCTAGGACCTTTCGGCCAGAGGCACAACAGTGACATCAGTTGATGCCATGAGCAATCCCTCCGGTAATTATATTTCTTGTTTAAATATGATTTTTTCTCTTAAGAAGATGGTATTACCATTAGCATTGAAGCATTGACACACGGACGGTAACACAAATTACAGACTTATTTGTTTTGGCTCTCGCCTCGGTTTCAGAACTTCAACCCCGTCTGTTATTTCCGATTTACTGGCTAACTATATCGATTAATAGGTTAACTATTGGTTAACTAATCGTCAAAACAGTAAGTTAAGGTGCTCCAGAATTGCACAAACTTTCTGGAGCTAATTAGTTTCCTAATCTCTTTCTTCCCTCTGGGATAGTTTTCTCAGAACCTCTTCCCAGAGGCTACCCATCGCCGCCAAAAATACATTTTTTTCACATTTTCATGATTCTTTCGATCCCCTAATAGAACAATTGAAATACAACTTGGAGAAAATCATAAAAAAATAAAGCATGGTTATTAAAGTAGATTTTCATTAAAAAATATGAAGTCTTTTTCAGAAAAAATACGTTTGAGCGTCTCTAAAAATTCCTTTGTGTAATTTTGAAGAACTAAAGAACGCATCAGAATTGCGATTATGTAATATTATTCAATTAATGTAGCACTATCTAACCAAAAGTTAAAAGAAAGAAGCTATTTTTGAGAGGTTTATAATATTGCTTAAATTTCACTCAAAATTACGTGAAGACTATTAGATTTTTAAAAACTTGTACATGACCTTATTTAAAGTTCAACTTTGAAGGAAACATTTCATGAAGAAAAACATTTCTATTTTCTGTGTTATAGTTGTAGGAAGAGCTCGAAAAAATGTTGATCTTTTGCAATTTTTAAAAATTCTGTGATTGAAAAGAAAATGTCACATGTGCAATTTTATACGCATTTTTTGTTCTATCTGGGAAACAATTAAATATAACATTTGGAGTGATTTTAGAAAAATCTTTGGAGTCTTCATGGAGTTCATCTTTCGAAATAAAAATATCCTTTTCAAAATCAACATCACAACCAGGCCGATCGCTCTGGTAATATCAATTCAAATATTCAATCATGCTTCCCGGTTAGCCACTATCTTTCTTCTCAGATGAGCAGATGGACAGGCTTCCGTTTCGCCGAAAACCTATCGTATCGGTATCAAGGGCCCACAAAAAATGGATTCGGACTGCACTACGTGTTGTCCTACTACGTAAACAATTTAATACATATTGGAACATGATTTATCCAAATTTTCGGTAACAGTACTCCGCAATACGAGTTTTTCTGTCGAACATTACAAACAACTCTCTTTTTTAACGCTACTTTACAATACATTCTCTACGCCTCATGTACTACGTAAGTAGTATGCAAAAAAGAAAAACAGTATGTAATGCATTGCCAAAAATACAATTTGCACATGTTTTCTTAAGCTACACTTTGCCTTGTGAAAGTTTTCCTTCTAAGATGTTACAATGTGGACGGTGTTATGAATGTAACGTCAGATTGTATTCGCTAAATTCCTAGGATGGCACCCCATTTTGGTTTGTATTACCTTTTTGTTTAAATGATCTTAAACAACGGGGTCAATAAAGAATTAAAAGTGAAAAATATTTTAAAATTTTCTCTATATTATACATACGCACGCAAGAGATAGGCACACCCTACTTTGAAAGCCACAGATTTAGAGGGAGTTATGATCAATATATAGAATAGTAGCAGGATATTTTTATTTTCTTTTAATTCGGTCGTTTCTGTCATATCATTTATATAATTTTGACATTTAAGACGGTAGACGGTAGAACTAGATGGTAGTTTTTCGATTGATAAATTAATATTATTATCTTGTCGAAAACAACTAAAACAAACTTGTAATTCTCAGTCTAACTGCAGCATTATCTAATGTTTCCTTCCTGATCTAACATTTTCTCCACAATATCTACTTGACAATTTCCTATTCAGACATTAATGTCCACAATAGTTTATCCAATTTTATATAGATTTTTTAATTTAAAAAGTTATTAAAAATACGATACCAACCTGACAAGGAATCTCCATTACTGCATCACAGGTACGTAAGAAACCGTTGTATAAATAATAAAAATTATAAATGTATTGAATCAAATATGAAAATGTTGTAGAATTGTATCATTTCGATATAAAACCACTATTTGTAAACAAATACATTTTTTCACATGCATTTGTTCATGAAACATAAACAATGAGTTACATGTAAATATTTTCTGTTGTAATTTACTCCATTATCTAGCTCTGATTTCCTGTGGTGATACTTTACAGAGTTGAGTTTCCACTAACGATTATCCATCCCCAGGGAGTATACTCATCACTGGTTCCCATACACGTCTGTCGATGAGTATTCAAGATATTTCCAAAACTAATTTTATACAACTGATATTAATCTTTTTAAATTTAAAATATGTTTAAGATTATAGGGTAGAATTAATTTATTTTGGATTTCAAATGTTAGAAACAGAAAAAAAAATTGCTGCACGGATTGTAAAACAAACGTAGAAGACGTTTACCCCATATGAGAATCACGTTGACATTAGTTGAATGTAGACTTATTTCATGGTTCAAATGCGTTTCATGATTCAAATTGAAACGGATGCCATCATTCAGATGTAATTGAAACGGAAGCCGTAATTTAGTTTCAATTGAAATGGATGGCATTATTCAGATGCAATTGAGATGGATCTCACTTTTCAGAAGCAATTTTCAAAAATTAAATTAAATCAACGCACATTTTTAAACGGTTTGTTTTTGTAGTTTAGTGTCTCAATAAATTGGTGAAATAATGTATATTTTTTTTAGTTATTTCACAAACTAGCCCGTTATTCTGCCTCACTTTTAGTTCTAAGTTGGAGTTTGCTGAATTAGCCCCGCATGTCACAAGGTCGAAACTGGCGTGTCAGATCGTTGCGTGCGTTACGCACGTGATGTACTGATGTTCTGCGATCAGCGAATTATTTACTCTCTACACTGTTGCGAGGTCATGGATGAGAGGCAATCGAATCAGCAAACTAATGAGGTATGCATCAGAGAGAAATCAAAAGAAACTTTATTTGTATTTGCAGTGTTCAGAACCTTCAATATCTTTTAATTTTGGTTACAATGTTGCGACATTTTTTAAAACAAAATAAGGAATAGTAATAATAGTAATAATGATAATAATAAGTTTTCATTAATATTCAAGAGCATTTTAATTCAGTTATCTTGTATAGACTACACATCTCTTCAGCTTTAAGACAATTATATGCGTTTTTCAAATAATCAAATAAAGAAAAAGTTTTTCTTTTCCAGACACTCTGATATAAACTTCATGTTTAAGAAACCGGAAATTAATAATTTTAATGAGGCACTTGTACGAAAAATGTAAAATGCAATAGCTGTTGCCCGCAACTAAAGCTTCGTAGACAGAACGGTATTTGGTGCAAATATCAACAAAAAAGGATATTCGATTCCTCTTAAGTGGCGGGGTTGAATCCGTCTACTGCCTGAACGAGAACTATTTTCAAATCAGTCTATTGATCGGTGATCCCCTATCTTTTACAGGCTAACACGGGAGTAATAAATTAAACAATGGGCCACGGACAGTGCACGAATATTCGATCTCCATCCTGACTCCACATCCATCCTGAGGATTTAGCCTACCTCAGATATCCCAATTCCCATTGATCTAAGGAAATATCTGACATACGTTGAAGATTCGGTTTGCGCCAAGCTGCGTTAGACAAAGCCACTTTAATTTTGCATCCCAACATGTGTTTAACGTGCTTGAGTTGTATAGAAAGGATTTGTGTGCAAAAACAGCGCTCCTGCTTGAAGCATTTTGCACTTCTCACCGCCTTGTTTTCTGATGACAAAACAAAACTAATCTGCTGCGGTACATATTTTGAGGATGTTTTGTTTTCGTGCCTTCTTCTTGTTAGGCATATAATTTGCACTATTAGAAGCGACAAAAATGTTGGAAGTAGAAGGAATATTTTACGTTAATTTTGTACATGCAATCTAGTATATATTAATATTTAAATAAATAATAGACTTAGTGAATTTGAACCAAGTTTATTCCAGATTTTTGTTGACATTCTGTAGACACAGGTAAATATGTAGGTTATTACATTAAAATGTATCAAAATAGTTATGACAAGTATATTAAAATATGTTTACTTTTATATGAAAGTTTTCGCGCCAGAGGTTTGGTCTCAAATTATTTTGCTAATGAAACATTTCCATAGAGGTATCAATTTGTTTTCAAGTTTTAATAGTGAATATTAATAATCTGAACTGTACGACTCAAAATAGTTAAAAAATATGTCATTAAGAAAATATAGAAATTTAATTTGTACTACGAACAAGCAAACACTCTTGATCCTTTAAATTAATGTAGACTTAACATGCTTTAAATATTAAATTTCTTCTCAAAGCATTTCGATTAGATTTACAATTACGTGAACGTTTTGAAGTTGCCCACAGAAAACATGGCGGCTGTCCTTTCAAAAAAACTTCAAATATGGCGGGCACATCGCAACTCTATAGATTTCTATTGTTCTCTCTTATCGGTTTACCAACATAAAACAAATAGTTCGCAGTAGCGAAAATGCCACTGAAGAAAATCACGCAAAATTGTTTTCCGGAAAATATGTTGCGCACTGCTCTAAAACAACAAAATACTATAATGAATTAAATATTTTAACAGAAACAGCCTTCACCCAAAAATCTGAGAAGTTTTCTTGTAATTTTGTATGGAATATAGGTTTAAAAAAAAAAGATTTTCTCAGAACCGACTCCGCATTTTTTCTTTAACTTCCGTGAGGATAGTACTCAATATAATGAGTAACATATCATAAACGCCATTTTTATATATTCTTTTGATTAAAGAAACCTTCTATACTATTATTTTGAAATATCTCCGTCGTTGATATTTAAATTACGAACTTCTTTTACACGTTCATGCATTTATGAATATGGTATATGATTCAAATGACGTCTTTTGACTACACTCTTTCCAGTATCTCATACTTCCTGAGCAACGCCCTGAATCAGACTTTTTGATCTGAACATCCTCTTCTTTATTTGTTTGTTAACCTCAAGTAGATCCCTAACCACGTTGGCGCTGCACTAGTGTGGATTAAACGCACTGATAATCGATTTGCGGATAAGTAAAGCATCAACAAAAAGCGATGCTTCTCTGCTGGTGGCAGGCTAAGCTAGATTAGTATGTGGCATGTCATGCCACCCCTCATGAGGGTTGGGCACGGGTCAAAAGGTGACAACGTATAGGCCCTGAAAGGTTGAATCTCTGGTGAGCTTGTGATGCCGCAAATGCATCAATAAGAAAATATTAGATTGGCGATTACCGGTCATTATTATTATTATTATTATTATTATTATTATTATTATTATTATTATTATGAAGCGAAAATGTTTTTTTGATAAATTGCAATTTTACACGCAGCAAATATTCAGTTCCAAAACTCACGTATATCAATTATTTCAAAAGGGACACGACTAAAGAAACCTTAATTTTTGAGTTGTTACTGTGAATGTGAAAAATATTTAACCAATCATTATATGTGTAATTCATTAACAGAGTAAATTTGCCATTGCAAGGTTAAGATGAACTGTTTAGAGAAGCACGTTGGTCGCAAGGAGTGGCTTCAAAAATTGGTATTTTAAGGGGACCCGGAATGTGAAAAAGTATAAAAAAAGATTTTCACTTTTTTGTGAATTATTAATCTTCAATATTTTCTCTTTTCTTTGATGTATTAATTTTGTCTTTACGTTGTTTCTAAGAAACTTTTAAATTAAATAATATGCTCAGCGTGCTATGCGTTGTTGCCCATATAGAATTATCTACGTTTTTACTTTACAATGAGAGAAATAAGGGGAGTGTTAAGAAACTAGGGGAATGAAACGGAGAAGCAAGCCAGAAACACTATGACATCAGTGAAAAAGAAACTAAGGGAGTAAAGGTCGAATGATTCTGAAAATCAATCATATGGACCTAAATTGTACTGGAAATACTGTACATGGCAAACTTTGAAAATCGGTTCCCGTAAGTTTTTTAAAATTATTTATAAGGAACACTTTTTCCTCAATTATTAGAGCTATGGACTTCAAACTTCTAGGAATTCTTCATCAAGTCAAACTACAATTTTTATCATAGCCTTTTTATTATATCTTATTATTTAAACCAATTATGTACTATACAATAATAAAAAATGTGAGGGTAAATATTCTACAATTTTAAAAATTAAAATCTACAATAAAAATTAGAAATTCTTAAAAATACTATGATAAAACATTTAAAATATAGCTAAGAAATTACAGAAAAAAATTAATCCTCTAGTGTATATAGTTTGGTACAAAATGTTCCTTGCATTTAACATTGAAGATATAAGGCCTCCCCTTGAAGTATTGCCACTCTTGAAGGAAGTATGGGATTATTATTATTATTATTATTATTATTATTATTATTATTATTATTATTATTATTATTATTATTAATTATTATCATTATTATTTACTTTAACAATTTTCAAATTCGTTCAGCAATTGAAAGAAAACAACATATATTCCGACAAAAACACTGAAAAAGTTTCAGTAATGACTAAAATATGCAAATATTTAATTGCCTTTTCCCCGCACTGCACGCACCGATTGAATTCTCGTATTCAGTGCGAAACGTTTTACTGGCGTCAAGGCTTCAAGAAAGAGGTTTCACACAATTCATTATTTGGTATTTACATGTTGCGTTATGAAACAGCAAAATTTTAAATATTCTTGATATGAAGAGAATTATGAATCCGCATATACAAAGTCTCTCCGCAGTGGCACCTTGCTAATGATCGTGCTAGCAACAGAAATTACGTTAGTAGCACTAGCTGCGGTACATAACAAAAGAAAACGTTCATTGTGTACTCCCGTTTATTCATAACAGTTGATTCCTTCATCTGTTTCCCAGAGATCGGGCTGCTACCAACATAAATTCAATTTTTAACAGAAGGCCGTGACTCCACTGAGTGCGGAGAGACTTTCCTGACACAGTATATTATAGTATGTTATTGCGAGTGAGAGAGTGAGAGTGAGATAGAGAGAGTGAGAGAGAGAGTGTGAGAGAGAGTGAGAGAAAGAGTGAGAGAGAGTGAGAGTGAGAGAGAGTGAGAGAGAGTGAGAGTGAGAGAGTGAGAGAGAGTGAGAGTGTGAGAGAAAGAGTGAGAGAAAGAGTGAGAGAAAGTGAGAGAAAGAGTGAGAGAAAGAATCAGAGAGTGAGAGAGAGTGAGAGGTCAGGGTGAGTATTTCTGGTTGCCATCTGCAGGTATGGCCTGCTGGGAGCGTGGCTGCAGCTGGCTATGTATGGGGGCGTAAGTGGCCGGAACCCTCTTCTGGGCAGTCCCGAATCCCCGCCGCCCCCCGTCCGCCACAACGTGCTCTTCGGGATGGACTTGCTCTTCGTCGACTCCCCCATCGAGCACACCAACTGCCCCGACTGGACAGGTACCAACCCTTGCACAACCTCCAGCTTCGGTGGCTCAAGGCATCAATCAGTGCCTCTGACCTGGAGGTCCCAGTGTTCGAGACCAGACTGTGGCAGAATTTCCGACGCTAGCTGCACAGCTAGATCGAGTTCAGCCGCTGTCTGGAAGAGAAATCTAGCGATCGGTTGCTCTGATCGGTAGTTTTCCCTGGTTTGTTCCATCAACAGCAGGCGAATGCCGGAGTAGTACCCTAACAAACGGGTCACGCATCGCGCGCCATCTTTCTTTCTCCTCCCTTGTCCTATCTTCACCCTTTACTTACATGCACTACACTACCACATATACCGGGAGATCAGTTGGGAGCGTAGGGCTTTTTCCGGTTGGGTCGATGAACCGCTAGTGAGAGATATCTGGTTTGAGAAAACCCCGCAAATCGACAAAGCCAAACCCGGAAGGGGAGTCCCCTCCGAAAAAGTATGTACTACACTTACAGGAATATCATTTGATGCTCTATCAGCAGTGCCGCAGACGGGACTAGCAGTCTTGAACGTGCCCGTAATCACTATTTAATCAATCACCCTAATATGCGAACACCAATGCCAGGTCCAGGAGACGTGAGGCATCAGTATATACGTACCATTGAAGTGCGTAGGACGATGCTCCTTTCTGGAGGAAGCTTCTCGGGGCCGAATGCTTTGATCGTTCATCTCCATGGCCTCCTCTGTTCGATTACATTGGGTCATAAAAACTGGGCCTGAAAATGACTGCCTCGACGAGAATTCTACAGGACGGTTGCCCTAATACGATGTCTCGATGCCTTTCTATTTTCAGTTGGCTGCATATGCTGGGCCGAACAATGTCACTGCCTGGAAAGAGAAACATGTGGGTCGTCTGCTCTACTTGGTAGTTTTCCGTGGTTTCTCTGATCAATACTACTCGTAGGAGAGTAGTGGAACAGTATCCCCACAAACGGGTTATGTACTTTCTGCGATCTTTCATTTTTCATCCTTGTTCTCTATTTTCTTCACACACACACACAGACACACACACACACACACTTCTTCATGTCCTACTCGCTCTATCACACATATCAGGAGACCAGACGGGAGCTTGTATCTTGTTGCAGGTGAGACGAAGATCCGCTGGTGGTGAGACCTGGAGAAGGAAATGATCAGCAAGCCGACGGCAGGTCGGCACAGGTTCCCACGTTCTAACGAGGACCGCCACCACCTGGATGTTTCATGCGCTACACTCACGTGATTAATAACCTCTGTAGTTAACATACCTGGAATCAAAAAACATGAGAGAGTTTTCGCAAAATGGGAGATCCAATGCCGTTGTTCGTGATCATCGTCGTCAATAGGAAATAACGTATCTCCGGAAAATGAGTTTTTGCAAGAGGTACAATCGAAAACGTACTTAAAACTAGGAAGTAGTTGGAACTGAAAACCTCTAACAGTACCTGAAAGATTTTATTGAACATCTGCGAATCGTCGGACTCTATTTTTGCATTACATAGTTCATATTTATAAAACATTAAATCTCATTGTATCATACGAATATGTATAATACACGTGTTTATCTCCAAAGTAAAATAGAAGCATCTTAGAAAGCCTTAGAATGTAACCCACCAATTTTACTACAAGATTTTTATATTTTTTATATTAGTAATAGAAAATTGTGGCAATAATATCATCCTATAGATAAACAACTATTTGTTTTTGACAGTCAATGTAGCCTCAATGTACACATAACCTACAAATCCTATAGTTATACGTTAGCTTATTCCTTACGTATTTGAATTAACATGAGTAAAAATATCCGTGACGTTCCTGCTGTATTATATTGGTAATATGGATATTGTAATTTTCATTATTTCCATTCTTATTGTATTAGTGTCGAATATGTGTTTAGTGGTGGCGACGAAAACTACGTAAAGTGTAAGTCGTAAACGACAAATCAGGAAGAATGACGGGATCCGTCAATTGAAATCTCGTTATTGGAAGCCGGCGCATGCGCAGATTTCTTTCTATGTCATGTTACGTCTTTCAAATTCACTTAAGCATTCTACTACATTTAATCACCATTTTATCGTCTCTGTTTTTACGTGATCAAGCAGCGTGACTCCATAGCATCTTCTCCAAAAAAACTGTTTTCAACACTATTAGTTCTCTTTTTCAGAGCTTGGTTAAGTAGTATCCAAATTTCAGAGGTATGTTACTGTGCTCTTTCTTTGTGTCAAGTCTCAATTTGAAAGGGCTTGAAAAGGTGTAGGCAATAACTTTGATCTTGTGACGTTCTTGTCAGGTGACAAAGGATTCGGCGGCGGCGGTTTCGAGGATCACTGGGGGTTGGGGGTGGGGGGTGGGGTGTCGGGCCTGGGGGCGGGGGCGGGGCCAGGAACAGGAGTGGAATTCGTTCGGTGGCGCGACGCAGAACTGAGCGCATCTGCGGGCACACGGGGGCGGCTGCTGGGACGTTGGGCTGTTTGCGGGCAACTGCACCTACCCGCGCCACTACTGCAGCCTGCTCACCGGCGCCATCGATTTCTACGGCTCCGGCATGAACCCGCGACCCGAGCGGCTCCAGCAGGTCGACTTCCTCTACCCGCATGCCAGGTGAGGCGCCGGATCGCTTCCAACCATTCGTCGTGTTTCGGCGCGCGATTGTGCAGCTTTCTCTTCTTACAAAGGACGTCGTAAGGCGAGAAAGTAAAAATATTAGGTGAAATCATTAACTCACTCAGGTCGCTGCTCGTAGAATCTACAGACGCTGACAGGTCACCTAATTTTTTGATGCCCGGCAATCTACGGCCGTGCGATTCAAACTGTATATTTGTTTATAAACGCCATTTCCCCTCGCTTTCTATTCATGGAGGTTTCTTCAGTAATAAAATACGTACATACACATCTAGATTTTGTTTGCTGTCATTTATTTGGAAATAATGAACTTTGGAATACATTAATGAGCATGCCCTCTGTAGTGACGTCTAAGAAGAAGCTCTCTTCAAAATTACCACAACAAAGCCAATTATTGGAAATAAAAAGTAACGTTTTCTTCATTATTGCAATATATACTAAATAATTGTTATGTATAATGTTCTAATATTAACAGAATTTGTTAGAATTTAATCAAAACAATAAAATCTTACAGACGCAATCGACTTTACGCGAAAACGCGACGAATTCTCGCGACATGTTCAAAACACCTGAACCCGTCAACAGAGTTGTTATCCGCAAGCAATATAGTCTGATTCTCCTTAATAAACACTAATAATGCTCGTTTAAAATAAAATACAACAACGTAGTGCAACTCGTTTATAAGTGTTAAAGTTTTAGTTCTCGTAACAAATGTTGAAAAACCGAACGTTCCCCTATAACAGACGGTCGATTTACTCAAAAACAATCACAGTATCAATGCAATAAACAACTTAAACATTATCAGACACTTAAAGTTGCAAAAAAACGATATCATTACACATTCAACTTAGTTTTCATTATTCGTCTTAGTTCAAACCTCGGGTGTCTGCTAGTAGAGAAGATGGCATATATTCAACCGTGCGGTTGATATACAATCAAAATCGAGATAAACAAATGAATGAGCAGACAACGGCATGGTATATGTCGTTGTAAGAGAGATGGGTTACGACTTATGATTGAACAGTTGAGAGGAACGGCAAGAAAAATCCGAGAGAAAAAAACGAAGAAGGTTTTGAGACTCAACGCTTAGTGCATACTATTTGTAGACTATTGGATTTAATTTCAGGATGGAATAGTCATGGATTTCATTTCAGGGTGGAGGAGTCAATAGTGGATGTGATACCACGAGTGCTTTGGAAATATTCAATAAATATAAGAATTTCTCTGCGAATTTCCAAAGCACGAGTAGATTTTAATAGGACTATTTCACGAATGAAGTTTAAATTCATAAAGCCTGTTCTTGAAAACTCGTTATGTAAGTTAATATAGTATGTTTACATATTTTGTAAACGTAATGATTTCAATTTCTATGGACATTAACAACCATTCTCTTCATCCAGATTTCTTCAAAGCGCAATTTAACACATTAAATTAAATGTGTTTTGAAGATTTCTGAATGCAGATCCTGTAGTACGTATTAAAAACCACACGATTTCGTGTCAAACTCAATTTTTACCACCGGTGAACAATATGCGTTTTGATTAGTTGCTCATCATATATTCTCATAACAGTCGTAGGCAACTCAAATATTAACGTTAAAGTCAAGTCTTAACGTTAATAAATGTAACTTTAAATTAACTTCTCCTCATAGCACGTCACACACAGTTTTTAACTTTTCTGACGCAAACAAACAAACAAACAAATCAATAAATCAATAAATCAATAAATAAATCAATAAATCAATAAATCAATAAATAAATAAATAAATAAATAAATAAATAAATAAATAAATAAATAAATAAACAAACCTGCGCAGGGACGACCTGTGCGTGATGGTCCGGCGCGCAGGGTGGGTGAGGCGCAGCATCGTGGACGCCTTCGAGCCGCCGGTGTGGGCGGTCACCCTGCTCTTCTGCGCCATCTTCACTGCGGCGCTCTAGTACGCCCTCGCCGCTCACCCTCTCCACAATCGGTCAAAATACTTTAAAAAGTGTTTATTTTTTACTAATATTTTATGCTTATTGTTGTCTTCGGTGCGGAACTCGATACACTCTGACTAACTTACTTGGATCGTGGTTACGAGGAAAATACGAAGTAAATCGATGTTACATGCTCTGATGGAAGGGATTATGAGAAGTAAATATGAAAAGACATACAAAGTCAAGTCAACATCTGGTTAATTAGTAAATTTGAATCGTTAAAATTAGATTAAAAAATGAAATCATGTGTTAACTGATTGAAATGGTTTCGGGCAACAACAAATCTTCAGGCCACCCCGAAATTTTACCTCCACTTAATCTTTAGAACTCCTGTAACGCCCATGGGGCATAAATAACTTTTTCAGCTTTCATGAATTGAAACTAGACTTAACTTCACTGTTTATTCAGAGGACAGTGTTACTCCGCTGTTTCTTCATAACTAAATAGACTTTGAATATCTAATGAGTAAATTACCTAGGGTGTTTAGACAATTATTGAATTATATTAATATATATCATAAACTATTATAAGTTTACAATTGCTTCATGTTTCTTGATTACACAATGGGAAACAACATCGTTTCCCCGTGTTTGCTTCCATCAGCAGGTCTTCAAAAACATAGAGTTTAATATTACGAGTATAATCTTAAGTATTGGATGTTTCTTAGATTTTGAATTTTTGATACAATTATTCTCCTAAGTCTCCCAACTATTCTCCTACATAAATAATACATAAACACTTATTATTTCATGACAATATAATAAATTTCATAATATATTTTAGAACTTTGAATACCTTACGTTGTGAAGAAACTCAGATTCCCGAATTTTAAATAGGCTATGCCTTATGCGTACCGCAAAGATGTCTTGGTTATTTTAAAACAACTGGAATACTGCAAAGTAAACAAATACAAGGAGACATAACTTCTTGCTTATTGACAATGCATCCACGAGTTATTTTGTTAATTTCCATGAATCCACTCGACCACATCACATACTCAACTCGAACGAAAGTGTTTGGGGGTACTCATTTCAAAACACCTCGTCTCTTTCGTTGCCCGGTCAACATTTAGTCCGTATGCCAAAGACCCATTTTTCGCACTAGTTACGTTAATAACTAGCTCAACACGATTGACAAGGTGAGGTTATCAGCCCGACCACATTTCCGTGATACTGTGTCTGGTACTGCGACCTCATGCAACAAAAAAGAGGAGCGAAAAACCAGCGTCCAAATCTTTTCGTTGCCCGGTCCGTTCACTTCGTCCGTACGGCAAAGACCCATTTCCGCACTAGTTACGTTAATAAGTATCCGGCGCGTGTGTTGGCAGGGGCGGGTGGTCGGCGCGGTGGGGGGACGCGTGGGTGGAGACGGCGCAAGCGCTGGTGACGGGCGCCCATGCCACACGCAGTCGCCGCCTCATGGTGTGGTGCACGGCGCTCGGCTTGGTGCTGCTCAACGCCTTCTCGGGCATCTTCAATAGCTACTTCTCCGTGCCCCGCCGCGGGACAGAGCTCAACACACTCGGCGAGGTGAGGTTATCAGCCCGAACACGTTCCCGTAATACTGTTTCTGGTTGAGCTACTTCGCGCAACCGAAAAACCAGCGTCGGTTTTTCAATTGTCAACAACAATTGAAACAAATGAGTTTAGTTAAAAATGGCGAATCAGTACTGCCACTCCAAGAATAGTTGTTTCAGATACTCGTGGTAAAAGTGACATTTTCTTTTGCAAATAAGAAAGTTTGTGACACGCAGCTGAGTGTCTCAATCTTAAGAGCTAAAGAAAATCACTTTTCGCGCGTGTGTCATACGCTATTTTTTGACAGCCTTTCTGGCTTTTTATTTTATTTCAATTCAAGAATACAAATTACTAGATGATACATTAAGGTTAGTAGTAGCTGATGTGGTCAAACGTACGTTTTTTGTTTTGTCTTGTTTGCTGCACTCACAGATTTACCTAAACACTTAAGCATCGTTCACTTTTAGCACTAGTGCTAAAAGTTGAACCCTTCTAGAACACTAGGACTAAAAAAGAACCGCTTTTACTAGTAGCAGGCTAAAAATATATTTCTTGAAGGAGAGAGAGAGAGAGAGAGAGAGAGAGAGAGGGAGAGAGGGAGAGGGAGAGAGACAGAGATGGACAGCGAGGGTGAGAGACTTAGGGTGAGTGAGAGAGGGTATGAGAGCGAGAATGAGATAGCGAGGGTGATATAGCGGGGGCGAGAGAGTGAGGAATAGAGAGCGAGGATGATTAAGCGAAAGTGAGAGAGTGAGGGTGATAAATAAAGCGAGGGTGATAAAGCGAGGATGAGATAGCGAAGGTGAGAGAGAGGAGGTGAGATACCGGACGTAAGAGAGAAAGAGAGAGAGACACACACAGGGGGTGAGGGAGCGAGGGTGATAGACCGAAAGTGAGAGAGAGAGAGAGAGGGTATGTGAACGAGAGAGAGAATAAAAGCACGAGAGACATAGGTAGAGAGGGTGGTAGATATGGTGGCAGAGGGTGGCGAAATAGAGCGGCCGTTAGAGAGCGAGATGGAGCAAATGAGAGAGAAAACCTTTCACCAGGCCGCGCTCTCCTCGGCAGGTTGACCGCGCAGTGGACAAAGTGGTGGCCATGCCGCGCGTCGTGGCCGATTTCAAGGACGTGGACATCAGCTCCGTGCGCCTATTGGCCAAACTGAGCGAGTTCAAGTTCGACACGGAGGAGATCCTGTCGGGGCGCGCCGCCGTCATGGACACCGAGTCCACGCTGGAGTCGGCGCGCCGCATGAAAGAGGTGCTGCAGGACGGCGTGTCGCCGCTCCGGAAGGTGCCCGAGTGCGTGGTGAGCCCCGCCTACTTGTCCTTCCCGGTGCGCAAGGGCTGGCCGCTGGTGCACAGGTGCGTAAGGGCCAGGTGCCTCGGTAAACCCGCTTGGGCGTCCTCTTCACCCTTCGCTTTTCGACACTTCCTTTTGAGCACTCCTTCTTTGGCACTCCCTCTTTGGCACTCCCTCTTTGGCACTCCCTCTTTGGCACTCCCTCTTTGGCACTCACTCTTGGGCACTCACTCTTGGGCACTCCCTCTTGGGCACTCCCCCTTGGGCACTGCCTCTTGGGCACTCCTTTTCGGGCACCCCTCTTGGGCACTCCCTCTTGGGTACTCTCCCTTGGGCACTCCCCCTTCGGGACTGCCTCTTGGGCACTTCTTTTCGGGCACCCGTCTTGGGTCCTCTCTCTTCATCCCCCTCTTGAAATATCCCTCTTGGGTCTCTCATTTGGGCCTCCCCTCCATGACCTACCCAGTATTTGTCTCCCTCTTACGTCCTTCCTCTTGTGCTCTCCATCTTGACCGCCCTCTTGGGCCACCTCTTATCTCTCGGGCAAACTTTCTTGAGCTAGCCCTCTTGGCCCATTTCTCTTGGGCTATCCTTCTTGGGCTCTGCCCGTTCTGTTCTCTCCCCTTCCAGTGCCATTTTCCTTCATTCTTCCTTCCAGTTATTTCTCCATTCTCCCGTCCAGGTCTCTCAATTCATCCTTTTAAGTCTTACTGAATTCCACATTCCAGTTCCTCTTCTTTCTCTGAATTTCCTTCTATCTTTCTTTCTTTCCTTCTAATTCTCTCTGTTCTATTAATCAAAATCATCCTCTCATTTTATTTCTCTATCTCTTCCGTCTCTCCAGTTACCTATTACCCGACATCACTAGCAGAATCGCATCTCTCTCCAATGCCTTCCCATGTCCGTCACGTCCTTCACATATATCAGTTGCGTCTTTCATCCCTCCGCACCACTTTTAGTTATCTCTCTGTTCTCCTCTTCCAATTCAGTTCACTCTCTTTTTTTCTCATTCAATTCCTTCTCCGTTTACTTGTAAATTCGCTTTCCAATTTACATTTCCACATTTCCATTTTACTGGACGAGCGACGACGAGCCAGTACGAGCTCTAAGTTCTCGCATGAACTGCTCTCCCATCATGTTGGTACTCCAATGTGCGTGTAGTTTTATATAGAGTTGAATTGCGTGCTTGTGCATCACAGGTACAGCGCGTTGGTGCAGCGGTTGGTTGACGGGGGAGTGGTCCAGCGGCTGACTCGGGAAGGCCTGAGAAACTTCTCGGTCAGCCTCGAGCTGCCAGGATTTGTGGACGACGTCTTAGCGGACAGCCCCAAGCCTCTGGTGCTGATTCACTTCCTGGAGGCCTATATTCTGTTGGCCTCCGGGCTCATGGCCGCCACCGCGGCATTCCTCGGAGAAGCTATGCACGCCGCCTTGATGAAGAGAAGAAAGAAGTTACAGCAGCAGGACGAGCGATTGAAAGAGACTCAACCCTCGGAAAAATACCTAGCAGATTCCGTAGTACACAATGAAGACACTGATGGAAAAGAAGAGGATTGCATAGTACATTTAGATCTGGAAGAGGATGATGGTAAAACTGATTCTAAAGAACGTGATGCGGAGGAACGGAACAAGGAATATACCTTGGAAGCAGAACACGACATAGCAAATGTTGAAAAAGAAAATAAGGATTGTTCAGAAAGCGGATTCAACGAGATTACTACAACAGTGGTTTTGTATGTAGACAAAGAATGTGATGTGGAGGAACTGAAAGTCTTGGATACAGAACAAGTCACACCGAATAATGGAAGAGAACTTATAGGTTGTCCAGAAAGCGAATTCAACGAAGTTACTACAGATATGGTTTTGGACCTACCCGCAGATAACAAAATAGAATGTCAAACCACAGAAAGAATAGAAAGAGGGTACGAATAATAATGATGTCATTGCTCTTGGTGGTCGAGTACACGTGATTTCTTCACGCTAGTATTTGCTTTGTCTCTCGCGAGTTGCAACCCATGAGGGCTCAAAACTGCGTGGCGGAAATGCGTTTTAAAATAATGTAAACATGAAACAAATTCAGATTATAATAGAAGAAATTTTCTTAATGTTGTAATATCGGCCGTGGTCGAACATTATAAGAGTTATAACATCCGTAAGCCAAATTATGGCATTAATCGTAATTATAATATACAGCGTCTTCTGTATTCCATTAATACTTAAAAAGATGTGTCTGAAAACGTATTTCAAGTAATATAAAAGCAGATTTTGCACCTGAATTAGAAATACCTCTGTCTTTCTCTCTCTCTTTCTTTCTTTCTTTCTTTCTTTCTTTCTTTCTTTCTCTCTCTCTCTCTCTCTCTCTCTTTCTGTATGTTGTATATTTCAGTGAGTTTGTAGGATGTGCAAGGCGGTGAGTCCTCAGATAATAGGCGGTGAGTCCTCAGATTGTTATTTTTCACAAAACCCACAGAATACCTTAATTAAAAACAATGTTTGGAACCACTTGACATTTCAAATATATTAACAGAAACAGTTAGAAATACATTACTGAATTTACATTTTATACAGTATTTCGATTATATAATCTCACGCACATAATTTACCACTTCAATAGTGGTTAACTCTCGTGTCATTTACAAGAAACCAAAAGAAATCAATCGTATTTATCTAAAAAAGATGAAAGCCGATGTATTTTTAACTTTCCCCTGATAGTTAATACATTTTTCTAACCCATTGTAGAGCAAACAACGCTATTATTTGATGTATGAAATATTGTTGCTTGTAAATAAACTCAAACAAATTAACAAATTAACAAACAAATTGCAATTTTGTAGCAGCATTGAGCTAAGCTCTGCTTGCCTTCTTTCTAAAATTTGGGCGAATCATTAATATGATGTTCGAAGAATAAACACAAAAGCAAATGATTTATATTATGCAATGCAGCAGAGATGTTACAACGCCTGAATGCTTCGTGACCCTGTAACCATCAGGCAACGCATCACGTGTTATCGCGGCAGCTTTGCAGAGCACGCGAACATTACTAGTAAATGAGACAATCTGCGTAGAGTGGCCTTACCCTTATATTTTGTCATTTGAGTTTAATCGCGTATCTCGCGGCAAAAAAACGTATCCCTAATAGTTTCAGTGTGCTTCTTTGGCAATTACTGTGCAGTACCAAAGAAACGTTTTAGCACTAAACATATTATTATTACAGTATGTGCAAATGTAACCTATACTATGTCTTGCCGGCCCTATGCTGCCTTTTTGGGGATAGATTTTTCTTCTCATTTTAACGCTGAACAACACAATATCTGTTTATTTACTTCATAAAAGTTCAATTTGTCTTACGGACTATTTTAACTCACAAATGGACATAAACTTTAATTTTACATGTGAAGGACGATCATGTTGTGGATTCAAAATAGGCACAGATTATGTAGAGATAAATAACACAGGACAGTCTCAGAATAGATGCACTCTTACTAGTATATTTATTTAATTGTAATAAGATTCGAAAGAATCCTACGTATTAATATATTTTTTGATGAAGATAACCCTACAAGTGCACAATTCTAAATAATTTGTTTCTTGCAATAATGTCCTAAATTTCGGTGTGCGCCTCCATAAACTTTCTCAGTGCAATGGTGACCTACTACCACCTTTAATGTGATTCTTTAATCTGCCAAAGTCGTCATATTTTTGCAAACAGTGTGACGGGTTATCAAAATCTCTACATTTCTGTCACAAACAAAAGTAAGAAATTATTAATATATTGAAACGAAAAACCATATCAGCCATTTTATCTTAACACAGACAACGAGGATATGTCACGATAGTGTTGAGAAACTCAAATATTCATGAAGCAACCGATTGAGTTCATCACCTCTCCAACTGTGTGCCTTTAAATGCACAAAAGCTTTGACTTTTAATACCAGAAATTAATGGTCTTAAACATCGTTAATAATCTACTCATTGTCAAACCAATTACATAAGTACTGACCAGTTGGAGCCTTGAAAACATTCTGCTCTTGCTAAATCATTGTTCAAAAAGGGAAACAGCTTCATTCTGTAAAAAGAGATAAGGACTTCGAATGGTCAGACTCTAAACTGTGAGTTACGTCATACAGGTTAGGTATTGGGCTTCGGTAAATATAATATTACTAAGGGTCTCTTAAGGAAAATACTTAAAACTTTTAGATTGCACAGAAAATTAAATAATTAATTAAAATTCTCCATAGATCTCCAAGTTTTGAACATTTCTAACCATCTCTATTACGTAGTTGGTGTACTCAAAAGTCGTAAACCACTAAACATGTACTAACAGAAAGTCCAAAAGGGACTACATTTATATCCAACATCGTAAGAAACATAAGTCAAGATTCATCGGGTTTTTAATTCTCTCTCATGTACTTAGGAACTACTCTTCACCGTTTTTGCACCATAATGCACGAGTCATGTTGAGAATTATACTGTTATTTTCATAGCGAAATACACAATCTTCTCCATTTTCCACCTTAAGTCAGTTTGATTCGACCCTGAAGGGCAGTTCTCTGTCCAGTAGTAAAATATTTGAAAGTTTTTGTGTCCATAACTATGAATTTGACGTCGTCACCGTCGAACCCTAGGTCAGTGATGCTGTAGAAGCAAATATGTAGCTCCTAAGCTATCGCAACGGATAATGATATAAGTGGTGTCTGAGTCACCTCTCTGTCAAGTGTCTGTAAATACTCCAAACGATTTTGCTTGTTACCAATGTTCCAAAATGTTTAATAAAAACATGTGTACTGTGTTTTGGGTTTTGTATTTTATGTCCTCTTGATATTAAGTAATGTAAAACGCTATTTGATTTGAAACATTGTTTGGCAGTAATTACTTATGCACCTGTGAATTTCATGGTGTATGGTTTGAAATATATCAATAAAACAGTACTAATCTGATCCTGATGTTTTTTCTATTGATCCTCAAACAAAAGGAATATGAGTTTGAGACATCTGGAAGATGTAGCTTGTTTAAACCAAAGAAAGGTTGAAGCATTTTTAGCAATGCTATTGAATTTTATCGTTGAAGTTAGTGTGTGTGTGTGTTCATCAATATATTTCAGAACCCTAAATCTGATGCTAGGGTTTTACTACAAACCAAGCAAAAGCTACGCTTCCCAATGATTGATTGACTGACTGATTGTTAGTGATTCCGGACGCTTCAACTGTTAACGTCATTCTTACCGTAAGTGTAGTACATGTTTTTCCGGGGTGGTGGTGATATTTCCCCACTGGGTTGTAAGATCGGGTGCCGATCTACCGTCGGCTGGCGGGGTTCTCCCAATGGCTGGGTACCGCCCCAGTCACTAACCGGTCCTCCGGCATGGGTGGTAGTGTAATACATGTTAGTGTGTGTGTAAGTAAGGGGTGAGGATAAGACAAGGAAGGGGAAGGAAAGATCGCGCGCGGTCCGTGGCCCGAGACCCGTTTGGTAGGGTACTGCTCCGGCATTCGCCTGGGGTTGATAAGACAAACCACGGAGAACTACCGATCAGAGTAGCCGGCAGCTAGATTTCTCCTCCAGAGAGTGAATAAATATGACTAAGCTAACAAGCTAGTGACGATAATCCTGCCACCGTCGCAACGTGAATCTAGGACCTCCCGGTCAGAGGCACCGCAGTCACACGAGTTGATGCCCTGAGCCACTTCTCCCGGTACGCTTCCCAAGCTGCAACTAGTCATGCAGGAGCAGTAACAACTGTGATAAGTTGTCAACAAGTGCCTACTTGAAGAGAAAGAACTTGGCGAATAAAAAAAAACTTGCTTTTCGAGCCCTTTTATGTGTAGAACATCTAATAAATATTAAACTGGCCTTAATTCAGCTAAAATTGAGATTTTTCACGCAGGTACAATATTGTTTTAAAAATTTTATCCGATTGCTCATTATTATATTCTGAATAATTTAAAACTAACTTTGAAAAGCCTGTCAAAATTATAAAATCCATTTTAAATTCGCAGGGTCTTTGAACCAAATCGAAAATAGAATATGTGCATATATTTTGGAAAAAATGATTCTGGACGGTTTAGGCGCTAGTATCGTTTTCAGAGATTATCTCGAGAACTTTCCATGGAGAGTATTTGCGCTTGGGATGCAGATTTTATTCTTAGATCGATGCGATTCCCTCTTCATCGATCTTCGACACATTCTTATCGACTACTCGGAGAATGCACGTGACAATGTGATTCTTTCTTGTTTTCCTCCGATTCTAATCTCCACTTCGGAGCGCATCGGTTCATCAAGAGACAATACGAATACACTCTTCTTCTCTAGTTAATTGCGGAAAACGGGTTTATGCTTATTTTTAAGCTTGCGCCACACGCAATAACCAAATTAAATACAATGAACAATAAATGGGAAATAAAAATCTTAATCAAATGTAATAATTTTTCTTTATATTAACCTTTATATTAAGAGTGTAGTGGCGATAAATTTGATAATATATTATATAAATAAAAACGCATCCTTCTAGTCATTGATTACTAAATTTACATTCAAGGCACGTATGTATTAGCGGTTCAGAAGTTCAACATCAGAGAAGAGAATAATAGGAACAATTGGCACGTAAAAAATGTTGGTAAATAGCTTAAGACGCCCGGCATTGCTCTATCAATATTTGTCACAATCATTTATTAGCTCGCGGATCTGGTGTTGCCCGGGTTTTGCGTAAAGTTCCTCCATACAAACCCAATAACAGCCCTTTCTTGTGTGTTTATGCGAAGTAATGAATCATATTAAAAATTATTAAAAATTATGAAGTAATCAAATTTACAATTTGATTGAAAGTATATTTTAATTTATTAATATCAAACTGAAGTGCTCCGCGTTGCTCCGGTATTCATTTATCACAATAATTATTATAATTAGACATTTCATTGTAATTAATCACTATTCTCTCCCTGTTCACCGATTTCTATGCATCCCCGTCAAACACTGCTTTGCCCCACCGTGCCCAGCCTCCACTCCAAACCTCAGGTCTGTTTTACTTTTTCTATATAAAATAAGCAAAAAAATCGATTCTAAAAAGAAAAATAAAGCATATTTATTCTTCTATAAAAATTAAAGCATTTTTATTCTTCTATAAAAATTAAAGCATCCTTATTCTTCTATAAAAATTAAAGCATTTCTATTCTTCTATAAAAATTAAAGCAGCTTTATTCTTCTATAAAAAGAAAGCATATCTATTCTTCTTATGGAGTTTTGTACGTATACCAATGCAAAAACACACTCCTCACAAAATACATCCAATCTGTAATCGTTTTATTTTCAACGTACGTGTTTAAATGTTCTTTATTCATTTGCCTTTAATTTCATATTTCTTAATAATATCACGCCAAGATTTAATTGAGATTACATTACAATACATCTGCCAAGGTTGAGATAGAGTGTCGAGTAAACGAGCGAGTGTAGGTCTATGAGTGTCTGGGTCTCTCTTTCTTTCTCTCTCTCTTTTCCTCTTTCCCTCTTTAACATCTTGGTCTCTATTTCTCTCTTTCTTTCTTTTTCTCTCTCTTCTCTTTTTCTTTCTCTTTCTACATAAGCAGATGGAAAAGATGCTACCACTTCACCAACCCAACTGCTCATCTCCCCCCCCCTCTCACACATCGTTTCTGCGTGTATAGAGAGAACAATATTCTCAGAACTCAGGTCGGACTCCATGTGACAATACTTCTCTCATATCAGCAGAGAGTGTTTGGCGATATGTAGTATTGTTTCTTTCTGGATCATGAGTGATAAATCGGTAGTGAACGTGTTAAGAACGTTTGATTTCGTGACTAAATGATCGCGAATTTGGTTCATGCAATACAAATTTAACATTGAAGACGTAAAGATCAGTGCCCTGTAAGTATAGTAAAAATCAGATTAATATCTGATTATTCTAATTTATATAACATTTATATACTCAGATGTGTGGGCAGAAATTTTGTTTTGTTTTCATATTATTTTGTTAATAATAATTTATCAGCTTTCTCTCCTGAGTTCGCTTTTCAAGTAGTCTGTGGAACATTTTGACATTGAAACATTGCAATAGATTCTCAAATACCAGATGTCAGTATTTTCCGTGCAGTTCCATTCTTTGAGCAAATTCATGTAAAATGCGAATACGTGGAAATAAGTATAAGAAAGCGAAAATTAATGCATTTAATTTGTGCTCTCACTGGGAAAACAAGTTTGATAGTTTCAGTGAGCGAAGGAGAAAATTACTTCGTGTTGATCTGAGAAGATAAAAAGACTCATGGATGCACGTAAAGATTTTTCAGTTAATAGACAAATTACTTTCATAGAAGTAATTTACTATCAGTGTTGTGTATTGCTATCAACGATTTCCCGCTAATTTAGTGACTATACTACAAGCGTCATAAGTGTATAATCGAATTAAGCCGAGTAATACTTACAGTACAAATATGTGCAATATTTTTCATGATTCAATACGACAAAATGACATTACAATGTTCTCACAAATTATTATAAATGATAAAAATTAAATATTACTACAATTTTAACTTTTTATCAAATATATATTTTACATTTTATTGTTTACTTAAATAATAAATAAATTTGTAACTTCTTATCAAAATTTGAGAAATAATAAATATTAGATAAGAGATAATGAATATTTGTGTTATTACAAGCATTTACCGTAAGTTTGGATTAAAAATTAACTATTTATTTTTAATTAATTGCTTTGATAGGAACTATTCGATAAAAACGTTTCTAAATAATGATGCGAATGCCTATGCTATCAATTTAATATATTATTTATTCAAAACATTGTATGGAAGTAAATAATTTTAAAATAGAAATACGGTGTAAATTATCTATCTAAAAAGGAAGGGAACATTATACGCGAAATTGAAGAGAATTTCAGAATGAACCATGTCTGAATTAGGGGGCATATCGGCTCGAGGTTTCCTCTTTCTTCTTTACTTTATCAATCTCAAATTAGGATTATGCACATTGAAAATGAAGCCGAAATCCCTGGTATATGAAGCTTGCGAACTGGCAACTACACCGATTAAATCTCCTATCACGTCAGGCAACGGTTGCAAGGTTCACTGAGGTGTACCACTGATTGGTGTCGGAAATAAAACCTAGAATAGGATCTCCCAGTCTATAAATGTTGCGAACTTGAACCTACATGCTAAGGCAGTTCAATGTCGCAATTCATCGAGGATGTCAGCATTTCTGGGTAGTGTCGGGGCTAGAATCTAGGAGAGAACCTAGGACTTCCTGTTCAGTGAAGCTTCAGTTGAAGCTTAGCATCTTCACATGTTAATGAAACCGATGTATCACATTCTACATCAAATATTGAGAAGAAAGTGTCACATGCGGTTGTCGGAGCGATAATAGGCGAAGGTGCTCGCTAGTTATCTCTAGAAGGAAGTTTGCAATGAGTTCAGCAAGGTGTGACACAAGGTCAACATTTGTAGGTGATATTTGGTCTAGAATCGAGGAGAGAGCCTAGGACTTACCGTTCAATAACGCTTCGGTTACAGATTAGCAACTTTACATCTTAATGACCTCGAAGTACCACATTCTCTATCAAATGTGAAAAAGTGTCACAAACTGTTGACGGAATTTCTTCTGGGATACTTAGCGCAGATGCACGATAGTTCTCTGTAGCAGGAAGTTTGCAAAATGTTCAGCGGAGTGAGCTAGAGGACCACCATTACTTGCTGGTGTCTGAATTAAGAGAACACTTAGGGCCTTTCGTTCACGAAGTTTCAGCGTTGGATACACAGATAGTTGGTATCCGAGTTTTGGAGAAACAACCATTGAGCATATAAAACGGGCTGCAAAAAACAACTTAATATGAATTATAAGCAACAAATTAACCGTTTATCTTGTAAAATGCATTCAGAAGAAGACTAACGCCCTATACTTACAACGACGATATAAAAATTCATTGATATTATCTCTTCAGCCCGTGTTATCACAATTTTATCTTTCAATTACAATTTGTCATTGATAAAGAGCATTCCTGTTTCATGGCCAGATATCAAAATAATTTACTTTCCTTTCGGATTTATTGCGATAGTTGAAAAGCAATGATATGTTAATATTACAATGAGCGGTATGTTCATATCATAAAAGGGTCTAAAATTTGTGAACTGAAATTGTTGTTTTATAAATGTATTCTAAGTTTCATATAAAAGCAAATGTGGATTTTATTGACCATCTTTGAATTCAGGGAAATTTATTCCATATATTGTAATTAAATGAAAGAAATGTTTGGTATAAATATTTATAAGAATATATTAGAATAAAAATACTAATATTTCAAATAAAAACAAACAGTAGATTATTACTTTCTCCAGCTTTAGAAGGGGCGATGTTTTTCCTACAATAAATTTTGCATCCAGCTACGAGTAATTAATTTCATTGAATATTTCCAGTAGTCGGGGAGGAAAAGCTTAAGTGATATATTTAAAATTTGTGATTTTTCATATGTTTAACTCTTACTTTCCTTTCAGAAAATTCGAGTGACCAATGGCAGATACAAGTATGTCGAATGACAAACCGAACTCGGAAGCATTTGGAAAAGCATTCCAGATAGTGGTTCAGGGACTGACTGAAATCCAGACGCTCGTACAACGACAAGACCAAAGAGTTCAAGAGAATTTGCGCCAACATGAAAAAAAGATGGAGGAATCACTACGTCAAAAGGAGAAGAAAATGGAAGAATCATTGCGCCAAAAAGAGAAAAAAATGGAGGAATCTTTACGTCAAAAGGAGAAATTGTTGGAAGATGCGCTGCGCCAACAAGAGAAAAAGATGCAGCTAACTATACGCGAAGCTGAGGAAAAATGGAAGAAATTGTACCTAAAACATGCTGAGTCAACACACAATCTTATCGTGACAGTAAAACAATTAGAGACCAAGCAGTCTGTTTGTAACACTCGACAAGAAGAACTGAAGAGCGAACAACAAAAAGCGGTAGAAGGATTGAATAAACATTTGCAGGAATCCCTTCAAAAACATAGACAAGACATTGACGAGTCTCTGATTGGCCACGAACTTCAGATCGAACAGAAGTTCCAGGAGGATTTGAGTCTTCAGGAATACACGATCACTGAGAAACTCGACGACCTTCGCAAGCAGATCAAACAGTCAGCACGTCAACAGAAAGAAAACATGCAAGAAGCCTTGCGTAAACAAGAGGAGAAAATGCAAGCGAGCATTGCTCGTCAGGAAGAAAGGCTTGAAGAGTCTTGGATGACGACGAAGGAACGATTGGTTGCATCGGATGAGGTGGTGACTTCTCTGACTCAGAAACTGGAGAAAATAGAGCGAATGGAGGAAAGGCAGAGAACGTTGGAACGCCGACTTGTAGTGTGGGACACGTCCATCCAGCGGGTTTTGAAGGCCATGTCTCCTCTGGAGGGAGAGTTGTCCACTCAGCAGGAGGCCGGGACCTTTATGGGCCATGCTGACTCCACCCCCATCACTGAACAGACCCAAAAATCAGAAGATCGCACCTTCCAAAGATATTCCAAAACAGGCGCTCAATCTCCGTCTGGTGCATCCAAAGCCTTAGGTAGGTACGGTAGCAATGATTTACCACGTAGACCAGTAGATTTCAACGGCAATTAGTTGATGAATGATCTGTTGATTCCCATCTGCGACTGTAGCATCAAAAGCCTTAGGTAGGAACGGAGGTAATGGTTTACCTCGTAGATAAGTGGTTTTCAATGGAGGCTCATGTGTTAAAAAGTTGGTGGTTCACAAACTTAAGCCGGAATTATTCCCCCAAAACGTTTCGGGATGGCCCAGTTTTCTCCGAAAATGAATCATCTGAATGGGAGGAACTCCAAATCTACACTTTCAAATGCGTATACGTGAGCAACCATGAACTCACTCACGATTTAAGAGAACCGCTCATCCCGATACCAGGAAATAAAAAATTAAATTTTCTTAAATGTTTGTACCGTAAACAATGCTTGTGTAATTATTTCAACTACGTGTATTTTTAATGCAAACAATGTGATTTAGATTCATTCTAAATTTACCTTCTCGAGATAAAACCTTACAACACGTTTGCAATATCGTGTTAAGGTTTTTAACTAAGATATCACATAAGCACATGGAACATTAAAACTATGAACAAGTGCTTAAAATATAACTTTTAGTACGCTGTGCTATAAGTAAACTCCTTGAACCTTGTGAAGCGTCCTAAACCATACCCCTATCCTTATTCCTTCCCAATTTTGACCGATGGGTATATGACGCAGGACGCGAGCGTGAAGACGTTACCTCTCGGCGATTCCCTGACTGACGTGACTAGATTACTCAGCAGCCACAGCAGGGCGCTTATTAACGGAGGATTACTCCAATGCGCTCAACTCTCCTTCAGGAGTTAGGAGACGCTTTGTGTCAATATAGTGTACCACTGTTACAAGTTTATCATTTTAAATATTTTTTTAAACAAAATTCGTATTGGTTTTTCCTGCGTACATTTAGAGCAGGACCTCCTCGAGGCAGCAAAGGACGGGAAGGTCAGAGACGTCCGGAGACTCCTGGACGCCGCCGTGGACGTTGACGTTCGCGACAGGGACGGATGGACGCCGTTGCTCTGGGCCGTCTTCAATTCGCGGGCGGACGTCGTCTCCCTTCTGCTGGAGAGGGGAGCGGACGTCCACGCCAGGAGTGCCAACCGAAGTACGGCGCTGCACCACGCCTGGGTGGATATGAGTGGCCGGTGAGTCTGGGGATGCGGGCGACATTGCCAATGTATTACGAAACATCTATCATTTTAACGAAACATCGATGTTTTTGACATCAAGTTCTTTTCATGAATACAGATTCATTCCTTCGATTTTCTCGATCCGGATACGAATATGGGATTTTGGGTGGATTGGGTTTGCCCGACTTAGCCGGCCGGCTAACGTCGCTCCCTACGCCTGAGACTAGTTAATTCCCATACTTGGGGATTAGAGATTCAAAGCGAAGATGAGGAATAATGGATAGATAGATTGATTAGTGATTACGGGAGCGTCAACTGCAAAAGTCATTAGTCGCGAATGTGTAATGGATGTTTTTTTGAACGCGATCTCTCCTTCTTGTACCTTCTCCTATCCTCACTGCTTACGTACACGTACACTCACATCCACTACACTACCACACTTGTTGAGAGGCCAGTCGGGAGCGTAGGGCTTGTCCAGCCTGGGCAGTGGAGAAAATCCTTCAACAAGCTGACGTGTAAGTTGGCCCAGGACCTCACCATCCAGCGGGGGACGATCTTCGCCACATGCAGCGAAGAAACATACACTACACTTACGGGACGAATGTCCTTAGCAGTATACGCGCCCGGTATCACTAATGAACCTCTCAACCTTTCTCAGCCTTTTTGAGTTAAATAAGACATCATTTAATTGAGTTGAACGGAGTAAGTGGTGTGCCTTGTGCGTAGGTGAATAAGGCAATTGACTTCAATTAGACATTGAATTGAATAGATTAGTAGTGTCTGCAGTGATGGCAAATTGTAGCAAAATATCGTTACATCCATTCATCGATATATCAAGAAAAGATTCCGATGTCGCACAAACATTGATGTTTTTAAAAATGATGAAACACATCGGAGTAAAATGCTCTGGTTCTAATGTGATACCTAACACGTCAACATTCGTTTAAAGTATATTTTTCTCACATTTGTCTGTAATATTAATTTTGTAATCAATATTCTATGTATTTAAGGTTCAAAATGCAGTTTAACGTCATTACCATGTAGAAAGTAATAAAAAATGTAACAACACCGAGGAAAGGTGTCGACAACAATGACAGTTGTTGGTTAGCGGCTATACACACAAGCAAAACATCGACAGAAAAAAATATCGATGTATTATTATATTAAACAGGGGCGAATTAAAACAAATTCAGTAACTATTCATTTTAACTTGTCACGAAACTTTCAAGAAAAAATATTTTTGTATAATCATTAACACAAATACAATCGTATCGCTGCCCAATCTGAGTGTAACCAGCGACACTTCACAAACTCTGTAATATGACATATTCAATTAAAACATTTTGAATTTCCCCTCCCCAAATTAGTATCTGGATCCGCCACTATATTAATATCAATGTTTAAAAATCGATGTTTCTGCTCGAAAATATTGATGTTTCAAAAACATCCGTTTTCGATCCCAAGGTGGCACGAAACCGTTTGCTATTTGCAACCTTTTCCCGGTTTTGTTACCTTTTTTGATTACTTTGTACGTGGTAATATCGTTTACCTGCATTTTGAACCTTGGCTACATAGAAGATTGATTTGAAATTTAAGATGACAATCAAATTTAAAGCAGAATATACTTTAAACGAATGTTAGGTATTACATTAGAACCAGAACATTTTACTGCGTTGTGTTTCATCATTTTAAAACATCGATATTTTAAACATCGATGTTTTTGTCGACATCGGAAATCTTTTCTTGATGTATCGCAGTAGGTTTGCATCAATATTTTCCTAAAATTTACCAACACTGTACACACTACTTACTAAATTTAATCCAATGTCTTATTCAGTTCTATTGTCTTATTACTATGGACGCGGCACACACCTTTCTCAATTCAATTCAATTTTTAATAATCGTTAGAGCATAGGCTTCCGCGGCCGGAGTCAGTATTTACTTGGCTATCTGGGTGACGCCGCGTCCATGGCGAAGGTGCCGGCGTTTCGGTCGCCATTCTGCATTACGCCCTGAGGAAGTTCGCAGAATGGCGGCCGAACCTCTATTACATCAGTAACATACCCAATAGTTTAAGTTATTCATCTGAACTGGTGTTAATAAAAAAAATTACGTCATTTTTCTTTGTTTTTAGGGCACTTTTAAAGCATTTAAAGAGCATGTGCGTAATCTTGGCTGTCCGGGTGACGCCGCGTCGAAGGCTGTGTTGCCGAAATTTCGACCATCTTGTCGTGGTCTTCCTCAGGGCTGGTATGATAGGCTGGCTGGCCTCTGGGCTCATACCAGCCCTGAGGAAGCCCACGAAAAGATGGTCGAGACGTCGGCACCATCGCCATGGACGCGGCGTCACCCGGACAGCCATGTAAATACTATTTAATAATCGTTGTTTGTTTTTTTTTGCATACGTTTTATGGATGTTTTTGTTGCATTCCTTTTGTGTGGTGTGCGTAGTTGCGCGAAGCTTCTGCTGGCGGCCGGGGCGCGCGTGGACGAGCGGGACGACGCGGGCCGCACGCCGCTGCACTTCGCCGCCATGGGCGACAACGTGGCAGCGGCACGTGCGCTGATGGAGGCCGGCGCCAGCAGCGCCGCCAAGTCCAGCAGCGGCCAGAGCCCGCTCGACATGGCGGCGGAGGAGGCGGTGCGCAAGGTCCTGAGCCTGCCGCCGACCGCCGGCACCCGAGCACCGCACGGACAGCGCAGGATCCCGTGACTCCCCCCCCTTGCTAGTGTTATTAATAGAGGGCGGATTTGATGATCGAAAACATTGCCAAAAATTATCAATAAAATGCTCTTTAAATGAACTTGTAGGCTTCCGCGGCTAGAGTCATGTGCGTGATCTTGGCTGTCCGGGTGGCGCCGCGTCGAAGGCTGTGCTGCCGACGTTTCGACCATCTTGTCTTGATCTTCCACGACATACTAACCCTGAGGAAGACCACGACAAGATAGTCGAAATGTCGGCAACACAGCCTTCGACGCGGCGTCACCCGGACAGCCAAGATTACGCACATGATATTTAAATGCTTTAAAAAT
>BOPP01000007.1:5066635-5119908 GCA_017312745.1 Gryllus bimaculatus
CGCGTCTCGGTCAATTTGCTGACGTTTTCGGCCAATCTTGCTGCTGGCCTTCTTCAGAGCTGTACTGCTGCAGTATACGAAACATCAGCACAATTGACCGAGGCGCCGCTCATTCGGATAAGCCAAGAACACATTCTTCTAGTATTTGCAATTTTCATAGATAATGCATTTATTCTTTTGATATTTTTCAAAAAAATTTCACTAATATAGTTTTCGTTCATGATGCATCGGTCAGGGAATAGCGAGTGCAACTACCTGCATCAATAACGTTCTGCGGCGTGCTGCTTCAACGTTCCTGCATCATTGCCGAAATTTGTGACACTTGTGAAGTTTGCAGTACTTATTATTTATTCGTAATGTAATTTTGATTTCTTTAGTTACTGTATGTGACATATGGCGGAGAAACATGAAACTGCGCACGTTCTTCTTGAGTTTCAGAACTCCTTCCGAAACATTGAAGTATAAATAGTCTGGAATAGCTTAAATTTTCGGCTGCATTCCACTTCTCCAGCCATGAAGAAATGCGCGTGAGAGCCGCCCCAACAGAGCTTGGCGAGGGGTCTAGTGTTAAAATCATGTTTAAGGGTTTATTGCCGGTCAGAACTGACATCTGCGACGCTGATTGCGCATTAATGTGAATCTAGCACTCTGTGCAACATGATTTCGCGCACAGCATCATTCATTGGATTTTTGCATTGTGGTTTTATTTCGCGATTTTTTGAGAAATCTGAATAAAAAGTTCCTCGTAATAGTAGTCACTTGTGTTCAAGTTAACACTCAGATTTCTCTGAAGGAAAAGAGCCCTAAATCACACACTACGTCTATGTGTGTACGTGTGTTTTTGTTTTGTTTCTGCATGTGCATTATGTCGGACCCTACGAAGGCAGAGCGATCAATCTCAGGCAGACGACGAAGGAGATGAGGGCAAGGAGAGGGAAAAAGAACAGAGAGAACAAGAAGAGGAGGAGGGAGAAAGGAGGCTCCGGTGCAAGGATCGTCGCCAAAGCACTTCCAAGGGGAATCCGCCGGTGGCGAGTCGACGGCCAGGGCATCTAAGGAGAGGCTCGCCCAAAGGGGCTCGCCGAAGGGATCCAAGAAGGCTCGCGGGCGATCCCAAGACCGTTTCCGCCAAGGTCCCAACAAGGCCTCGCCGAAGGGCCTCGCGAATGAGCTCTCAAGAGGTCGCCCAAAAGGTAGGCATATAGCTACGTTACTTTTAAAGAAAATCATTGCTGGTAACAAAACCAACAACGTAGCGGTCAGCATTAAAGCAAATATTTATCAATTAGTAATGTGCTTCTAAGAGGAGCATATAGCGTCACCGTTTGCGCTGATCGGGAGTTTTTCGCTGCGTTTCTCCGATCAAACACCAGGAAAGTGGCCGCCAGCATATGCATAAAGGCAATTAATTTATCAATCAGTAATGTTGTCTAGGAGGAGAATACTAGCGTACAGGTTGCTCTGATCGGGAGTTTTTCATGGATTCTCCTATCAAACACCAGGAAGTGCCCGGAAGCATGTACTGCATAAAGGCAAATAATTTATCAATAAGTAATGTTGCCTAGAGGGAGGAATACTAACTACGGTTGCTGCTGATCGGAGTTTTTCATGGAATTCTCGATCACACTAGGAAGGCCGGAACAGTAAGCATTAAACGACAAAATAATTTATCCATTAAGTACCTGGCTTAAGGGGGCCCAAGCATTAAATGTTCACTGCAGTGCCTTCTGCATGTGAGGGTCCTGGGTTCCAGACAGTAACGGTGCAGGCATTTTGCGAACACTAGCTGCGCCCAGGTAGGATGAATTCCGTCTCTGTCTGGAGGAGAATTCTAGCGCCGGCTGCTCTGATCGGGAGTGTTTCGTCGTTTCTCACATATCAAACACCAGGCGAGTGCCGGAGCAGTACCCTAACAAACGAGCCACGGACCGCGCGCGATCTTTTTTTCATCTTCCTTGTCATATTTACACCCTTTGCTCAACAGACTTACAAGACACTACCACACCACACGTGTCGTGAGATCAATCGTTGCGCTTTTTCTTATACCATGTTGAATTGACTGCCCCCATTGTATACCTTATGATAAATTAGAGCTTCCTTATTTCCCATGATAAATTTTTACGTGGCTTCCCTTATAACATGATGAATTGACCTGCCTTCCCTGATAGACGGCCCTCCCTTCATAAAAAAATACCTACCATTTTCATTGCCACTAGATTAATTGCTGGCCGGTTCCTTATATATATGTGAATTACTTGCCTTCCGTTTGTCGTAGACCGGCCCTTCCTTAATAAAGACCTACGTCTCCCTCTCTTTACACTATGATGAATTGACCTGTCTTCCTCCTATATACTATCATACATTTACGAACTTTCCCTTTTTGCCATGATGAATTGACCTGCTCTTCCTGTTAAAGGCACGCTGCCAACACCTATGAAATACATTAGAAAACTGTCTTTCCAACCGCGGATAATGATGGAATTACGTACCTTCCCTTATTATCAGTGTAGGAACTTGACCCTGTCCGTCACTTATGCTATGAATTAGTTCAAATGCCTTCCCTTTCACCATGGAATTTGAGTTGGCCGCCCTCGCTTCTTGTACGTTATGATGACTTTACGGACAATCCCTTTTGTCATGCTATGAATTCACTTCCCCTCTCTTTTGAAGAACCTGCTCAAACCTATTAAAAGACATAAAACCTGCCTCCCTTATGCTATGATGGAGTTACGGTGCCTTCCCTTACCTTGATGAATTGACCTGTCGCTCCCTCGTTATGTCTAAGTTATGAATGCCCTTTGCCATGATTGAATTCACATTGCCCTCCTTTGACTGAACCTGCTCACAACATATAAAATTTACATAAAACTGACCCTCCCTTATGCTATGATGGAGTTACGTAGCTTCCCTTTTACCATGGATGAATTGACCGTCTCCCTGATACTAAGATGATACCGTTTGCCATTGATGAATGTAAGCCCGCCCTCTAATCAAAGGATGAACCTGCTCACACCTTTAAACATACGATTAAACCTTCCCCTCCCTTATTGCTATGATGGAATTACGTCCTTCCCCTTTTACCATGATGAATGACCTGTCCTCCCCTGATTACTAAATGAATACCCTTTGCCATTGATGATTAACCCGCCCTCTAGATCAAGGATGAACTGCTTCCACCTTTAAAATACATAACCTTCGCCTCCCTTATGCTATGATGGAATGTACGTGCCTTCGCTTAAACAATGATTATTGGACCTGTCCTCCCTGATATAAGATGATTACCAATGACGAATCGTCTGCCCTATCTCCATGCCCCAATGGCCACGCGCCGGTGCCTGAGGGCCTCGTCGCCCGCCCGCTGGGTCGCCGACCATGGGCGAGCCCAGCAGAGCGCGCGTCACGGGGCCGTCTCAGCGCGAAGCGCTCGCGCGTTCGCTCAAGACGGGCCGGCGTGCGGCGCAGCAGGCGGCGGCGGCGGCGACGACGACGACGACGGACGACGCCGCCCGCGGGAGGCGGAGGCCGGCGACGCCGGCCTGGCCGCCTCTCGGCGCTTCAATGGCCGGTCCCAGCGTGGACCACGGCCAAGCTGGAGCAGGAGACCATCTTCAAATCCGGCGTCCAGTCCCGTGCGTGTAGACTCTGTCGTGCCTTCCGGGTGAGACGTGCTTGAACCATCTTATCGTGGACGTCTTAGGTCTGCCGGGCGATGTGATGTCGGCTCAGAATTGTGTTCTAGATCACGACCAGGCGGTCACATAGTCCCAATAACAGTCCTCTTCTTTTCGCATTTGCCATTCGCCATTAGCCACAGCCATTTCCAGCATATTGCAATCACAGTATCGACATCGTAGAACAAAACGAAGTCGTGGAGGCGCCCAACCATTTTCTGACGCACTCAGTCCTGAAGGAAGACCAATATTTTTATGGTTGGTCGAAACGTCGGAACCTCCACCCATTCCGACTGCGGCGTTCGCCAGGGCAACCCAGGATCATGACTCTGGCCACGGAATGCCTTACGACATCACCCGATACTGTCGTGTATGTATTTAGCATTGGGTCGAATGTCGGACTTGCTCGGTCTAACGGACGTTGTAGAATTGGACAGTGTGCATATACTATCTTACCCAGGGCCCGGCGGACAAAAAACACTCTTTTTTCGCTTGACACCTCCCATTGGGGGGGAGGTCCAAGTTATATTACCGCTGAACTGGTGCCCCTGGTGTGCTAATTCTTTGCGCACTAGTAGTGATCTGTGCAACGCGATTAATTAAAGAAACGCGAATTCATATTGTTTGGGTCGTTACCATATAATATTCAAAGCAATCTGAGCTCTAAATATATTCTAATAAATGTCGTTTTATGCTTTTTTCGCTCGCCTCGTGAGTCAATACACTCGTGTGTACATTTCACCTAGCTGATAGATCAAGATGGCGAAAATGGGGTGAGTCTAAACGAAAAATATTTGAGTGGGCAGACGGAAGAGCGGCCTGATGTCCCGAGTCGCGCCAGCGTGAAAATAAGACACGACGGGAATCAGCACCTCGGATCACCACCACAGGAAGCTAGTGACGATATCCATGAGAACATCCTAGAAAAACTACTGGTATTAGATGAAAAATAGGAAATTGGCTAGGAGTGTATGAAGTGGGCGTATGTGTGAGTTTTTGACTGTTGGAGTGTTTTTTGTTAGTATATGGTTATGTGGATTGTGAGTTGTCTAGTTATTGCCAACCTTATGATCGAATAAAAGCAGGATGTGGGACTGTCACATAACGATTTATATAATCCGATTAGTTTAATGTTTACATAGTAGATAAGATACCTTAGTTTAAATAATACCTAATTCGGCGACGACGACGACGACGACGACGCCCGCGAGGAGGCGGAGGGCGGCGACGCCGGCCTGCCGCCCTCGGCGCTCAAGGGCCGACCCAGCGTGGACCAGGCCAAGCTGGAGCAGGAAACCATCTTCAAGATCCGCGTCCAGTCCCTCGGGTGAGACTCTGTAGTGGTCTGAGCTGTGCGGATGACGCCACGTCGAATGGCCGACGTTTGAACCATCATATCGTGGACGTCTTTAGGTCTGCCGGGCGATGGGATGTTGGGCGCTCAGAATTGTGTTCTAGATGGACCAGGCCGGTCACATAGCCAATAACAGTCCTCTTCTTTCGCCATTTGCCATTCGCCATTAGCCACAGCCATTTTCCAGCATATTCAATCACAGCATCGTCCATCTAGAAGAAACGAACTCGGAGCGCCCAACATTCTGACGCACTTCAGTCCTGAAGAAGACCAATATATGTTGGTCGAAACGTCGGAACCTCACCCTTCGACGCGGCGTCGCCAGGGCAACCCAGATCATGACTCTAGCCACGGAAGCCTACGACATCACCGATAACTGTAGTGAATGTATTTAGCATTGGGGTCGACTGTCGGACTTGCTCGTCTAAAGGACGGTAGAATTCGTATGTGTATATTTAAGGGCGAAAAACTCATTCGTACACCTTCCATGGGAGGGGAAGTAAAGCTGACTGTCCCATGTACATTTACTGCATATAAAAGATCCTCGGGCCTAAAAGAAGCATCTGAGATAAATTAAAAATCGACTGTTTCGTCGTCCGAGTAATACATTCTTTCCCCGTTAGATGGCGAAAGGAGCGTAACGAAATTTGAGTGGGCAGACGGAAGAGCGGGCCTGATGTCCCGAGTCGCGCCACGTGAAATAAGACACGACCGGGAATCACACCTGGGATCACACCACAGAAAGCTAGTACGATATCCATGAGACATCCTAGAAACTACTGGTATTAGATGAAAATTTAGAAATTGGTAGGAGTGTATGAAGTGGGGTATGTAGTGAGTTGCTGTGGAGTTGAGTATGTTTTGGGAGATGCTGGCTACAGTTCGTAAGCAATGGACGCCTGACGATTAAATCGTGTTATGTACAGTGAAATACTTGTTTAAATACCTAATTAGTAGCGTATCCAACTGTTTAGAAGAATGGCGAAATCTTGGGGAAGGTATTATAAAAAATTAATCGGTGGTTCAAGAATATAGAACAAAATATTTGCAGAAGCGGAGCAGGTAAACAATTTACCGATTGATTAAGCATACAGAACGTATGAAACATGTATTTCCGTATTGTGGGAACTTTAAGTGTTCTTATTTGAACACATTTAACGAACGTTTTTTGGAGTAATTTTTGTTGCAGACTCACGTATCGTAAAGAAGCAGAAATACGAGAGAAACCATTTATGGGATCAGTGCTGGAAAATCAATTGACTGAACAAGAATTGGAAGAACTGCACCATGCTTTCCAGGCAAGATACGTCAATTTATTCATGCATTTTACATTACTATTGCTAGTTCACCAAATTTCATTCATTGAAAAACATTTTGAGTAATTAATTATTTTTCTAAATAACTAAAAATCTCTAACTAAAAATAACTAATTTCAGGCGAAACCTGGACGCTTTATGGATAAGAAGGAGTTTATTCAAACACTACATGAAAAAGCTAATGTTGAATATTCAAGTGATGAAATGGATCTACTCTTCTCCAAGGTGAATTGGCGTAATAATAATAATAATAATAATAATAATAATAATAATAATAATAATAATAATAATAATATTAATAATAATAATAATAATAATATTTTTATCATAAGACATTGAGCCTTTTTGAGTTATCATCCTTTCAATCTACGTTACTTTGGTCTAAAGAATGTTCAAATTATATGTGACAAAATTACTTTATTTCTATTATTATACTTTTTAATTCAAAACTGAAATATCAACAAAGTAAAAACATCGAGATCAAAAACATCGATGTTAAAAATATTCGGATTCAACAAATCGATGTTTGTATAAAAATATCGATGTTTTGGAAATATCAACATCGGTGTGGCATCCCTTGTCGAGAGCAGTGATGCCCACGTTTCGTCCGTATCGTGGCGGACTACAAGCCCTGAAGAAAAGCACGCCAGGCCAAGCAAAACGTAGGCATCATTGCTGCCAACGCTGCGCCACTAGACAGCAGAAAACATTCGGCTCTAAGTATTAACATGACCATTAGGGAGCGGGTGTCACTTTTCTACTTCCACTTTACAACAATGTCTCTTAGTATAGTCATTAATTTTTTGTTGTGGGAAAAATAAATTCTCATATAGAAATACTCATTTTCTATGATTTGGACTAATAAGTCATTTTTTACATTTTTTGTCATTTTATGAGCATTTACTTCTGATTTAATCGATTTCAATATAATTTAATTGGCACTTGCTGCAAATAATATTTACGAGACGCAGCAAATGTTATCCACAATTCCTGAGTAGTCTATTCCAATTCTTTGCTCAGAAATTGTTATGCGAGCAGTTTTAAGTATTTAATCTAAGGTTCCTGTGACTCCTGTCAGCACCTTTGTCGGTTCGGCCGATTTTGTGATAACTAGACAGAGTATTCCTGGTAAACATGAGTCTAAACCAAAAGGTTGTTAGCTGAGTTAATTTGATTGAAAGCAAGAAGCGTAGATTACATTAGTAACATTTTCCATCAGGTTGAGTTGTTCATCGGGTTGTTGGTGAACGGGTTTTGGTAAAATTCTTACGTAATTTTTCTTTGCTTTTTGGCAAGCGCGGCTCGTCATCAAAGGCTGTAAAGTAGAGCCTCTCCTATAGAAAGTGCCCTCGCCCCAAAAATAATTTAAAAATTATATTGATATATGTATTTAATTATTAATAAGGTATTTTTGAGTTATATTATGTAACAATAATATCACAATTTTTTTCTGTCAGTTCTATAAAGACCATACGTAACGCATTTGAAGCTGTCGACAGGGAAGAGAATATCATTAGGCACCCCACTTTATTCCGGCATAATGCCTGCGTAAAACGAGGAGACATGACGTCATACATTCACTGCAGAGTTTTACCGGGGGACGAAGACTGTGGTCAGGCAGCCCTCAAGGGTGGGGCATAGGGGCTGAAGAAGGGCGTGCTCACCAGTTAGCATTACTACGCAGTTCAGTGAGTAACATTGAGCACCAACTAGTTCTCTGAATATTCGGACTCCCTCATGCCTGCCTGTATCGGAAGAGATTATGTATGGAAATACAATGCATTTGCAGCCGTACCCATTTAAAAATCCACCGAGCGCGATGGCTTTTACGGCATTTTAAAAACACTTCCAAGAGCATTTTATTGGTCATTTTTCGCGGTGTTGTAGATAGTCGCCCCTTAACGATCATACCAGCCATCACGACATGACGAATACTGGTTGGTGCGCAGATGGACACGGACAAAGACGGCAAGGTGGACTGGAACGAGTTCCTGTCGTACGTGCTGCTGGAGATCCAGGCGAAGAGCGCGGCAGAGATGGTGGAGGACCCTGGTGCTGCCGCTGTCGGGCCACCCGCCCGTCTTCAGTCGCGCCACCGCTTCCCCTCGTGCGCGTCGCCTTCTTCCCGTTCATGCAGCCCGTCAGTGGCGCTCACCTCGCCCTCCGCTTGAGACTTGTTTTTGCAACGGTCATTTTTTTCGTCATTTTTCATCATTTTTTTCATCATATTCAACTTTAATACTTTTTTCAATAACTTTTCATACTTTTTCATACTTGTCATACTTTGTCATGCTTTGTCATACTTTGTCATACTTTGTCATACCTTGGCCATACTTTGTCATACTTTGTTCATACTTTGTCATACTTTGTCATGCTTTTCATGCTTTGTCATTGCTTGTCATAACTTTGGTCAAATTTGATCATACTTTGGTCATACTTTGTTCATACTTTGTATACTTTGTCATTACTTGTCATACTTTGTCATACTTTGTCAACTTTGTCAACTTTGTCCAAATACTTTGTCATACTTTGTCATACTTTGGTCATACTTGTCATACTTTGTCATACTTTGTCATACTTGTCATACTTTTCATGCTTTGTACATGCTTGTCATGCTTTGTCAGCTTTGTCATGCTTTGTCATGCTTTGTCAGATGCTTTGTCATGCTTTGTCATACTTTGTCATAACTTTGTATACTTTGTATACTTTGTCATCGCTTTGTATGCTTTGTCCATGCTTTGTCCATTGCTTTGTCATGCTTTGTCATGCTTTGTCATGCTTGCCATACTTGGTTCATACTTTTGTCAATACTTTTGTCATACTTTGTCATAATACTTTGTCATAACTTTGTCCTACTTTGTCATACTTGTCAACTTTGTCAACTTTGTCATACACTGTCAATGCTTTGTCATGCTTTGTCATGCCTTTGTCATGCTTTGTCATGCTTTGTCATACTTTGTCATACTTTTGTCATACTTTTGTCATACTTTGTCATGCTTTGTCAGCTTTGTTCAATGCTTTGTCATGCTTTGTCAGCTTTGTCATGCTTTGTCATGCTTTGTCATGCTTTGTCCATGCTTTGTCATACTTGCATGCTTTTGTCATACCTTTGTCATACTTTGTCATACTCTTGTCATAACTTTGGTCATACTTGTCATACCTTTGTCATACTTTGTCATACTTTGTCATAACTTTGTCATACTTTTGTCATACTTTGTCATTACTTTGTCATACTTCTGTCATTACTTTGTCATCTTTGGTCATACTTTGTCCATACTTTTTAATACTTTTTTCAATACTTTTTCATACTTTTCATAATTGTTCATAATTGTTAATACTTGTTCATAATTGTTCATAATTGTTCATAATTTTTTATAACTTTTCATAATTTTTCATAATTTTTCATAATTGTTCATACTTTTCATAATTTTTCATAATTTTCATCATTTTCATCATTTTTCATCTTTTTCATCATTTTTCATCTTTTTCATCATTTTTCATCATCTTTCATCATTTTCATCATTTTCATCATTTTCATCATTTTTCATCATTTTCATCATTTTTCACCATTTTGCATAATTTTTCACTATTTTGCATCACTTTCCATCATTTTTCTTCATTTGTCATCATTTTTCATTATTATTCTGTCCAGAATGTGGATGGAAAAAGGAGTTGCGTTTCTACGCGTAGTGTTTCGGTGCCGCAACTGAATGAAAGTGATTCCAGCGTTTCACACGGTCATTTCCGGGCTTTGTAGGTAATCGTGATGAAAATACTTCCACCAGACGCCGCAAAAAGCGCTGAAGATCAAATATTTGAACATCGCATCTATGGTAACAAATGAAGTTAGGTTATATTAGGACTGAGCAAGGAACGCGACGACATTAGAACACAGAACATTATTAATATCCCACTACATAATCACTTCACATTACAATTCAAAACATCAGAACTTTCTGTAAACTGTACAAAACGAACAACGTGTAGACTATTTACACGTACATTTTTACTATTATAATTTACTTAATTTGTTAAAGTACAAGATATAGCCTAATATTATGATGGAAGTTGTTGTTTGATGAAGAATGCCTACAAGTTTTAAGTCTCTAATAGTTTAGGAAATAATGTTCCTAAGCTATTAAATATACTAAAAAAACATCAATACATAAATCAGTATCATCAATATAAAAATATACCAAAAACAAACTTATAGGAATCAGTGTACAAAGTTTGCCATGTATTTCTAATACATTCCAGCTCTATATGATGGATTTTCAGAGGTACTTGACATTTACGCCTCTAGTTTCTTTTTCACTGTTGCCGTAGTATGTTTGGCTTGCTTCTCACCCCGTAGTTTCCTTATTTCTCTCATAGTACAGTAAAAACGAGAGATAATTTGACACTAGCATGCATGCCAGTGGTCAACGCGCAGCATATTATTTAATAAAAAAATAACTTGGAACGTCAAACATATAACATAAATACATAATTGAAAATGGGAAATTTTGAAGATTTAATAATTAACCAAAATGTGAAAATCGATATTTTTTAACTTTTCTCTTTCCGGATGCCCTTAAGAAAAGTTATCACTCCATTAATCGTTCATCGTTCTGCAGGATCGTACGGTGAGTTTCCTCATTGGCAGGTACGCGACCATTAGTCGAGATGGCCGACTGAATTACTGGACCCTAGATTTTGAGCTGGATGGCACAGCTTACGCAACTAGCGGTAAGTAATTACAATATTAAGAAACAGAATCTTGATCATGAAAATTCATTAAAAACAACACAGCAAAACATGAAAATTCGTCAAACCGTTCAGGCTAGGAACCTATTCCCTAGAAATACGAAAATGGGGAATCAATTTGGCGCCGAATGTCCATCGTAATTTCTGCCAAATGACTTCAAACCTTAACGAATAATTGCATTTTAACGTATCACAGCTTAACGAATAGTTTAAGTAGTTCTTCATGAATAGCTGCATTTTGCTTTCTAAATTGGAGAAAAACATCGACGTATTGGTGATTAAATCTATTAAAATACCTTTTAAATTCCTTTTTACCTGGTACTTGACCATCGTATTTATTTTTAAGTAAAATTAACAATGTTTTGATTGTTTAGAATTAGATAGTTGGAGAGAATAAGCTCACAAAGTCCAGCCTACTTTATTCACGAAGACAGGTTAATATTAAGTAAGAATTTTGAGTAAGAATTTTTTAGAGTTTTGAAAATAGCAATGAATATAATAAGTTTGTGTACTCGATCTGTACTTCGCCGCTCTTAATTCAGGGGTAATACAACAATAGTGAACCCTTTCTGAGATTGGCGTCCATATATTAATTTCGGGCAAGGCTCCTTCGTGCAAATTCGGGCGCCCACCAGACCAGCGCTGCTTGAATGCAAGATTTCGGTCCAAAGTGCGCGTGGTTGCCCGGCCCCTGCAGTTGCCCGGCAGCAGTTTGCCCATCCCTCGTCTGGAGCCGATGGTACACGAAGTTGCTCGTCTCTTTCCGCCTGCATTCTCTGCCAACAGGCGGCGGGAGGGCGGCAACCTCTGATTCGCAACCTCGTCTCTCGTCGTAACATTTGATTTTAGTTGTATTTACGTTGTTTACATTGTTTGGGGTTGTTGTTGGGGGCTAACTTGAGAGGTAGTGAACTGTTGATATGGCTCAGATGAGATACTAGCCAGTCCCTACCACTTTCCACGGTAATATATTGACTCCGCCGTAAAACCTATCAATAAATCCTTAGCTATCCCGGAGATTCCGCGTCGTTTGCTGAGAGGCCGACGTTTCGCCTGACATGTGGCAGGCTTCCCTGAGCAGTCACTACACTAAGGAAGCCTGCGACATGTCAGGCGAAACGTTGGACTCCCAGCCAACGACGCGGCGTCTCCCGGATAGCCAAGAATTTATGGATTCGAGCCGCAGAAGCTTACGTGCGCAAAAGCATATTCTCTCCTATGTTATTACACTAGTATAGGTGTGTTTGTTTGACGAATTGCACTTTAAAAATATAACGGATTTGTTGAAAAAGGCATATACATATTCATCCCGCTATTTCTTGGTATTTTGTAAGTTTTTTAGTGTAAGCAGAGCGGAGATTATATGGCAATGTTACTGTAATCTCGTTGAATTACGTATGGGCAATTTATGACCATGCTACACGATTAACGTGTGTAACTACGAGTATTAGGATCGGCTTTTCAGCTTTATCCCTCGGTAATACAAGATTGTTACGCCTTGAATGATGAATAATGAGGTGAAATAAGATTCATAATGAGGTGTGAAGGGACAGTCTCAAATACGACCGTATGTCTACGGCAGGTACACAAACCTGCAGCCTCGCTCGCGCAGGCGACGGTCATCTGCAGCTGTCTCATCGGTATCGGCTGCCTCATTTATGTCCCCAAACTTTAGTTCATTTTTGTCAGGAATCTACTAACAAAATGCACTGATAAATAGTGGAAATTGCAAATGAATGTCTACGCCACGGTTAGGCTGCCTATTGATTATTATTATTATGTATTATTATTATTATTATATTATTATTATTATTATGATTATTATGACTAGTGGGCGGTGTCTCCGCGATGGGCGCATCGGGTGACCGAGGCGTGGGTGATGGACATGGTGTGCTTGCCCGACGTCGCTATCGCCTGCACCTGCAGCACCAACAAAGATCTTTGCTTCTTCGACACCACGGCCAAGAAGTTCGAACTGCGCGTTACGGTAGGCCAGCCACATACGAAACGGATGGAAACTGGAATTTTTTCAATCCTGAATGAGAGAATACGTTCAGTTCAACCCTCATCATCGCGTATTCCTAGGAACCGATATAATCGGAGTTCGTGTTATGAAAAATCGCGTTATCCCATTATTAGAAATTACCGTATTACTGTAATCCCTTGACGGGTTCCATGTTTTGTTCTCGTTAAGGCGAAAATCGTGTTAAGCGATTTCGTGCTAACGAGGGTATACTGTATTTCCATCGACAAAGAAAATACATATGTATTGTATAATATTGCTTACTAAATAGTAATACACTTCCCCGGCCCCTTTCATTTTAATTAGAACTTAAGTCATATAACGTGTGAACAATTATTCCGCAATTCCGTAAATAAATGGTTTAAGAGTAAAAATAACTATGTACTGCAATACATCTTTGAACGGCCATTGTAAATTACATCATGCCTAAGTCCGATATGTGCCAGAATAATCTAACAATGCATTTATTAATAAACAAAAGTTATAAATCGTAGGATAAAATTAAACAGAATATTAAACAGCCAATAAAAATAAATGAATTTCGATACTTCTCATGTTTCTGGCCACACCTATTACGTAGTGGGTTACTCAGAAGAGTTAAACATCCAAGTAATAGAAGGTCTAAAACAGTTCTGATTTTGCAAATTATGACACAATAAAAAAACTTCTTTCCCTTTGGAGCTAACTGTATTGAAGGCATCGTTTTTTTACTAATGGATGATGCAAACGTGCGTTGCAATTGCACGTACGGCTGACGTCTTCCTTAGTTCATAAACTGCGAAATTATAAAATTTTCTTCTATTTGATGCACCGCCTGGGCAATTCCTTACCCAGCAGTAGTACATTTACGACTTTGTGTCGATGTCTTGTAAATCGTCCATCATCTCTTCTTAATATAATTATCACTTTATTTCATAGTGTATTTATTTATTACCTCATTATTATATAGAGGGGATTATGAAGACAATTATCAATGAAAAAACATTTTTCAGTAACTTATATAATAAAACGATAAATTTTCGAAGTTAATAAAGATTAAAAATTAGATGCTGGAACAGAATTATGTAAATGTAGCAACATTACTTGATAATTAATTATATATTATTGACCGAGTTTTGACTTAAAGCAGTACCAGCTGATCTGCGAGTTTCATCTAAAAACAAATTTTTGAAAATATTAGTTTTGGAAAGTAAGCCCTCATTTATTGAATGGAATAGGATTTTCGTTTGTCCCTCTCTCACTATTTCGTCCCCTAGATGTACGCGTATTTTTCTACTGATATATTAGACCGGTTTAGATTTGTTGATGCTACAATTCCCGTTTTATCTCAAATTTTCAGATCACCCATCTGCACCAGCCGGTGGTGACGCTGGGTTACCATTTCTGGCCCGACGACACCATGGAGTCGCTGCTGTTGGCGGCCGACATGTCGGGCAACGTGCTGGTGTTCTACCTCAACAACCGCAACAAGGGCCCCTTCCAATACACGCACTCGTGCACTCACGTCAAGATGCGCCTCGACCAGGTGGAAAAGGCAAGTGCACGGGCTCGCTGCTGATTGGTCCATTGGAAGATGCTCTCACCAGGTGAAGCGGTCGAGCGCATTTTGCAGGCACGTGCCCAGCAAGCTTTCCTCACCTGGTGGAGGAGGCAAGTATACGTGGTCGCTCCAATGATATATGCTCTCACTAGGCAAAGTTTTCAGTCAGGTCCCCAGCAAGCTTTCCCCACCTGACGAAGGAGGCAAGTACACGTGGTCGCTCCTACTATGTCCAATGATATATCCTCTCACTAGGTAAAGTTTTCAGTCAGGTCCCCAGAAAGATTTCCTCACCTGGCGGAGGAGACAAACGTGGTCGCTACTGCTATGTCCAATGATATATGCTCTCACTAGGCAAAGTTTTCAGTCAGTCATCATCTGGTAGAGGAGGCAAGTACGCGTTATCTCTACTGCTTCGTCCAAGATATCTCTTATTAGGTGAAGCACGCGAGGGCGGTTTTCAGTCAGGTCCCCAGCAAGATTTCATCACCAGGTGGAGGAGGCAGGTACACGTGGTCGCTACTGCTACGTACAAGATATATTCTCTCACTAGGTGAAGGTTTCAGTCAGGTCCCCAGCAAGGTTTCCTCGCCTGGTGGAGGAGGTAAGTACACGTGGTCGGTACTGCTACCTCCAACGATATATTCTCTCACCAGGTGACGTTTTCAGTCAGGTCCCCAGCACGAATTCCTCACCAGGTGGAGGAGGCAAGTACACGTGGTCGCTATTGCTACGTCCCATAACACATTCTCTCTCCAGGCGAAGCAGTTAAGTGCATTTTTCAGTCACGCCCCCTTAACTCTAATCCCCCAACTTTAAATTTTAGAAAAAAAAATTGCAAAATTTTGAAATCATTTCATCGTCTTCCTACGACAGCAACAAAATTTATCTTGGCACCCCCTGTGAGCAGGGCCGCATGAAGAACATGAGCGTGCGTCAGTTCATCCGGCTGCACTCGGAGATGGTGAAGCAGGTGGGCTTCTTCAGCCCCACGCGCCTGCTGGTGTCGTGCGCCGCCTGCGACGACGACTCGCTGGTGCTGACGCCGCTCACGGAGGAGGAGACAGTCAGCGTGTACAGCTTTCCGCGCGGCATCAACTGCTTCCACGTGGTCGAAGGTGCGTTGAGTGATTTGGTCGTTTTGAAGAGTGGCACCAGGCGGTGGTGGTGGTGGCGGCCGGGTGCATGGACCTGGTCAGAGCTCGTCTACGACATCTTATTTCGACTAAAGTGTCAAGGATGAATTCCCCTCGTAAGTATGAGTTTGGATTCCATATATCATTGTCACGTTCCTTCCAATGATGCACGAGCTGGTGGCTTCCAATGATGCACAAGGTGGTGCTTCCAATGGTGCACGAACGGGTCCTTGAGGATCTACGACATCTTATTTCGTCTAAAGTGCCCGTGATGAATTCCCCTCGTAAGTATGAGTTTGAATTCCAGCTATAATTGTTACGTTACTTCCAAAGAAGCACCAGGTAGTGGCCGGGTGCATTAACGGGTCCTTGAGGATCTACGACATCTTATTTCGTCTAAAGTGTCCGTGATGAATTCCCCTCGTAAGTATGAGTTTGGATTCCATCTATCATTGTCACGTTCCCTCCAAAGAAGCACCAGGAAGTGATCGGGTGCATTAACGGGTCCGTGATGATCTACGACATCAGATTTCAACTAAAGTGCCCATAATGAATTTCCCTCGTGCGTATGAGTTTGAATTCCATCTATCCATATATTCCATGAGGTGGTGGCCGGGTGCACGAGTCCGTGATGATATACGACGTCAGAAATCATCTACAGCGTCCATGATGAATTTCCCTCGTATGTATGAGGTTCGACTCCCTTTGTCAGTATCGCGCTTCTTTCAGACAAGCACCAAGACGTGGTCGGGAAAATGAACGGGTCCGTGATGATCTACGTCGTCAGAATTCATCTACAGTGTCCATCATGAATTTCCCTCGTATATATGAGTTTGGACTCCCTTTGTCAGTATAAAGCACCGAGTGGTGGCCGGATGAATGAACGGTTCCGCAGTCGTCTACGATATCAGAATTCATCTAAATCGTCCAGGAGTGTCCCTCGTTATATGACTTTGGACTGTGAGTGTCGCTTTTCTTTCAGAGAAGCACCAGGTTGTGGCCGGTGCACGAACGGGTCCGTGATGATCTACGACGTCAGAAATCATCTACAGCGTCCATGATGAATTTCCCTCGTATGTATGAGGTTTGACTCCCTTTGTCAGTATCGCATTTCTTTCAGTAAAGCATCGTGTGGTGGTCGGGTGAATGAACGGGTACGTAGTCATCTGCAATGTCAGAATTTATTTAAATCGTCCATGATGAGTTTCCCTCGTTGTATGAATTTGAACTCCCGCTGTGAGTGTCGCGTTTGTTTCAGAGAAGCACCAGATCGTGGCCGGGTGCATGAACGGGTCCGTGGTCATCTACGACGTGTTCGTGCAGCACAAGGCCGTCTACCAGCTTCTGGGCCACACGTCCCCGGTCATCTACGTGGTGGCACAGGACGAGGCGCGGCGCGTCTACTCCATGGCCAGGGATCGCTCGGTCAAGTGCTGGGACGTGCCCAAGCAGAAGTGCATCCAGGTGCTTTGCCGGCGTAGCCGTCACCTCTCGCGCGTCGCGCGCGGTGACAGAGGAAGAGAGAGACAGAGAGAAACAGAGATACAGCCAGAGGGAGACAGAGGGACAGAGAAAAAAAGTCAGGAAACAGATAAAGAGTGACAGAGAGACGGAGAGGCAGAGGAGAGAGAGAGAGAGAGAGAGAGAGAGAGAGAGAGAGAGAGAGAGAGAGAGAGAGATCTTAGTGATAAGGATAGTGTACATGTTTTTTGCCAATACTGGTGAGCCAGTTACGGGTTTGCCAACATCTAGACAGCGCTAGCTATCAGCGCGAAAGGCTACAGCTGTTTACACAGTGAGAGTAATGGCATGAAGTTGAGATTTTTCCTCATCTGATATGATGTCTAGCGCATTCATTTTCGCACGAATGATGACAAATGACATATTCGTTGGCCTCTTTTTAGTTTCATGTGCAGAGTGACTCATTCTTAATAATTCTACCGAAGTCAATTGTAAGGATATCGTAAACCAGCTCTATTGTTAAGGAAAGTGAAAAATAAACTTTCCTACAGTGCTATTAATGACGTATGTTATATTCTTTGTTTATTAATCCTCATTATAGTGAAATTTTTGTTTTTAACCGAAAAGTGAAATGTAAATATTTATTTATCGTATATCGAGGTAACATAACTTAGGTGGCTCGGAGCATCAATTGATGTCACTGCAGTGACTGTCTGCGAGATCCCACGCTCGCACTTCCAACGGTGGCATAATTTTCGACTCAGGGTAGGCAGCTAGTTCGAATTCCGGAAGAGAATTCTACAGGCTGGAGAAAAATTCTAGCGGTCTGCTGCTCTGATCGGTAGTTTTCCGTATTTTTTCGATGAATACTTGGCGGATTCTGGAGCAGTAACTTAACAAACGGGCCAAGGACTATGCGTAATATGTTCTTCTTCCTTGTCCTATTATGACCCCTTACAATAACTTTGACTTTCATTCGACGACTCAACGACGCATGTCGGGAGACCAGTCAAGAACTTAAACCTTGCCTGACTGAAGACGGCGTCTCACTGGTAGGAGATATCAGGTTGAGGAAAACCCTAAAAGCGTTTGGTCGCCGCCGGATCTCGACATCCAGCGGGGAAACATCACCACCATCTCCAGCTATAAAACACTACACTTACGGGACTAATGACAGTAGTTGAGTCGACCGGAGCCATACTGAAAACATCCTTTCTGGGTTCCGTTGTCTCGCCCCCCCTCATTGGTAGATGTCAGTTAAGACCGCTCAAAACAATCGTTCTCTGTTCGACCTCTCCTTTCCTGCGTGTGTGCCCAGACGTACCCTGGCGTGCCTTCGGACATCGGCTCCAACATCCCGCTGTCGTTCGTCTACAACCCGGTGAACCGCAACATGGTGGTCGCCGGCAACTGCTTGGTGATGCTGGTGCTGGGAGTGGCGGTGGACAAGCAGCGGAGCGACGGCTACACCCACACCATGGCGGTAGTGCGCGCCATGTACAACCCTCTCTACAAATGCGTAAGCACCGCACCCTCGCGCCCCCTCGTTCAAACCATTTCGTTCATTAAGGAGCTACCGAGGGGAAAACGCTTAAGGTAGGGTTGCCATACGTCCTGAAAAGGCGGGATATTTCATGAATATTTTGCTGTTTCTGTGAAATGTCCTAAATTTGTATACTTTGTTATAATTCCACACTGTCTTACATAAAAAAATATTTTGTCCCTAACTTTAAACTACGTCACAGAACTATGCACTATATACGAGAACGCAAAACTCTGATTTCTCTTTCCGAAATTACCTTTACCAACCACAAAAATGCACAAATAAGGGAAAATGCCAAAAAATAGGCATCAGAAGCTAAAATAAGCAAAGAAGGCAAAATAGAAATCTATTAAAACAACTCCAGAAGTACAATTAAGTACTTGATACTGTTAAACCTCATTAAATAATAACAATAATAAAAAAGCGTTTTGCCACCTTTCCAGGCTCTAATTATATGTTTGTATGTGCATATGTCCGCGCGTTTGTGTGTGTGTGGACTGGGGATTCGTTGACCATCATGCATGATGCAGATGACGGCAATGGATCTGGTCTAGGTGATATTGAACTAAATGTGTGGGAACACGACGTTTAGATACGTCACGCATGATTCAGATGGTAAGGAAAGGGCTGTACTCGCCGACCATTTGACAGAACCCAATATTTGGCGCGGATGGTGATGTTTGACCTGTTCTCGGTAACAATGTGTATGTAAGTTTAGGTCACTTCATGACAGCTTTGTGATCCAAATGGATGCAGTGAGACTGGATTTACAGACTACTCTAAAAAACGACTTTGTTTACGGAAGGGGAAGGTGGTGATGATCTGGACTCTTTGAAAATATGTACCTGTGTGTGTGTGTGTACGTTGGCAACCGTGCGCGATGCAGACGATGGCGATGGATCAGATCTTGCCGATACTGTGCTACGTGTGTGGGAACACGCTTGTGTGCGCACTTGTGATGAAGGGAGGGGGCTGGCCTTCGCCGCAGGTGGTGACGGTGGGTCTGGACTCGGTGATCATGGTGTGGGACGTGTGGGAGGGCAAGCGCACCATCCTGGTGCGGGACGCGCACACGCGCTCGTACTACGGCGTGCCCACGGCCATGGAGATCACGGCGGCCGCCTTCGACCCGGCCTACCACTTCCTCATCACGGGCGCGCGCGACGGCTCGCTCAAGATCTGGAACTTCAACATGGGCTACTGCGTGCGCACCATGAACATCGAGCCCTTCTGGTGAGACACCTAGCGCCATATTTTCTTCTTCTTCTTCACCACTCCCTCCTCCTCCTCTTCTTCCCATTCATGCAACTTTAGTTGAGTTACTCTTCTTTACAACTCCCTTTTCCTCTTCTTGTACATTTAGTTGAGTTCCTCCTATTCTTCTTTTTCTTCTTCACGACTTCCTCCTCCCATTCTTGCACCTTTAGTTGAGTTTTTCTTCTTCACCACTCCTTTTTCCTCTTCTTGTACCTTTATTTGAGTCCCTCCTATTCTTCTTTTTCTTCTTCACGACTTTCTCCTCCTCTTCTTGCATCTTTAGTTGAGTTTCTCTTCCTCTTCTTCACCACTCCCTTCTTGCACCTTTAGTCGAGTTCCTTCTATTCTTTTTCTACTTTACCACTCCCTCCTCCTATTCTTGCGATTTTGCTTGAGTTCCTCCTATTATTCTGCTTCTTCTCCATCTTCTCATTAGGATAGTTGGCTCGAGAGAGAGAGTGGGCGAGAGAGAGGGCGAGAGAGAGAGGGCGAGAGAGAGAGAGTGACGCTGCCCCAGCGAGGTGACGGGCATCCTGTGGATGCACGCGCGCATCCTGGCCATCGGCTGGGACCGCCACGTGACGGAGTTCAGCGACGAGGACCCGTACGCCGAGCCCAAGGTGTGGGAGACGCGCCACACGGACGATGTGCTGTTCATGGCGGCGCGCGAGGGCGAGAGCATCGTCACCACCTCCTACAACGGGGAGCTGGTGCTGTGGCGCGCCGACACCGGCCAGGCCTACCGCCGCTACAACGTGGGCATGCCGCACGCCAGGTGCGGCACACGAGCGTTTCGTTGACGCGCGTCGGAGATTGACACTGAATCTTATACGGAACGGCCGAGAGCGCTCGGTTCGCGCGTTAATCTACCACGCGCGTTACTTAACGCGGGTCAACGCAACATGGATGTGACAGTCCTTAAACGTAGAGGCACTTAGAGGTCACGTGCTGGAAGGAGATCGGGAGTCCGTGCCGTCCAATTGGGAGCTTCAACACCAAATATTGAATATGTAACGAAGCTTCCGATTATATGAGAGAGCTCACTCCGTAGTCAAGAGGGACGGGTAGGGAAACGAAAATATTTTCCTTTCACGCTGCGTTAACGCTAGCAAAATATCCCTCTTTCCCATTCTCTGTCATCCAGTTCTCCGTCTTTTATTTCCATAAAAAAGCAAAAGAAAGCATTTTTAATTTTCTTATAATCTTCTGGAGAGATCCGCAAAAATATTATCAATTTCCTTCAGGCCAGGTGACCAAAACGCGTCGAATGACTTCTTATAGTTTCATCCTCATTATTGTAGTCAACCACATCGTTGGTGCTGGCAATGTATTCATAAAACAAAATGTTGATATGTTGGTATGAGGTTTCATTATGGTACAGTACAGCGTAAAGTTTCAATTTCCGGACTGCTTTGAGGTACATAAACAACCGAAGTGTGACATAGTATGAAATAAAGAATTTTTCAAACGTATTTGTGTGTATCATTTGAGAATATTGCACAATACGAGAGTATTGGAAATGTTCTTTACGTTCCTGACACGCGCAGCGACGAGTAAATTTTTTTAGTGTTCTTCAATAGACGAGTGGTGTTTAATAAGAAAGATCTTCGAATGAAAATATACCTAACAGAGTTTCAAAAAGCGTGAAATATTTATTACATTCATAAAACTCGTGCCTTAAGGGTACACCACCTCTTTGAATAGCCAGTAGTGATAAGTGGTAAGATAAATTGGATTGATAAAGCGGTATTGTTTGTAGATACCCCACTCTTATTGTGATTTATTAACCGCATTGTTAAATGCTCTTTTTAATAAATTCAAGCGTGTAATAGCGCCAATATATTGAATACTCATTTGTTAACGTGAGTGTTTTCATATTTTAGGATTGTTCTGACGTACACCAAAGAATCTCGCAGGAAAGCAGGTCACAGCATCCTACGAGCTGGGACTATGGATGCCGTGTCCAAGAGATCAGTCGATGTACAGTCAGTGTATTCTGTGAAACGGTCATCGGAAGAAAACGCCGGCTACAGAGGCCTGGTGTCTTACAAGCAACCCGGAGTATCGAAAGACTTCGTTCTCAGGTACGAAATTCGCTATCGAAAAGCTAGTATTGTCCTAAAATAAACGATCCTGCCCTCACACTGACACTAAATCTTATTCATGTGTTAATACCCTTTGGAGTTGTCAGAAACGATTGATATTAAAAAAAACACGCAATTTTTATCTTTCTGCCTAAAATGTTTTCGAAGTTTAATTCTACATTTAGTCATCTCAATGTTAGCGGCTTTCGGTGATGTAAATTTACGGGTCCAAATGAGACATATTGGAGTCTACACGGCGTAGTTTTAATTGTTAAAATGACTGCATGTACGAGGGCTTAAAATATCAAGGTCGAGATTCAGTTATTATCAAGGCAATACATTAAAATGAAAAAGTTCTGTGGTTTTTCCAATAGTCATTCAGTTATCATATATATTGAGATCATAATAATGTATGTGTTTTTAACGGGTATTTAGTTAATCTCAGTGATATATTATGATCAACCTGTATAATTGCTAAATAACTATGTGAAAAGTACAATGTGATATATTATGTCCAAAACGACTCATACATTTCAAACGGTAATCCCATTATCAAAGGGTATGGTAGGCTTCCGCGTTTGTGTTGTCTAGGCTATCCGGGACGATCCGCGTCACTGATATGATGGCTAACGTTTCGGCCAGCGTATTGTGGCCTTCCTCAGAGCGTACTGCTGCTAAATGGCTAGCGAAGTCGCCTATTTGGAGAAGGAAGCCTGCTCCCAATCATGGGGAAAGTTTTCGAAAGACTAATCCTAGCGCGAATCCAACCAGCAATCATCTCGCAAAACCTTATACACAAATCACAATCACACTTATCACAAATGTGGCTAAACAAATCGCCAAACTGGCAAACGACTAAGGTCCGTTCGAACCTACACAAACTACTTACACCTAACAGTACAAGCAAAAGGCGTGAGCACTGCAAATACGATCAAGTACTATTTGATCAATACGATCAAACTAAATTAAACTAAATACGATCAAGATAAAATTAAATCACCGACACTCGGCTACGCCAAAAAAAAGCTGGCATCAGTACACTCTGAGGAATGCCACAACACGCTGGCCGAAACGTTAGCCACCATGACAGTGAGATCGTTTCAGATAGCCTCGATACCACAAGCCCTGTGCGCGTGTTTCCCCCAGCTCCATGATGAGCGACACGCGCCGGCGCTCGATACAGCAGCGCCCGAGCCTGGCGCTGCACTCCAAGGACACCACGGCCGGGTCGCTGGGGACGGGGCTGGGGATGAAGATGGTCGTGGGCAGCGGCGACCGGCGCTCTTCGCTGGCCGCCGACAGCCGCCGCATCAGCACCACGCTCAGCCTGCTCAGCGCACGCCGCAACCTGCCCACCACCGGCTCCGACCTCATGCGCCTCACCTTCGCGCCCTCCGTCGACGTGAGTTCTCCCGCCCCCCCACCTCCGCCTCACCAACTAACCCCTCCGCCTTCCCTCCACCGGCTCGACCTTGCTCGCCTATCCTTTCGCGCCAGGTCCGTCGACGGTGAGTTCTCCATCCCACTTCCGCCATCACTCCCAACGCAACCCCAACCTCCGCCATCCCGCCATCGAGCTCCTGACTTGCAACTATCCTTCGCGCTCTCCGTCGACGTGAGTTCTCCCGCGCCCCCCACGTCCGCCATCGCAATCCACGCACGGCACACCCCACCTCCGCCATCCCGCCAACGCTCCCCACACGCTCCGACTTGTGCGCGTCAACCATTCGCGCCCTCGTCGACGTGAGTTCTCCCACAGCCACCTTCAAAGGCCATCACTAATACTACCACCAAACGCCGCCTCCGCCATCCTCTACCCTCGGCTCCAGACTTGCTGCTCTCATTTCCGGAAATCCGTCGACGCGCGAGACCCCCCCACACCCCACCTCGCCATCACCCTCCCAGCCCGCCATCCGACCACGGGTCCGACTACGTCAGCGCCCTCCGACGTCCTACGTTTGCCCACCCCTACCTCCGACTACCTCACTACCCACTCGCTTATCACACAACCGCCTCCGCCATCCACCCACCGGCTTCGACATTCTGCGTTCTTGCCTTTGTGCGTTACTTCTGTTGACGTAAATACGTCCAACCTTTCTCTCCGCCCTGCCCAACCGCTCTGACATCTGCGCCTGACCTTCGCTCCATCGTCGACGTGAGTTTCTCCAACATCCCACCTCCGCCATCACCCCCTCCACCTCCCACCACAGGCTTCCAGCTGCGCGTCACCGGGCGCGCCCTCCGCGTCCTAAGTTTACCCTACTCACCACCGCCATCCTTCAACCACCCCAGCACCCCTCCTCCGCCATCCCCCCACCGACTGACAACCATGCTGCGCCCACGCTTCGCGCCTCCTTCGGCGTACGTTTACTCCACTCCCACCTTCGCATCCTTCATCACCGTCAACAACCCCACCTCTGCTATCACCCCGCCTCCGCCACCCCCCACACCCGCTCTCCTCCGCCACCCCCAGCGCTCTTAACTGCTTGCGCGACATCCGACCCCGCTCGCCGCTCCCATCGTCGACGTAAGTACACCCTCCCCTCACCTCCGCCGTCCCCATACCACTTCCAAAATTTTGAAAATATCGTTCGGGCTTCGTTTGATGTATTTCCAAAACCGAAATATTTGTTTCAAATATAAATATTTTAGTCTCTAATGTCGCACAAACAGATGGTCCGCCACAAATTTTAGCTAGAGCTACAACACGAGGATTGAGACTACACAGCTAGTTAGAGAAAGTACTACACATATATGAACGACAATTATCAATTTTTTCGATATCAGGCACCTTCAATACTTTTTTCTGCCGAAAAATTACCGATTTTGCGCAGCATTATATAACACTCTGTACCATTAGGTAGTATGCGAGAAAGTAAAATCCGAAGGTTGTAAAATCGATCTCAAGGACTTACCTCAGAAAATAACGAGCTTACGATAGTATCCCCTTAATCCACATTGCAAATTTTTAATGTGTGCCGAAAGTGAAAGGAAAGCATGCAATCAACTCCCCGTAATTGAACGCGGTAGCCGATAGATGGCACCGTGCTTATTGCGTGTTGCAAAGCGCGAAGCCAGTGTGTTTGAGTGGGGCGCGGCGGCGCGCAGGCGCACGCGAGCCAGCAGCGGTCGCGGGGCACCGCGTCTCGGCGCGTGTCGGTGGTGCGCATGCCCGACAGCATGGCCTCCAAGCGGCCGGTGTACGCCAGCGCCGTCACCTTCCTCAAGACGCGGCCCATGAAGCCCGACTGGGGCACGCTCATGGTGGCCATCGACAAGGGCTTCGGACAGGTGCGCGCTCTCCCTCACACTCCGCTCTCACTTCCTCTTTCGCACTTCACTCTCACATTCTCTCTCACTGACTTACTTTCTCTCACACTCGCTTTCACCTTCACACTTGCACTCCTCTTTCACTGTCTCTCACACACCACTCACACTTTCTCTCTCTCACTCCACTCTCACTTTCCTTCTCGCACTCCACTCTCACTTTCTCTCTCACACTCCGCTCTCACTTTCTCTCTCACACTCCGCTCTCACTTTCTCTCTCACACTCCGCTCTCACTTTCTCTCCCGCTCACACGGCCACTCTCTCACACTCGCTTCCACTTTCACACTCACACTCCTCTCTCGCTGTCTCTCAATAACTCTCGCTGTCACACACCTCTCTCACGCTGCTAACTTCACTCTCAATTTCTCCCTCGCTGACACTCTCTCATTAACTCACTTCCTCTCTCACTCACTTTCACATTCACACTCGCACTTCTCTCTCCCTCTCATTAACTCTCACTGTTTCTCACTCAGGTAACACTTTCTCTCTCACACTTCATTCACACTTTCTCAACTCCGCACACACTTTCTCTCTCACACTCCGTTCTCATTCTCTCTCTCACTCCGCTCTCGCTCTCTCTCTCACACTCCGCTGTCACTTTCTCACACTCCATTCTCTCACTTTCTCTCTCACACTCCGCTTTCACTTTCTCTCTCACACTCCGCTCTCCCTTTCTCTCTCATACTCCGCACACCCTTTCTCTCTCATACTCCGCACACACTTTCTCTCTCACACTCCGCTCTCACTTTCTCTCTCACACTCCGCTCTCATGCTCCGCTCTCACTTTCTCTCTCCATTGTTTTCACAAGTTGCACACTTCCATGACATGAACGAAAATATTAATTGTGTAAATCATTCATTCGTTTAATAAGTCATGCTCTAAAAGTCAATTTTAAAATACTTTAATTTTTCATTTTTATATGCCCGAATATTGTAGTCGCATGTGTAACGCAATTTTTTTTCTCGAATTCTGCATCATCAGGTGTGGTCTCACCATCCTGCAGGCTCTTACCTGGGATGTTACCTCAACATCCACATGGCCGGCGACTACGTTACGGCTATGACCTCGGACAAGGAAAACAAGTACCTCTTCACTGGTTCGTTAAATACCAGTTCGCTTCTTGCTAACCAAACACATCATGAATGACATAGTTAAACATTCAAATTATTGATTACCGGAATAAAATTACTATTATTACACTTCGGTTTTTATAACGTAGCGCGTAAAGGCAGCTGAAAACGGCCACGATCATGTGACATCTAGCGGCCTAACCTAGAGGGACGCGAAATGCCATGACAAACTCCATCGTGCAGACGGACCACGTTATATAAACAGAAGTATATTCACATACGAATTTTCCAACAGTATGTACCATTTATTAGAAAACCAATTCCAACAAAAAATAATTCAAATTTGTCTATTATTATTGCCATTATTAATTTAATTCAAGTATCTATTTTCTTTTATGACAATCAATTGACCTGATAATATGTTATTTTATTATGTTGAATGATTTTTATATAATATGAAAGTTTGGTCAAATTTTAGAATGTATTACCTGTGTAATTTTGCGCTATCTCGTTACAAGCCATCGAAATTCTAATTTGAAGCTTGCGTGTGCCAGGTACGTCGCTGGGCTACATCAAGATCTGGCTGCTGAGCAACTTCGCGTTCCCCAACTGCCACAAGGTGAACGTGTGCATGCCGCTGCTGCGACTGCAGTTCCCGTTCATGTGGAAGGACCGCGTGGAGGGGCGCGCCAAACGCTCGCTGCGCGAGCAGCCGCTGCCCGTGCTGCTCAGCTCGTACCGCGGCCACATCATGGCCATCCACTCCATCGAGTACATGGACGAGCAGAAGATCGTCATGACGTCAGTACCGATGCCATCTCTTAACTTAGATTATTTTGGCGTTCGGTAAAGTCATGCTCGGCTCGTACCACGGGAACCTCATGGCCACTACGTCGTGTATTTGGACAAGCAGAATATCATCATGACCAGTGCAATATGATTTTTTAACTTGGATTAAACAATATAATTGTTTAACTTCGGTTAAGTCACGCTCAACTCATACCACGGCCACATCATAGTCATCCACTCCGTCGAGTACATGGACGAGAACATGTCCATGGCGTCAGTGACAATCCGATTTTTTTGTAACTTAGTTTGTCGTTCGGTTGCCATGTTCAGCTCGTACCGCGTTCATGGGCATCCCTCAATCGAGTGCATGGACGAGCAGAAGATCATCATGACGTCAGTCCCAATGCGATCTTTTAAGTTAGATGTTTTGGCGTTCTGTAAAATCTTGCTCGGTTCATACCACATGGATATCCGCTCCATCGAGTACATGGACGAGCAGAAGAATGTCATGACGTCAGTGCCAATGCATATTTTTGACCCTTTTAGCTCGGTTGTTTCATCATTTAGTCAAGTCATTCTCACCTCGAACCGCGACTACATCTTGGCCATCCACTCGTTCAAGAACATGAAAGTGGAGAAGCAAATGATCTTCATGTCAGGGTCAATACTCATTTTGGGTCATTTTTGGACAAATTTTCGGATTTTTGGACACTTGCAACGAGAGGATATGAAGGTATTGTGGTGTTTTGGGACATTACATAGGACAATGAGAAAAAATCTTTCAGATATGATGCATGATATTCTGCTAAACAAGTCTGTCTTACCAGATATGCCCTCAGGGCGTGAATTAGTAACTATTAGTGTCGTTTAAATAGTGTCGTATCCGTGTCGTTTAAATTTGAGATTCGGTTTTTGACGTTTGTTAAATGATGGGTGTTAGTGTTGTAGGAAAAGGAGATGTTTGGCAATATCCGATATATCTGGTGATATTCATAAAAACGAGCACTCTAAGCAAACTTTCGATATTTCGCTTATTGTGAGAAATGATTGAGAATCTTATGAATAAAGTGTTACTCTCTCATAATAGTAACTACTCACATCAGATGAGCAGAGTTGAGCAAAAACATGCAACATAGAGATTTTATATTCGAATTGTTAAATGCTCTTTGGACATTTTGAAGTTCCGAGTCTTCCCGACACACACGGTGTACTCTCTCTGCTCTGTAGTTAAAGGGTGGTTTGTGTGTAAAAATGGAGTCACAAGGCAATGCAGACTTCGTTGATTTAGTCAAAGAATACTACGTGGTATTAAGTAAAAGCCAATTTTCGGAGTACAGACCTCGCAAGATGGAAGCAATCCGAAATATTTGGCATGCGTGTGGCTAACAGAGCGTTGATTTCAGGGAGCAACAGATTCAGAAAAAGGAAATCGCAAGTGTCGTCAAAACTGACGTTAGCAAAACGGGGAACAGCCTCATAATTCTTAAGGATTAATTAAAAAGAATTTCAAAAAAGGATAATATTGGAAGTCAGAGAAACAGTACGTTGATAGATTCCAACGTCTTCTTCCACACCTCTTTGGAATCCAGAATCTTCTAAATATCTAAAAAAATCAGTTTTTATAAATTGTGCAAACCACCCCCTCATAATATTCCCTCAAAAATTCTCTGTTAAACCATTCTTTGTTTTTCTCCTCAGATTTGAAGCGACTTTTATAGTTCCTCGGATCAGATAGTCATCTCTGTATAGCTTCTTGTCTCGAATTTCCATCAATTCTGCCATTTTAATTTAGTTACAAAAATCTTTATGTATAAACTGATTTTCATACGCCTCTGACCCCTATGAACTTCGGTGATGAACTAACATAACCTCTCTTGGTACCCTAAGAAAATGATTGAGGTCATTCAAGAACACTTAAGTAAATGCTTCGATATTTGAATATTTGCCCTCGATTTTTCAAACAAAACGAAGTAATTGTTCTCGTCAGAGCAAATGCTCCAAGCTGGATTAAACGCTCAGGAGTGAGTAAAGGAAAGAGAATGTTATTGCTACCAATACGAGAAGTATCTCCAAAATTTTGGGTAATAAGCAATTGCTCGTTTTTATTAAATAGCGCCGTCCCTAACTCTCAGCTCGGTCCGCATGGGCACAGTTCGAGCGCGGACACGTCGGTGCGCCTGTGGAGCCTGTCGGGTCTCTACCTGGGCACGCTGGGCGGCCACCACGAGTGGACGGCCTTCAGCCCCATGCCCAGCAGCAGTGGCGAGCCCAAGGTTGAAGACTACAAGGTCCCCGCCGACATCAAGCTCGTCATGTCCTCCACCACGCTCAAGGTGCTACAATTTTTCTCTAATTCACAAAGGTGATTGTAAATATACACTGCAAGGCATACTAAAACAATATGACGTCCTCAAACATATACCTCTCAGGGTAAAGATATAATTGAATTTCTCTGAATTAAAATTATTCTCTAATGGAAACGAAAAAAAATATTGAACGATACGCGAGGATAAAGGGGTATAATTGCACTCCTGGTAAATAAGAAAACTCGCTATCCTCGCTCGTTTCCTTGAAAATTCATGAAATTATACCCCTCTTTATTAACTAGTTTCGTTAATTACGATTATGATTTACTAGTTCATTGCTGAAACAAACCACATAATACCCTTGCGGGCGTTTCTGATTCTTTACGCCCTCGGGTCTTTGAAATACTTTATGACCCGCTCTAATACCAATACAACACATACAACATTTTTATGAATTCGATTTATAAAAAGTAACATACAAACAAATACAATAAATAAATGGAGTAATGTAAGTGAAATAACTCGTTATAAAAGTTATTTTATTTAATTGATATGAAAATTGCAATTTTTTTTCTTACGTATCACCTTTTTATTGAGACGTGTGTGATTCTATAGTAGCAGTACTACTCGTAGTAATAAGATGTATAAGGCACATTGGCTATCTCGAAATGTTATTTTTTGATGTTATGATACATTCCAAATACGTTTTGCTAGATTCAAATAACTTAAAATAACCGTTTCATCAGCGCAATTCAAACTGTTATTTTTCAGATAACTCTCAAATTCACTATAATCATATTCGGATATTTCTTGAGATTTTACTAGAAACCACCGGTCGTAGCTTTGTTAGCTTTTGGGAGAATTTCCGCGTAACTTCACAATATTATTACATTTCGTACGAACAAATCAATCCTTAGATACACAGGATGTTTTGTTCATCTGACGTCATATTGACAAATAACAATTATAATGCGTCTTTTCATTTAAACACAAGCAAGGTTATAAAACGTGTCGAATTCTCATTTGATTCAGCTACGAACTATTAAACCATAAATGTTTACTATAAATAAAATAGTAAACCATTATTACGCCCTCGGACATTGATGGGCTAGATGCAAATAACCTAAAAATACCGTTTCATCAGCGCATTTCACACGGTTATTTTTGATATAACTCTCAAGTTCACTGTAATTATTTTTGGATATTTCTCGAGATTTTACCAGAAACCACTGATTGACGGGCTAGATGTTTTTGCCTCTCAGGCGACTTTGAAAGTTGACCTTTGAAAGTCGCCTAGAGACAAAAACAATCAACTTAACGCCCTAAATACATAAATAATGTGTATTCGGGAGCGTCAATTATCATTAGTCGTTAGTCCGCTAAGTTCCGAAAGCGTATTACTAGCTGAGGTGGCTCCGGCATTAACTGCTGTCACTGCAGCGTCTCTTTTCGGGACGTACTAGGGTACGAATCCGACGGCAAGTAACGGTGTGTAGGAGCGAGGAAGCACAGATCACGTGCAATATGGACCGTTTGTTCGTTCATTAATTCGTAATTCTTGAGAGCGAAATTTAAAATGTTACTAAACGTCTACCGAAAACATGAAAATTCCATTGACTACTATAAACATGGAATATCCATTCACGAGTAAGAGGACGGCATGATAATGCGTGGTTCGAATCCGTTTATTAGGGACTTCCCCGGGATTTGCATGGAATTGATAAGAGGAACCACGGAAAACTACGAATCAGAGCAGCCAGTCGTTAGAAGTCTCATCCCGGCAGAGGCTGCAATTGACTTGGATATCAAACTGGTATTGGAAATTCGTCACCGTCGAGACTCGAACCCTACGCCCTCTTGGACAGAGTCGCTGCAAAGACGGCGGCAATGTTGGATCCGAGCTAACTTCAACCAGTCTGATCTGTGGTCCGCAAGTGGACGAACCGTGAATCCCGAACGCACAAAAGGCCACACGAACACACGCAGGTTACCCGAGTAGTACATGCAGGACTTTCACGACGAGATTAACCAGCACACAGTGGTGAACGGTCGTCCTGCTTGCGAAGCGTTCGCTCCGCGGCTGAGCCCCCGTCCGGTTGCGCGTGCGCAGGTGATGCAAGGCGGCAACGTGCCGCGCACGCACTTCAAGCTGGTGGACGACAGCGACCTGCTGCGCGACTTGCCCAAGCAGCTCGTCGCCAAGGCCACTTGCGGCCGGCGCCCGGGCTCCCCGCTGCTGGGCCACTACATCCGCATGCAGGAGGACGAGCCGGTGGAGGACCCGCCGTACCTCAACGTCAGCTGCCGCGAGGCACGCGCGTTCGTTGTTCTCTCCTCTCCCTCTATTGCCTCGCTCTCCCCCCTCTCTCTACATACTGTACAACTTCCATATTCATAGGACGCGCCGGTGGAGGAGTCGCACTACTAGAACGTCAGCTGCCGCGAGGCGCGCACTTTCTTTGTTCACTCATCTCACTCTATTTCCTCTCTCTCTCTCTCTCTCTCTCTCTTTCTTTCTTTCTCTCAACACTGAACGATCACCGCATGTAGGAGTATGAGTCGATCAGGAAGCTGCTGTATCTCAACAGTCAGCAGACGCGAAGCTCGCATGTATCTCCTTCTGTATTTTCTCTTCACTGGCTCTTTCTTTTAATCTTTTCTAAACTCTTCTCCCCCTCTCTCTCTCTTTCTTGCTGCAAGACATTGCCAGTTCCCATTCACGCATCTCCCTATCCACACATTAACATCGTCATTGTACTCTTTTTACCTTTGTCGCCTGTTTCTCCTACTTTCCAGTTTATCTACCACGTCCTTAGCTTTGTACAACTCTTTGAGTTCTCTCCCCCTATTTCGTGTCTCATTGCTCTCTCTCTCTCTCTCTCTCTCTCACACACACACACACACACACACACTCCCTTTCCCCCGAAGTCCTTCTACCAAAGAGTAGATACCCCTAGTATCCTCGTAAATGCCTTGAGATCATGAGCATGAGCCATGTGGGGGTGAAAAGTAGGCACTTCGTCCAGCGATAAGGTTGAGAGTGAGAGCATGTTAAGAATGGAACGATTCTCTCTCTCCTCGTGGATCGTATTTTAAGATTTTCTTCACTCTCTTGGAATTTATTGGGGATATGTTGATTGCAGTCTATGCGTAACCTTTCAAGAATTTTCAAGGGATCATCCTCAGCTGTATCAGCAGCTCACACGCAACTCTATACACTTTTAGAGTTTCCTCGCCGCGGTTTCTGTCCTCTCTTAGATTTCGCTTCTTCCCTCTCCTCTCACTCCCACATTAGTCATACTTTTTGTAGTAGTTTTGGTTCACTGTCTACCAATTTCGCCTTGGACCTTTCCAGATTTTCCTTGCTCATTGGATCTTTCTTCCATTTTCTTCCTCCTCAAACTTCACTCTCACAATCAATAGCCCTTCATTCTCCTATATCGCAACTGCGTTTTGTTTAGTCGTATGAATATTTGTTGTTCTTACTTGTATGTATCATGTTCACAGATTCCAGTGTACACCCATCTTCGCATTTCGAGCCTAGAGGAAGTGAAAAAGCCCAAGAAACCCCCAATGCTCGTCGAATTACGAAGGTAAAGCTTAATTGCTGAGCAAGTCGGTGTTTAGAATCTATCCAATCCATTTCTCTCCTCGAATCCCTTGTCAACGGTGTTATCCCATCCATCCAATCGAGTTCTCTCCTTGAACTCCGGCCTATTTATTTACGTTGGCAGCAACAATCGTTCCCTTTCCAATCCAGTTTTCTTCTTGAATCCAGGCACGTGCCTTTCTGCAGGCGGCAGGGGTGGTTCCCATTCATGCAATTCAGTTCTCCCCTTGAATGCTGGCCTGTCATCGCACAGGCGGCAACGGTCTTTCCCATCCATCCAATCCAGTTGTCCCCTTGCATCCCGGCCTGTGTCCCTGCGCAGGCGGCAGCGGGCGTACATGACGCATCGCAAGATCGACGCGGCGGCGCGCACGCGGGCCAGCGTGCGCTCCTTCCTGGGCTCGTTCATGCATTCGCTGACGCAAGGCGGCGCCGTCGGCTCGCGGGCCAGCGTGCGCCCCAGCATGCACCACGGAATGCACGGCAGCGTGGCGCCGCTCCTGCGCGGGCTGGACGCCGGCGCGGCCATCTCCTCCAGCAGCGAGGAGAGCGAGGAGGCGGGCGACGTCGGCCTCTCGGCGTCGGACCGCACGCACAACCAGGAGCGCGAGACGCGGCAAATCAACCTGGACGAGGACTGAACGAGCAATAAACGCGCGCGCACGTTCACGCCCTTTGTGTACTGGTGCTTTTGTCCGCGGGGCGGTGGCCAACCTGCTCGTTTTCCACCTCTGATTCTGGGATCCAGGATTCAAAGTGTTGTTGCGAACGATTGAGTGAGTGGGTGATTGGACCAGTGGAGGGGTGGACGAGTGGGTGAGTGGACGAGTGGGCGAGTAGACGGATGGGCCAGTGGACAAGTGGGAGAATAAAGGAGTGGTAGTGGTGAGACGTATGAGTTGGGCCAAGTAGGACGATGTGAGCGAGTAGACGAGTGGCCAGTAGACGAGTGGGCCAGTAGACGAGTGGCCAGTAGAAGGTGGTGGCCTTGTGAGGAAGAGTGCCAGATAGACGATGCGGCGTAAGCCACGAAGTAAGGCCAGTAGCAAGACTGGAGCCAGCATAAGTACTGGTTGTGGCCAGTAGTAACGTAAGTGTGAGGTACCAGTAGTAACGAATGCGGCCTAAGTAGACGATGAGAAGTAGTGGGCGAGTAAACGATGTGGAGCGAGTAGACGGTGGGCAGTATAACGAGGTGCGATAGACGATAGTGGGCTGAAGTTAGACAAGTGCGGCGAGTTAGACGCACTATATGGGCGAGAGGCAATTGGGTGCGAAGTGAGCTAGTGACAAAGTGCGTGAACTGTTGAACGGAAGACGAGTGGCTCGAATAGATGAGTGAGTGGTCTAGGGGTTGAATGAAGCGACTGGGTGTGTGGGCGGGTGAACGAGAGGCTGAGTATGCCAGAGGCACAGTGAGCGGGCGGGTGGTGTGTGGTTTGGCGGATCGGTGGATTGGCGAGTGGGCGAGTAGACGAATGGGTGAGCGAGTTTTGTGTCGAGGCGCGTACTTCACTGAGGGCCGTTAGTGCTGTAACTGCAATGCATGTTATATCGCGAGAGACGGCGGAGTGCCGCCCGTTGATATCCGACACCGACCTACACGTCGACTGGCGGTGTTTTCCTCTTAAGGCATGCTGAAACTCTCCTACTGTTCACCCGACATGTGTAGATGTAAAGTGCACGTGAATGCGTAAAAGAAGATTATGAGATTAGAATGAGGAAGGAATGATGCCCGGTGGATTAATACAATGATTTCAGGAAAAATTATTGCCTACATAAATTTTGTTGGCAAAAATCAAGGAGAGACTAGGGCACGTTACTAGGGTTTAGACGTGGATGTAGATATTTTCGAAACATCGATGTTTTTATAAAATCATGGATGTATTTATCATCGATTTCTTGAAGTCGAAGTTTTTAACATCGGTGTGTTGTGTTCGATGTTTTTACGGGACCGATATTTTTTACGTAATTAACCCATTACTTCCCGTTGTACCCATATGGTAACATTTGCGCAAGTTCAAACTTTCATTTTTCTTTCCTTCCCCGGTCTGAATCTGAGGGAAAAGGATGTTCCAACTTCTTTCTGAAACGTTGCGGCTTATTATGAGTGCTTGCCCAGTTGCTTATTTGCATTTGGCGAAACTGGACATCGCATCATTTGAAAATGGAAGAACGGTTTGACGTTGACTATCTTCGATGTATTTTGAGGTAAAGTATTTTGAATGCAATTTTTCTGAAGTTATTTTATCATAATATTGCTCTAGAGATGTAGTACGATTATTATTTACGATTATTATTGAAAAATTACTTCTAATTTGTAGAAAATAATGTTTTTTTGCGTTACCATGTGAGTGCAATGGAAACTTAATTAAACAAAATTTCAGATAAAACCGTACCATTCTGACGTCACAATTTGTCTCTTACTAAAGTGTAGTGAGTTTTCACATCTTTGTCAAAAACGAGGAAATTTCAGTTGGTACATTTCCCATCCTGGCAGAAACAAACAAACATCTGTACACTCGCATTGTAGCAACCGCCCTTTGTTTCCACCGAGTATGATATTTCCACCAAATGAAAAGAAACAGCTACATCATGTATTGGACTTTCCACCGGAAAGGAACACCAAATTGCAGCGCCCTCGCGGTCATAGGAGATAAAATATATTGTTTCGAGCAGTTTTCGAGATGCGTCTTCCCGGACCACGAACCCATGAGGGTGTACGTCTTCGATTGTCGTTGCCGACGCAAATACACCACAATTTTGCCCAAACCCGGGGACGAACAGTACGATTTGGCCCCTACTCATCGACACGGTCATACAGCAGTCGCCTACGGTTCAAACGTCTACGTTTGGGGCGGTAGGAACGTCGAGGATTCCTGTGACAAGCTGTACTGCTTTGACACGATCGCCTTGCAGTGGAGTCTGCCTACCGTGAAAGGAGATGTCCCGAAGACCAGGCTCGGCCACACAGCCTGTGTGGTCGGTGATTGCATGTACGTTTACGGCGGAATGGAATATTACACGCGGACGTTTTCGAAGGAAGTTTTCGTTCTGGACCTCCTCGCCATGAAGTGGAGATGTGTCGTGGCAAGAGGAGATCCGGCATGTCCCTTTTCTTCGGTATCTGTGCTTGGGAATCGCATTTACATGTTCTGTGGGTGTGAAAACATGCATGGAAGTTGTCAGGGTGTTGGAGGCATGAATTACTTTGACACGGTGAACGGAACGTGGCATAAACCTCCGCGCGGATCCGTTGCATATCCCATACCTGTAAGATGCCGGTCTACCTTTGTGTACGGGAAACACATCTTCGTTTGTGGGGAATTGGACGGTATGTTCGGGAGTGACGTATACAGATATTCTCCCGACAAATGCGAGTGGGATGTGATAAAAACAATAGGAAACGCTCCGATTTTCTACAACGCTCTGTCTTGCGTAGTTGTGAAAAACCAGGTATTCTTTTTTGGTTGGAGAAATGATCTGCATATTTTGGAGTTCGCCCCCACCTTACGTACTTTGTGTTTGAACGCTGTACTCAAATACGACCTCGATGTGAGCTGCCTTCCTGAAGATATTAAACGTGATTTGTACATCATAAATAATAACTTTGTGGATACCGGTGGCCCAATACCTGAAATGATGTAGAAAATACATTTTTTATGCATACTCTTTTAGTTTTCTGTCTAAAATATATACGATTGTCCCAATGTTTTTGTAAACATTTATTCGAACGTTTACTCAAGTTTCGAGATATTGGACTTGGTTTACAAAACAATTGAAACGTGATATGTAACTATTATGAGTTGATTAGTTATGTTAATGCAATTAATGTAAATATGTAAATAATGTAAAAAATGTATTTTCATTATTCTTTCCGTCAAGAGAATGTGCTCCATGGCTTAGTATTTCATTTAAATAAGCTTGCTTAAGGTAAATCGTGTATTCATTTTCTATTACCAACGATTGTAGAGAGTCTTATAGAGAGATGTGCTTTACCCAAAGGCTACAACCAAAGAGCTAATAAAAAAACTTAAAGAACGCCTAGAAAATTTCACCAAAAATACTGCTATTCTTGCTGGAAGAACCATTTTTTTATTTTTCGATTGCCGTATGGTGTTCGTTTTCCATGTCGCGAATCGCAGTGTTGTATGCGAAAGAAACAACGTTCTATTGATTAATTTGTTGTGCGGTAATAGTTATGCATATAACATGGAGTTTAACCAGAGTTTTATTTACGAAGTAGAATTCTTACCCAGTCAGCGGTTGAATGTGACATCAATTGATCTTTTGATCCCCCCAAGCCGGTTCAGGTTACGGTGATGCACTGAGGCTACGAGGTAGCTAAGTTACCAAAGAATATAAAGATTATGGTTAAATTTAGGAAATCTGACTGTACTAATAGTAATTGCAAAAATTAAAAATTCTTAGAGGCGAAAGCATAATTATTGTGGGGATAAATATATGTAGATGTAGTGTACTTGTTCTTTATAAAGTCCTCACTTAAGCTTTGTCTCTAAGTTTTGCTTCTTGATTTATTTTCATAACGTAGTCACTGAATGATTTTCGTTTCTATAGAAAAGTGGGATAAACTATACTACTAATTTGTGAGCATCACTGAACTTTCTCTCTCGCGATTTAAATCTTATTGACTTTCCTATGCAATGACTTGTCGAGGTTTGCAATGTCTTAATTACTAATTAACTTAATGTAAAATACCTCCCCTCAAAAAAATCAAAATATCCTTTTGAAACTTGCATTCATTCACATTCATTGATAGTCATTCACATTTAATGGTGCGCTTCGGTTCGTTTATATCGACTGGTACACGAAAAAAAAAGAACAGTTGCAGTATACCAGAAGTTACCTTGTTACAGTATCATGGATCCGGTATACTACAACTGTTCTTTTTTACGTGTAGATGTGTATTTCGGAGAAAATTGTCTGAATGGTTTAGACGCCAGGGCTGATCAATGGCAGACATTTTTGTCGTCAATCGATTATTAAGTATCAAGGACCTAAAACATGGATTTTGACTACACAACGTTTCAGATTAGGGTAACTACAATTTACTACACATAGGAACAAGATGCATCCTCTTTTTCTTTACCAGGGCCTGGCAAAAATAGGTTTTTCTATCAAAAACTCGCCGTTTACCCCCGCAGCATTTCAAAATTTTCTCTATACTGCTTAAACACAATGCGAGAAAGTAAAAACAATATCAATATTTGACTAACGTGTTTAAAGTTTTTGCTGGTGGCAATGTTATCGTTTACAGTTTCATTTTCCACACAATTTAACACTGACGGACGTAATGCACATGCTCCATGTTGCTAGCGATCTTCCTCACACGGTAAGTTTTGCGGACATTGACAGTCATTCACATTTAAGGATGCACTTGCACAAGTTCTAGTTTGGCCTCGAACTTCATTATCCGGCCCTTTGCTTCGAGATGGCGAGAGTAAAACCAGCCACGTGGTACAATATTTGTCCAACAGAGTGCAGGGCGACCTCTCTCTGTTTGCACTACGTCACTCATCACAGTTCATAGAGCACCTTCCAGAGAGCTGCAGTGGTCGTGGATCGGCGAGAGAGTGGAATCAGCTGTTTAGTGCACATGCTGTAATACATTGCTTATGATTTGAACTGGAAACAGGCAGTGTCTTAGCTTTTGAGGTGGTTAGAGATTCGCTGACAGTAGACCATCAGAATGGCTATCAAGTTAGTTTCATGTAGACAAATATTTCGAAATATCGGTGTTGTCAAAGGCAAATATCAGTTTGACAACTGCGCAAATCAATGGACAAGATCACAAAGTACAATTTGTCGTGCATTGGTGTATCCAGATTATGGTGACCCTGCAAAAATGCTCAAGGAACAAGAAATAGAACTTAGGGAGCCCGAGGATAATGAGGTATGATTATTTTGTAATGCTAATGAGTCAAAAAATGTGGTTTTACTTTATAATAAACACAATAAGAAAAATGCATATGATCGCTATTAATTCATTGAAAATAAAGTACAAATCAATTAACGTTTGAATGTGCGCCTTATGCTTTGCCAGGTAGTTTATACTCCGACCCACTTTCATAGATCGACTGTTAAGAACCGGCGGACCTGCTTTTAAAAGGGGATGGTAGTCTGGAAAGAATTGTGACATCACAAATTTCAGTTTGTAAATATTAAATACACCACAGGTAACCACACCAATATTCGTTAAATATACCACGAGTAACTTTGGGAGGTACTCCCCAAACAATTAAAATCGACGATTTCGCTAATTCCTGTTTGAATTTAACAATGTATTGACGTTGCTTCCAAGATATTCCATGAATTTCTTCATAACTCAATTAAAATTATTATTGAAATTGGTTCTAAAATGTCCATATCTTAACACAAACTTAAAAAATAAAGTTTGCAATATATATATATATATATATATATATATATATATATATATATATATATATATATATATACACACACACATATATATACATATACACACACACATACTGGAGCATTCCATCTTCGTAGATAATTCATGAAATCATTTCTTAAATTATTGATAATTTTTAAAACATATTAAACATTTTAGTTAGTAATTTATAATATTGACTTTTCTTGTTTTCCTCAATACATGAGAGCGCAAGGATGTTTTGTCGAGGGGAAATTAGTCAAAATTTATATCATTTGTTTATATATTTATTTACTTTCTAACTTAAACATGGAGAAGTGTGAATTGAATTCATGCGTTTCTGCGTTCATTTCTCCCATCATGCTCTGCGAGAATCTAGTACATTATTCCCATAATGCACAAAATGCTTCTACCTGTTCTGGATTCAAATGTACGGCATCAGCAGTCATTTTATTTAGTTGGTTTTGGTGGAAGGATATGGGGAGGGGGAGGGGAGTGTCATCTGAACATTTTAAGACGAGGTCCCTGGCCTTATAGAATAAATGTGTCATTTCCGTAAATACGTTAAATTCCTGATACAAAATGACGAATATAAAGTGCGGGTACTATATTTTAAACCATACAGTGAAGACAAACGCATGGGCACAGTATAACGACATAATGTTATTTTGTATGTAGGAAGTATTTAGGTATATTAATTTAAACATTATCCGCGTTTTACTTGGTTTTAAAAGTCAGCTGTAAGTTCTCAGTTGTAAAAGTTTATTGTTCTGTAGTCAGTAACACGATGACTCGCTAATTAATAATTAAAATTAAATTGATGTTTATTTATGATTTTTTTATTTTTGCCAAAAATAGTGCGTAAATGCTCAAAATTACAAAATAATACCTAATTTTGGAGACAAAAAAGGGAAGAAACTTTAGAATTTCCCCCTGAAAGGTGGCCAATTAGGACGCCCCCCCCCCGCACACACACACACACACACAAAATGCGTCAAACATTTTTTTAATCTATCAAAAACCGCTAAAAATAGTAAAAAGGCGACGAAATATCACGATAAAATGCGTCCAAGTCAGAGACGATTCCTTCTGTAATCACCTATAAATACTTTTTAAAATATCAAAAACAGACTAAATTTGTTTACAAGTAAAATCTATTTTTTTAATGAATGGATATGTTGGCCACAGTTCTTTAGACTGCTCACGCCTATATAGCGTACACATATTTCTTGTTATGGCTTGCAGTATTACTTTTACTTGGAATACTTACGACTAGGGACCCGTAACATTACAGGTTCGCTTTCATGTGTAAAGATGTGAGCATTTCGTGCCCGTCTTTTTGGACATCTTTACCCTGTTTGACCGGTCTTAACTTTCGTAGCTATACTATCTCAGAAAGCCATTTCAGGACATTCCCAATGAGTGGCAAAAAAAGAGCGAGTAAGTGGATTTTGAACTATGAAAATGACATCCGAGTTTATTAATACGCATGTACTTTGATCATTACGTAATTCCACTGGTTACAGAATAGTTAATCTTGGCATCTCTAGAATGTCACAGTGATAACAACAGCAACGCACGATATATGCATTCATTGATGCAGATCACAGTGATAGAAATCGCTCCGAGCATAATACCTCTAACCGAGAGGTCCTGCGTTTGAGTCCCAAGGTGGCAGAATTTTCGACACTAACGATATGGCTAGTTCAAATTCAGCCGCTGTTTAGAGAAGAAATCTATCGGCCGGCTGCTCTGATCGGTAGTTTTCCGTTTTATCTACGATCAACTATAGGCGAATGCCGGAGCGGTACCCTGACAAAACGGTCACGTATGTGGCACGTCCCGCCGCGATCTTTCCTTCCTCTTCCTGGCCCTGTCATTTCCCTTACACTTATATGCACTACACGACCATACATGCCGGGAGACCGGTCGGGAGCTTAGAGCTTGTCCCAGCTGGAGCAGCGCTCCGCTGGTGGGAGATACCTGGTTGGGGAAACCCCGCAAGCGCGACGTGTATGTTGTCCCCGGATCTCGCATCGCAGTGTGGGAAGATCACAACATCTCGCAATTAAAATATGCACTATACTTATAGGACTAACGACCTTAGCAGTCTTTTAAAAAATTGGAAATTGTGTGTTGTGTCCAGTGTAACTGTCGAAGCAAAAACGGAAAGAAGCTTTCGCATATACCTTTGGAAATAACCCAATATAGTCTCAAATCCTCCATAAAAAAGCTAAAATTGAGGCACAATTATATAAATATGCCTAAAAATAAAAAAAAAAGTCAATGCATGAAAGTATCATGCAGAAATGCGTTCGATGTCGATCCCTCCTACAACCGGCGAAAAATATATTTGAGAAATTTAAAAACAGAGTAAAAGTTTTCTACAAGTAAAATACTGTATGAAAACTAAACTTATAAAGTTTAATGGATAAAGAGTCCCACAAATGTAGTTACCCCACCCATCTTGTTTTAGACTGCACACTCCTTTGCCTATTTACCCAATATGCTCTTGTCCTGGTGCGCATTCTTAGAGGCTGGGATTGATTAGAGATTCCGGGCGCGAGAACTGCTAAGCTCATTAGTCCGCTCGGTGTAGTGCATGTTTTTTTTTATCGCGATAGATGGCGGTGATCATTCCCCCCCTAGATGGCGAGATGCGGTGCCAACCTACCCGTCGGCTTGCAGGTTTTTCCCGAACCAGGTATCTCCCACCAGCGGGTGAGGATAGGACAAGGAAGAGGATGAAATATTGCTCGCGGTCCGTTGCCCGTTTATTGGGAAACTTCTCCAGCTAGTGTTGATCGGAACATTACCGATCAGAGCAGCCGGCCGGTGAATTCCTCTTGCAGACAGCGGCTGAATTCTATCTAACTTGAGTCGAAAATCCTGCCACCGGTGGAACTCGAAGCCAAGGACTTCCTGGGCAGAGGAATAGTGTTTGAATAGTCCTTCCTTAGTTCTTAAATAGTTCCTTGAATAGTTTCTTAAGGGCTCCTTCCCACGACGCCACTCAGCAGCGCTTCCGAGAAGCGGCAGCAGAACCCTCCCCAAGCTGCCACCGGCCCGCGCAACTGCGTATGGAAGGGGCAGAGTTCTGGAGTCGTGACGCGTCGAGGTGAACATATGCTCAGAAATATTGTTGACAAAAATTGAATATGCGACTATTTCCTCCAATTCCTTTCGTATATCAATTTTAATAAAAGGATCTTAAAGTCTTAAATCAATTATCACACGTTACATACACATTTGCCCGTACAAAACTGGCAAAGGAGACGCTCATTAGTTTCAGTAATGCAGGTTGTCGCTACGAGATATACACGCTGATAAGAAATTTTTGGTGAGACGTTGGTGGTGGGAGTCTGCCTCTGAGCGCCACAGCAGCGCGACTCCGCCACTCGCGGGAAGACCTCCATTTAAACCAATGTTTTGCTAAAGCAGTCAAGCCACTCGGAAGCGTTGCTGAGTGGTTCCGTGTGAATGCACCTTTTGAGGCCCTTCCCACGCCGCCACCGCCACACGCCGTGGATGGGGAGGGCTCGGCAGGGGTAGGGTTCGCCGACCCGTCGGCGACCCCGAACAAGGGACGCAGCAGGTAAAACGTCGCGACCGAGTGTTCCAGTGGGGAGACCAATGCTTGGCTAGCAGTGGGGGTCTGCCGCTTATCAGAAAAGGCGTCTTAAGGGTACGCACCCTTAAGACGCATTCACACGTCGCCACGACGTCAAGCTGCCACCGCTGCACGCCACTTGCCGCCTCCTGCCGCGGAAGTGGGTGGGTTCTGCAAGGGTAGGTTTCGCCGACCCTCCGGCGACGAGGAACGAAGGCACAGCAGCAGGTAAAACGCCGCGACCGGCGGAAATGCTATAATTTAAAGCTGTGTTCTGCTGGGGCGTATGCTCTCCTCCGCCACTTGCCGTAGCGGCGCAAACCCGCACGTGGGGAGCCCTCCATTGAAACCAATGCTCTGCTACGAGCAGCGGTGTTGAATTGAATTGAATTGAATTGAATTAATGCCTCATTTTACGTGGCGGGACTCGGGCCATTCCTCGGACCACGCTCCTTTCCCCAACTAGCAGAGAAGACGATTTTGAATTTAGCTCAGAGGCTCATTTAGGTTTGAGGATCTTTTACATGCAAGTAAATCTACTAACATGGGACAGACGGCTTTACTTCCCCTCCGGCGGAAGGAAGGCGTACGCAGGATTTTTTCGCCCTTAAAAATCCACGGCTTCGATCGGGTTCGAATCCGCCAACTTGGGTACAACAGTCCGGTACGCTAACCGTAACACCATCGCCACCGCCGCCTTCCGGTGTTCAGAAGCAGGCCGCGGTGGCGACATGAGATGGACCCTTGGTCTCCTGGTTTGGAAAGTGGTTCTAGCGGCACTTTGGCGTAGGTGATGGTACGCATGCTGGCCGCGCCGGTGAACCCGGCCGACATCAACACGGTGCAGGGCTTCTACCCGCTGAAGCCGCCGCTGCCGGCGGTGGGCGGCAACGAGGGCGTGGGAGAGGTGATGGCGGCGGGCGGTGCCGTCAAGGCTTTGCGCGTGGGCGACCGCGTCGTGCCGCGCCATAAGGGCTGGGGTACGTGGTGCACGCACGTGCTCTGCCCGGAGGACCACCTCACCAAGGTACGCGCGTGTTACGAGGCACGAAGTCTTAGATGGGAGACTCAATCTGGAAACCTGGTTCATTGGGTAATTCATTCACTCATTGGTGTGAACATAGTGGGGAGAGGGATCGTGTTCCCTGCAAATTTTCAGAAGGTCCCATTGCTCTTCATAATAAAATATGTTATATCCTTAAATGTATTCAATCCTTGATTTCCTTTTTTTAATCTGAGAAGTTGTGAAATTGCTATATGACATTTTGGGACAACTGTCTGGCCACTATGTAGATGGTTCAACATAAATTCAATTTTATTTACTAACTGATTCATTGAAATTACAGTTACATTCATTCTCCTGAAATGTTTTAATAATTTATATGCATTTTAAAAACTCACTAGAAAAGGAGGCCCAAAATTGTAGATGTTTGACATTGCACACTACTATAAATATTTATTTAATTGCCTGTCCGGGTTGTGCCGCATCCGTGGCAAAGGGCCTGACGTTTGTCAAGGCACCTTTGCCATGGGCGCGGCATCATCCGGACAGCCAATTAAATACTGACTCCGGCCACGGAAGCCTACGCTCTCAACTATAAATATTTGCACATACTTTTCCACATAATTTATATCAATTCATACACATTTTTTTTAGTAATGATATTGGAACAAACTAAATCACTCATGGCAACTATTTCTAGTCTTGTACTGATCCCTGAATTGTTACTTCCGAGGCATCAGCGGCTGATAAAAGAAAACATTTAGTAGAGCAATGTGGTTTTCAGTTAATCTCACAAATGTTAGAGCCTGTTAGTAAATTATTGGGAAATTGTGCTTTGGATTTGAGAGTTGGGCAGTATCTCTACATTGCCATTACTTTCTTTCTCTTCCTCCTCCCTTCATAAAAATTCATATAATTTCATACTTCCAACACTGCTTTATACTAATAATTTGCCCAATGTCATTTGTAAATAGACAATTAACGTTTTCAGATTAAGAACATTTTTCATTTCAGGTTTCTAAGGAACTAGGAATTGCTGAAGCAGCGACGTTAACAGTCAATCCATGCTCCGCATATACCATGCTCAAAGATTATGTAGACTTGAAACCAGGTGATACTGTCATTCAGAATGCTGGGAACAGTGCCTGTGCCCAATATGTCATTCAGCTTTGCAAAATTTGGGGGCTGCGCTCTATCAACATTGTTCGCAATCGACCGAATATTGATGAACTGAAAAAGTTCCTCACGGACTTGGGGGCGACCTACGTTGTCACAGAAGAAGAAACTAAGTAAGTGTAATAATTGGGGTCGGATTTTAATGCAAATGCAATATAGTCAGAAAGGACCATGTATTGGTTGCATGCATGTTTGATACATGTATGAAACACCCTATATCCAATTATATTATCATGATTTTATTGTGGATATTATGTAAATTTTTTAATATATTATGAATAAGTATCATATATCTACATGTTGCAACTTCTTCTGCAAGGATTTTCCTTAAAATGCTTGTTACACAAATTTATTTCTATTTTTTTTAATTCATGTATTTCATGTTCTTTTGTGAAATGAGTATATGTATTTGTGCTTCACATGATCCATTGGAACTAACATCAACATTCTGTGTTGGAATAATGCAAGATATTGAAGTGGGAAAACAAGATAATTTTGTGTAATATGTCATAGAATTCATCTTGAAAGTTGGATGCTGATGAGCTTGTTCACATAACTTGTTTCGCCTCCAATACCACATGTCACAGTGAGGGTTCCCTGTCAAATATGAGTGAAATAAGGTTTAAAAGAAAAGTGACATCTCATTTGAAGATGCATATACTTTAAAGAATATATTGCGGTGCATATTTGCTATGTTTTTTTGCATAAAGTATACACATTTAATCGATTATTAAAGCATATAAATCTGGTCCCTAATTCATAATATATTATATATCATTGCAATTATATTACAACCTCCTCTTATTTTTATTATCCATTTTCAACTAGTTTTTTATTTCCAAAAGATTTATCATTAAAAAAAAATCATACTATCTAAAAGTGAGCCTTTACTTGGTATTCTTGCAGAATGCTTGTCTTTACATTACTTCTATCAAAACCTTGACAGTTTAATATTCCTTAATGTGGAATCACATAGAAATGCGTAGAGGCGGAGGGTGCAGGGGAACCAAGGCTTCATAGCCTTACGTAATAAAATAATTAATTTCTGTAAATACGTTAAATCATTGATACCAAAAGTAAAGATACACTTTAAAAACAACAATGATGATGACAAATGCATGGATGCATGAGTCAATCTATATACTGTTTCTGTGTATGTTTGAGTAAATATTATTGCGTTCTTGTCTAGATTATGCATTTTGTTAAATTTCAGCTTTTTACTTAGTTGTAAAAGTCAACAGTGTTATACTGTAGTCATTAACATATAGACACCCTATTTTCCAATAATAGTATGTGGACATTTGTAATTTGTGAAAATATAGTCGTCGATTTAATTTCATGATTATTTTTTATCATTTCCCCAAAAATTACAGTCTTGTTTTTTGGAACATGTTTTGACAATGTTGTTTTATAAACTTTATGAACTCATATCAAATGCATTACATACCAATTTAATGGAATAAGTATCTAAAAAAAAATATTAAATTTTACTCAAACACTGAAAAAATTACAAATTGTGTACTAAAACCCAGTGCAATGGATGAATTTAGGGCAAAACTTTGAGAAACTTTCAAATCTAACTTTGAAAGGTGACCAATTTAGACTTGATCCGCCTTTATATACTCTTATAATATGTCAAAAAATTGAATAAAAACAGCTAAAAACAAAAAAATAGATAAAATTATCTTGAAAAATGCCAAGTCAGAGTTGTTTCCATCTCCAAACTCTCAAAATAAATTTCAGCAACTGTTATCCACCTTTCTTGGTAACATGGGCTCACAAAATGAAATTCTCAGTCAAAAAATCACTTTATTTTGCAGCAGCTTTACAGTACTCTATACTACATACTAAGTAGTATGCAAGAAAGGAAAAAATAATTATTATTATATATATTATTATAATAATTATTATATATAAATATATAATTAAATATTTTGAAAATTCTTTTACAAGAAAATTCTCATATGAAAAAAAAAAAAAGGTTAATAGTACCTAGAAATGTTGTCCCCCCCCCTTTCTCTGATGATGATCACAGCTATGTTAAATCAGATCACAATTTGTTTTCCAGTAAATTGAAATTAACATTAATTTATAAAACAAAGCAAAACAGTATTTTCTGTTCATGAGCTACAAATTTGCTTCATTTGAAATTATCTTAATGTCTACAATTCTTGTTTTCATACACAGTTTTTTCTTAAAATATGTTTACTTTCGTGATTCAATGCATCAATGAACTTAGGGTTTCAAAGTTTCTTCTTTAGTGGATAGCAAAATAATTATTTAAGGATGCAAAATTCTCTTGTATATTTTTCCATTAACTTTTATTTTCATTGTTTTACACAGAAATTTAGATTTATTTAAGAGCGGAAAAGAACCAAAACCAAAATTAGCTCTAAATGCAGTGGGAGGAAAGAATGCCTTGGATATGCTTCGCCATGTGGATAATGGAGGATACATGTTGACCTATGGAGGAATGTCCCATCGACCCGTCAGCATTCCAACCTCAAGTCTCATCTTCAAGGATATTCAATGCATTGGATTTTGGATGCTGTATGCAAGTCAAAGGCATAGTCCTGAAGAATCAGAAAGAATGTATAATGAACTGATAAAATTGATGGTGTCAGGACAATTGAAAGCTCCACATCATACATTCATGCCATTTACTCACTTCCAGGAGGCACTGGCAAACACAATTAATCCTAAGGGCCGTGTTGTTACAAAATATATTTTAGATTTCCAAAACTGTTAATTTCCAATGTTGTATTATTGACTTATTTTTGATGGTATATTTTAGGTGTTAATTGTTGGCCAGTTGAAAGTTTGTGTGTTGTCATAAAATTTATATTTTTGTAGAATGTATTTCTACTGACTGATTAAATGATATTGATAGTTTTATTATCAGAAAATTTTCAAAATGTGACAGTTTTCTACATGTACTCCTATTGAAATTTGGTATAAAAAAAACTTTACATTTTCTGTAATATTTTATTTTATAACCTGACCATGTGGGGGAGAAATTAAAATTAATTTCCAAAGGTTTGCTTAAAACTGAAATAACTTTTTTTCTTTCTTTAGAGGTGGGGCTAGCAACCACAAAACTTCCGCTGAACAAAACCCTACAAAATGGTAGCCTATTCCAAAAAGAACACTGCTCCAGAACAATAAATAAAATACTCAATATAACACTGCATTAAATTACGTTTTTTGGGGCTCCATAACATACTACTGTGTGTAAAGTCGCAGGTGCAATACATGTATTTAAATTTATAAGTAGGTTTCAATTGTCTCATGTTCTGGTACATTTTAAAGATTAACAGTTTAACATATTTCCAAAGATGATGCCGATATGTCACTTGGTATATCCATTTTAGATGCAAACCTCTTATTTGTAATAGTTTACACTTTATAGTATTTTTTGTGGGTCATTTGCCACGAGAGAAGCACCCGTACCAGCTTAAATACGCGGCCATCTCTAAGATTGGAGCAGTACCGACATCTGGTTTCGAAGGAGTGTTGTGTTTTTCGTATGAATCGTTGCCAACAGAGATCTCTGTTGTTCTGGCGACCCCGAGAATTGACCCAGACAACATCTGGCGGCACAACTGGGTACCTTATCACCAACATTGGTGTTCGCGATCTACGACAACCGAGCAGCGAAATGGCTACGACTTTGGTTAGGTGCAGGGAAATAGTGCGAAAAGTTAGTGTCATTGCCTTGAAAAATCAATTTGACAATTGTATGAGTCAAGGGTTTCGAGCGCAGAGTACTGTCGCAAGATCACTTGTATATCCCGAATATGGAGAACCTTCGAAAGTGATACAACAATTGGAGCAACCTCTTGCAGCACCCAAGGATAATGAGGTAAGATTACTTTTTAATAAGCTTTTTTCGTTTTCTTAGACTCCTAAATTTTTAAGAGCGCAAAGAATTTTTTAAAAATCCAAGTGCAGATAGTTGAAGAGTTGTCAAACATCTCGAAGTTTTCATCGGCCACACTCGACCGGCAGCAATTAATTTTTTGTTACCTGTGGTCATTGCCATTTTCAATACGATTTTCAATCTTCTGATGTATTATAAAGTTTTATCGTTTGTTTCTTTGATTATTATGAGCTGTATTGATCTCTTTTCTCAATGGTACATAATGCGTCGGTTGTAGTCGTGTTTTGTAAGAGATATGTTTACTGACATTTACAGCGTGAAATATTCGCCAAGAATATTTTAGTATTAGTTTCAAACTGTTGTTGTAATTTCCTCCAATGTGAAAGTTAATTTGGCTTGTAATGATGCAATTATAATATTGACCATCATTTTCATAATACGCGTTTTGTAAATGACATTTAAATAACCCTTTCGCCTATGTCATTTTGAAGCATGACAGTGGTGAATGATTGTCTAGTATTCGAAGGTCAAGGCATTTTTGTAACGTTAATACTTTCGCTTATTATTCCTTAAATGTAGGATTTTATTGAAATCCTCTCTTTAGTATCTACGCAATGTTTATCTCGCAATAGTCTTTGTTGTGTCAATAGAAGTTAAATGTCATAATTAACTTTCATTGCTTTTTTAGTTCGGACAGCCCTTATATTATGAATTATGTTGATTGGCTAAGCAATATTTTATTTTTAATATAATTTACGTTTTCACTAGTACGTAAATCAGGTGACGATTGCACGAATAAAATCTAATGGTATTTTCTGGTGAAAATTTCATTACGTTTCTAAATTATCGCATAATTATAAACTTTTGTTCTGCTCTTTTTAATAAAGAAAGAAGAAAATAAACCTGTCTTTGAGATCCGTGCCAACAACAGAACTTTGCTCATGTGACCGCCCACTGTGAACTTTTATTTACATGGACTTTGGCAATATATTGCAGTTAACTATCAATTGCTTGCTAATGATCAGTTGAAGTTAGATCCGGTATATTTTTTACGTTTTGACATTCCACGAAACAGATACGAGCGAGGTACATTGAGCCATGAGGTGTATTTGGTGTATTAGGATTTGCTTGTCTCGGTTTGAGCGGGCACTTTTCCGATGCAAATTGCAAAATTTAGTTTGTATTTTAATGTGACACGTCAATTACTTTGGAGCCAATTAATTCATCCCCTTATTACACCAGTCGTCATTCCACTCTCTAAAACTATGCCATTGTAATCTCACATTGTGTTTTCTTAATTTCACGTAAATAAATACGCGTTTTTTTTAAACTTGTTTTGCGTAACTGCAGTTTTCTGTGCCGTTGACATTCTCTCTCTAATATCAGGGATCTAACCGAAAAAACAAAATGGCTCATTACAATATAATTAAAATATATTTACTACGGATGCGACTATTTTCATGAATAAGTTTTGTCCAATTAACAATATTTGTATGTGTGAGAGCCTGTCCTTGGCCAGCTTTTCATATCTCCTTCGATAGCTCAGTTGGTAGAGCGGTGGACTGTAGTTGTGAACGTCGACAGACATCCATAGGTCGCTGGTTCAAATCCGGCTCGAAGGAAATTTTGTGAAATCAAACTTATTCCGTTAGCAGGACGAGATTTTCCTGAAATTATTGTATTATAATGTTTGTGATTTTTCCTGCGGGCAAGTGAAGAAAACGCATGGCACACCTGTTGTTTCAACGCCCAACAGATGGAAAGGTTAGACTCACTGTGTGAATTTGAGGTGCATTATTGTTATATCCGATACTTCATACATTGTAAAGAGCCATGCTGATATAATATAAAGAACACAAATTCAAATGCTTAATTAGATTATAAGTGTAAATTTGTACTCAAAACTAACATGCCCTTTAAATCTACATTATATAAGAAAATATAATTCAGATAATGAAAATTACAAAAATAATTATTTTAATTTTCGTACGTTTGTGGTGGCTTACAATATGTTAAGTAATTTGGTTATTATAATAGGTTACTACACTAATTTACTTACAATCATTACTTGTGGTGTAGGTAACTGAAAAAACTCGTCTTGTCAAAATTAAACAAAAATGTTTAAAGCTTCAAAACGAACCTGTTTTTAATTTTTGTTAATCAATGTTGCATAGAGTTCTGCATTTACTTTGGATCAAGAGTTGTTAGAGAGGGGAGCGTAAAGTTTGATAATGTGACTTTCAGCCCTAAATATAGTTTAAAATTGGGGAAAAAGTCCTTCGAGCCGGATTTGAACCAGCGACCTATGGATGTCTGTTTCTGTTCCACCTACAGTCCACCGCTCTACCAACTGAGCTATCGAAGGCCATACTGCTATTCTAAATGGTATTCAACACACGAAAACTCGTATCTTCTGTTCCGATGATTCTACCGAATTCTGTGAAGTCTGTTTTCTCTACATGTTAAATTTAAACGTTTCTATTATTTTAATATATATTATGATATTAAACTAGAGTTAATTTTAAATATTAAGAACAACATCTTGCCTATTTTAATTGTTGAACATTTTATCGTGGAATTTTTTTCCACAATTATTCAGTTTTGACTCGTTTTCCCTGCACCGTGTGTAATAATAATGTCATTGGCCCATTGAAGTGGTCACTACATTTCATAACATATAATATTAAATGTATTTGTATGCCGCCGAAAATCTTATGTTGTTTTCAAGTGGTGATGACCACGCGCACTAGAAAGGACGGATTCAGAAACTGTTCAGGGGGGCGTGGATCTGTCCTTACACTAAGAAGTCGCCTTTTCCTTTCAGACTGTGTCCACACACATCTCAGCCGTCCCACATCCACTAGAAGGGCCACGCTGTCCCTTTGAAAATGTTTTTGAACAGAATGTAAGGGGGCTGAGATCTATTTATTCCGTGATTGCTAATGTTATGAAGAGTTTTATTAGTTGTCATGCATTGTGGAGGAACTTTAATAAATCGTAATTCGGCCGATACAAAAAGGATTTGGTTCTCTTAAATGTAATGATGCAGTGGCCTAACGTTCGGGCCAGCGATGGCCCGAACCCGGGCCCGGGTAAAAGAGGGCCCGTTTTTAGGGGATATTTTTATTAATAAGTTACTAATACGACTTGTTAGGATTACACTTTTACGAAGTGAGTCCGGATAAACGTTTTGCGGGCGGGACGCGCTCATTTCGCTGCGCTACTGAAGAGAAGCTTTTAATCGTGACCGAACTTTTAAATTATAATCCGCGACGCAAATTTGTAATTTCCTGATGACCTGCTTGCTACGCAGGAATGGCGAATATTTGTATTGTAAGAATATTTTTGATTCACATGGTATTTTTAAATTAAATGGATTGTGTTCAAAAGAATTGCAACGTTTCAAAACAAAACCCCAAGTATTCATTTTTGAATGAAGATAATTTTAACTACGCATTTAAGAACATTTTCTAAACGGAAAAATTAATAAGCGATTTATTAGCAATAGTAACATCAGAAACAAGTAGTTTTTTGGCTTGAAAGACAATAACTAATTATAAATAGTGGTGCTAAAACAGCACGTACTTTCTCGCCTTTAGTAATGGTTATATCTTTATTTATACATTTATACATTAATTTGTCTCCGAATTAACACCTGTCGTCATTTCTTTTAAAACTTATTACAAATGGCGGGACATTTCGTGCTAAAACGAAATATTTTCACGCAAATATCACCACAAATTTAGCAATTATAACTGGTTTTCATACAGGTACATATGTTTCAATCTCGCAGGGTGTCGAGTTCAGATCGATCGGAGAGAGACAATTTTCGAGAAAAGCGGCTGAACGTCGTAGTCGCTACCGTAGACCATGGTGTGACGTCATGGATACTCACAGCGACCAAAGACACAGAGCTTTCGTATAACAATATATTTATTTACAAGAAAACAG
>BOPP01000007.1:5122621-5144748 GCA_017312745.1 Gryllus bimaculatus
CCTCGCCCGCAAGAGCGATCTCATTCCCAAGTGGGACTCCCATGAGAAGAACCCCACCTTCCACGAAAACCTCATCTGCTTCCCTCCCCGAAGAACAACCCCACCCCCAAGAGAAACTCCACCTTCCAAGAGGAACCAGCGGGAGAGATGGCTCAGGGCAACAACTGATGTCACTGCAGTCTCTCTGACCAGGAAGTCCTGTGTTCGGGTCCAGACGGTAGCAGGATTTTCGACAGTAGATTGTCAGCTACGTTGAATTCAGTCTCTGTCTGGAGGAGAATTCTAGCGGCCGGTTGCTCTGATCGGTAGTTTCCGCTGTTTCTCCGATCAACACCAGGCGAATCCCGGAGCAGTACCCTTCCAAACGAGCCACGGACCTTTCCTGCCTGTTCCTTGTCCTATCCTCACCCTTTGACACAAGTACACTATCATGTACTACACTACCACACATGCCGGGAGACCGGTCGGGAGCTTAGAGCTTGTCCCGGCTGTGGCGGTGCTCCGCTGGTGGGAGATACCTTGATGGGGCCCGCTCGCCGATGGTAAGTCTCGCCATCCAGTGGGTGAAGACCACCGCCACCAACCGAGCAAAAACATGCACTACACTTACAGTACTAATGATCCTTGATGATGAAGCACCCGAAATCGCTGACAGTCAATCAATAAACCTCGAGAAACCGTGCTCTTTGGAACACCCCACTTACAAGAGAGCACAACCTAGGGCCACTTGTCAGAGAGCCCGTACCACCTCAAGGGTGTTCATCTGGCAAAGACTCTCATTTTTCAAGCCCCCTTCTCATATACTACCTTGTCTCCCAGATGGTTTAATGCTACCCCTACACCCTACGTGCAATAAGTTTTCAAGACTGGAGTATGGATACTAAGCTGGAGGTCAATGGATCTTTGGAAATAGTTTATTATAACATTATATTTTGACTTAGCTATTATTTTATGCTTTCTTATTTGCAAATAATAAACTAATTTAAAATTTAATTGGATTAGAAATACAACACACGTGTATGGTTTTAATGTAATGTTTTCTCTTCACTAAGTTTATGTGACAATCACAGACCATTCACATTTCAAACAATTGACATTTATTTTCTGTAAAATTATGTAATTGAAGTGAACTTTAGGATACATTTCTGGTTATTTTTTTAATTATATTATAGCAACTGATTTCTTGTTTTCAATTCATTTCTAATCTTGAATATGCTGCTTCTTGCTAATACACAATATTTTAATTTCAAATTGTGATTTTGCAGATATCCAAGAAGCTGGGAATTATAGAAGCAGCTACGCTTACAGTGAATCCTTGCACAGCATATCGGATGCTGAAAGACTTTGTAAAACTGAAGCCTGGAGACACAGTGATTCAGAATGCTGGCAACAGTGCTTGTGGCCAATATGTTATACAACTTTGTAAAGTTTGGGGACTGCGAAGCATCAACATAGTTCGAAATAGAGCCAAAATTGATGAACTGAAGTGTTTCTTAACTGATCTAGGTGCTACATATGTAATTACGGAAGAGGAAACTAAGTAAGTTGATTGAAATTTATGCTATGAAAGAGGTTAAGAAATCATTAAGGATGAAAAATGTTTACCATAGTACAGTTTATTTCCCTTTTGTAATGCTTTTTGTAAGGTCATCTTAATATTTTATTCCAAGTATTTGAAATATTACTTTTCTGAAAAGCAGCCTACAGGTTGTCTACAAATTTATTTTATAATTCATTACCAATCATTGCATTTTTAATTTTAAGTAAAGTTTCGAATATTTTCTAGAAAATATTGTCAATGACTTACTTTCATGTTTTGCTCTGAACTTAGAAACACAAACTTTACATTCTGAGTTATATTTTAGAGTTAAATGAAATCAGTTTAGCATACTTTTATTTTTTGTTAGAAGCTTAAACCTTCTCCCAGAGACAAAATTTTAAATGTTATGCACGGTAAAATTTGTCTATGCTAGAATCAATTGGAACAAAGTTCTAGTATAGGGATGTTTCAGTTTTATGGAGGGCTGTCTACTAAGGTTTGACATTTGTTAAATTTATATGTCTATCCTAAAATTAATAAAGTGCATGACTTTATTGTGATTATAAAAATATATTGACATATAACGTATTTATGGAAGAAATAACCAATAAATTAATATTAAACATATTTCTGACAATTGAAAGGATAATCTTCAGAACTTGAGCACTAAAATAATATTATTTTTTCAATATTCATGTAGAGGTTTTTAACTTTTGGTTTCCCACTTACTAACAAATTTTCTATTGTTTTCTGAAGTTGAAAAACTAATGTGTAGAGTTTTATGTTTTTTCCAATCATAGTTAATCTGGTTGCAAACAATTTAAAAGTACATCACCTCACTCTTTAGGGGGTTGTCCAACTGACAGTGCCATTTACTGTGGCCTACCAAGGGTTATTAGTGAAAAGTTAATGCCCTTGCATCCATGTCAGGCGAAAATATTGTGCGCCTAATACATGCTGGGATTAATGTAAACAAACATTTCGTTTAACATAAAATTTAAATTTATGTATAGTTTGCTAGTAAATTCAGGAATTGAAAAACTTATTAAAGTGTTTCACTGCATGATCAGCATCACCACTCATATCCATTTTCTCTCCAACACACACATCATTTCAGAGAAGCCAGGCAAACTGTGGAGATCAGCAATAAGGGAAAGTCAGGTGTGGATCGCTCAAGTAATGAAAATATGGCCCATAACCATATGAAGGTTTTCGTTGTGGTCCTTGAGGCATTGCAAGTTGGACACCCATGCTCTAGTGGCTACAGCCGTACTGCTGATCATCTTTTTAATGCACAATGCATCACAGCCCTGAATACTATGCCTTTCTGATTCCCTCATTATTTCTACCATGGCCTTGACCATTGAGACCCTGGCCGAGGGGTTATGATTCTTATTGCGATGCTTATTGTAAGGCGAGATGTGTGAACAGAAGTCATGCTCATACAAATTCCCATGCTTAGAGAACTGGAGGGAGGGATTTTCTCTACTGCATACACCTTAAGACACAAGCAACTCCAAGGTTGAATTTTTTGCTGACTGCTGAAGCCCCTCATCTTCACTGTCCGGCTGTCACAAATGAAATTCGTATCACAGGGACAGAGTACTTAAAACAGACATACGAATGCATTTATTCCATTGAAAGATTTTTGTGTCTCTGTCAATTGCATAAAATTCACAGAAATTGTTTCACAGAATGTTTCTGGCTTGAACAGGTTTCTCTTTAAACAGATTTTACTGTATTAACTTTTTCTTCATCAAAAACGTTGTTAAATGTTTTATAAAAGTATTTGCAAAATACTACTACTAATTTTCAGTAGGTTTAGCGTTAGAATGGAGAAACAATTCTTCTATCTTAAGTCAATTATTGTGTTCATATCATACTCGTTAAATATTTTGCATCATGATATAATTATAAGTCTGATTCAAATAAGTATAACTTAATTATAATCAATATACATTCAGCATTTAACATTTTTTTTGTTTGTTTTGTATTTGAGTCCCAATGAGATTGCTTATCATCTTGCTTTGAAAACTCAACTGCTTTAGGTGGGACGACATATGGTATCACATCCTCTGTTCTGTCAAAATAAATCATAGATGTCATTGCATATCTTCACTAAATTACTGCTCTGAGCTAATATAATTCATTTTCAAAAGATTATTCCAACAGTCTCTCTACGGGCTGCTTCTTGAATCGGAATAGTTTTGTTGTTAAAACACTTTTTTACCCACATGACAACAATTTAAAAGCGTATTTTTGACAACAGACATTATAGATCCTATGCACCCATTTCTCAGGGTCATTGATGTACAGTATTACATTTGCCCATTTGTAGAGATGAACAAACTTGCAATCAAAGAAATTGTAATAGGCTTACACATAACATCAATATATGAATATAGTGGACAGGTTGTGATAAAGTCAACATCACATTAATATGTTGTTATTTGGGGAGAGACGAAATAAGACATCAACACATTATGTTATTAGGCAGGATGATTTATTTGTCCTTCCATTATTGTAACAGGTGTGACAAGTAAGTATTTTCTTACCAAATTAATTCCTTGATGTGAAGTGCGTCAGGCTGGGATATCCCATATTTAAATGGATTTATAATATTGATTCAAATGTAAAGGCATACTTTTTTTTTTTCAGAAAACTGGATTTATTCAAAAGTGGAACGGAACCCAAACCAAAACTTGCTCTCAATGCAGTTGGAGGCAAAAATGCAATGGAGATGCTCCGGCATTTGGACAACGGAGGTTATATGGTCACTTATGGAGGCATGTCTCGTGAACCAGTGATGTTACCCACCTCGGCACTCATTTTCAAAGATATCCGATGTGTGGGGTATTGGATGTCAAGATGGAGCAAGATAAATGTAGATAGTGATGAACGGCGTCGAATGTTTGATGAGCTGATTGGACTAATGGTTGCCAAGCAATTGAAAGCTCCTCTTCATACTGTTATACCCTTTACACAGTTTCAGGAGGCACTGTCAAACACAATTAACCCTAAAGGATTTGCGGGAACTAAATACATTCTTGATTTCCAATGTCAGTAAATTATTTTGTGCATTTATATTTAAATACACATTGTGCATTTTTTTGCTTATGTATTCCTTTGTACAGTTCCGGGAGTTTCTGCATTGTGCTGTGAAATATTTTTAGACAGAGATTAAATAACATTCACTGAATCAATATGTGAATTTAAATATTTGTGTTTTCATTAAAATAACATGTTACCCAGTTTCCTTAGTTCATTCGTTCTACTCTTCATGTCACCATTTGAAGCTATTAGTGGTCAAGTTAATTGATATGAGTGGCAACCCTCAGCCAGATACCAATTTAGAAGTGAAAAATATTTAAAAATTTAATTTAATTAATACCTTGTAAAATTATTTGAAGTTGTCACAAAGGTGCATATTTTTTAATTTGGGAGAAAATTTTTATAATTGAATTTTTCTTTAACTTCTTTTCTTAACTTCCAATCACTGCTATAGTACTTCCTTCCATATAACTCATACAGTTCTTATTGTTTCTTTGGCAATAAACCTCATCTTCACAAAACCCCTTAAGTGTGCTACTGACGAAGAAGGAATTACTCCTAGCCTTACATCAAAAAATTATACAAGAATACAGTACCAATATTTAGGACTACATTGATTAAAAAAAAAACAACCTAAAGTGATATCAGTTATGTTTCCTCTGCTTCAAACAGCAAAAAGATACCTCTTTGAAGGTTCTGGAAGGTACTCTCAATCCGCAGCATGGGGTTGTCTAAAGCACTCAAAATTGGAAGTATGAAGAATTGTTCACTTCTAGACAATGATTTTTGAAGTGCAGAATGTTCGCACATGTCTTAACTAGTAAGTAAATAAATTTCCTATAACCTCTCAACTATCACACATATGACACATTTAAAAATTAATAATTTATGCATTGCAGGAAAGCAGCTGTTGGGCTGTCTTACGCATAAGAAAAATAATTTTAACATACACAATGAACATATTTCATAAAATGAAAACTTTTATATACCATGCTATAAAACAATATCTTTTATTGAAGTGGTGGTGACAACAAGTTATCAAGGATGCTCTGAGTGACAGTAACTGTAGCTACATGTCACTGAGTTATCACTTGAAGATCATTACAAATGCTCAGTTTTATATTTACATTTATTTTAACATACCGATCAATTAACGTTGTATAAAGTCTAATTATTTGTGAGTAAAGTCTACAAAATTTTAATTATTACTATTATTTACAGTAAACAGAAATCATTACCCAAATTGATATTTTATTAAGAAATTTTGAAAAATAAAACCAATACGTTTGTACTAAGTAGATAATTAATGAGAATTTAATTGATAGGCCTATATTTGGCAAGACTTCTCTAATTTTTATTTCCCTTCTTGTATATTGCATTCAAAGTTTCTTGTGATTCTTTCTTAAATTATTGTTTTCGTGAACTAACCAGTGTAAAACTATTTGATAAAACAGGATGACTAAAGAGCTGAAGTAAAAAAATAATGAAGAGGACATGCATATAAATTAGGAAAGAAAAAATAAGTTAAGTGGACTCTGAGTACATTGATTTGTAGTAAGTAGTGTTAAAAAACAAAAGCGTTTTATTAATAATTGAGGTGTTCTCCTGATAAAAAGGCCTGTCAGTAGAGATGGTAGACTTTAACAATTGCTAAAAAGGCGAAATGTTACCAATCACTGAAAATATTAGTAATTTTATGTTTGACGGTCAGTGCAGTACATTTCTAAAGGTTTTCAATCTGTGATAAAATGCAAAAACGGTCCCATAATGCTAAATCAGTGCATTTTATAGTTTTTTTCACGTTCACTCTCTCACTAGGGATGTGACATCGACAACTCATAGATGTCTGAAAACATTTAATTTAAGAGAGGTCATGCTTATTAATTAATAATTAAGATTTAACTGACAAAACATAGTAAAAGAAATAAATAATAAGAACAAATAAGAAAACTGATCCCAAAAGTGTGAGCGCTCAGGGTCATCTCAAGGGATGATTGCCAGCAGTGAAACTGCGGGAAGTTAATTTTTCATTACACCATAATAACCAAGATTAGCATTGTAAGTGTGCCATGTAACCATTGTAAAACTGTAAACATTTTTAATGAGCTTTTTTTTCAATGGAGATCAATAAAGAAATCAATAAAAGTGCTATACTTTTCATAAAGGCTGCTTTTATGTTGACCACTGACAGAAACACGATTTAATGTATTATGCTGAAAATTCTAGCAAATTTTATGTAAATGTAAATGTATGTAAATTTTATGTAAATGTATGTTTTATGTAAATGTAAATGTATGTAAATTTTATGTAAATGTGCTGTGCTGTGCTCAGATTTCTCTCTTCTTTTATCAATGTAGTTTCCTAAACAATGATCCTGCATTCTTGTATATTTTTTTGATTTATTTCACATTATTTTGAAAAAGGACACATTGAGAACAAACTATTTTGTTATATGATGAAATAATTATGTATGCCAGGAATTACTTAATACATACTTTGTCAAACAGTTCATTAATGTCAGAAGTTTTTAAACTGATATTTGCATTTAAAGTTGTATGTTTGCATGTTAAGTTTAATGAAAGTTCTTCCAACTTTCAATTGCATTTTTCTCAAAAGTATTGTTTTGGCTCTAGACCCTTAGCTAAGTAATTGCCTTTATTTATTATGAAGATAGAATGGAAGGGCACAGTGATTAGGAACAGATTAATTTGGAGAAAAGAGGGAAATGCTTTTGGTTCTAAAAGGAACCCTGCGGATTGGAAAAAGGAAGTTTAGGGAACACTTTCATTGGGATATGAGAAATTTGTAGAATAAGGAGTTTTAGGTGCTTAACTTTTTCTTTGTTGAGCACATGTGAAGTCACTGAATGATACAAGTGTATGAAATGTTATTACCTGTTGAAAACTGAATTAATTTTTAAGCACATCTTTTAGTTACTTTTTGGAATCTTCATTCCTTCCCCCCTCCTTTCCCCCCCCCCCTCCACTACTCTATCCACGATCCCTTTTCTATTCTACTTCTTAACTTAATCTTCTAGTGTGAGTTATTTGTTTCATTACTTTTTCAAATTCTTGCCATCACAATTTACACACTACTAGGGAATAGATTTATATGGACTAAAAATATATGAAATAGATAGTCATTTTCATCAAAATATGGAGTTAATATGTTAAAGAATTATTATGGTAAAATAATATTTTATGGTCAATCCGAAAACCTTCACCTTTAAATTCTGAAATATAACTTATAATTTTTACACTGGCTGACTGTGCTACTTATGGTATTTTACATTGGCTTAATAGAACTGAACGAACACATAGTTTTCTGATAGCATTGTACCCGACAAAGAGGAGCTGTATAAGTTGAATTCTAATGTCCCAGTCACTGTGACATCATGTGATTTCTGGGTGGCAGCTTCAGAGGGAAGGAGAATTCTCATTTAATCACCTCTTCCTCTTCTCTTTTGCTAAGAGAGTTGTATAAAAATTTTAACTCTTAAAATGTCCAACAAATTACTACTCAATAATTTATATTATTTCCCTCCTATAATTTTGTTAAAAGTTCTGCCTTTGCAAGAGATCTGAACATATGCCTTTGGTATCTGTATACCTGAATTGGTGAAAAGACTGGTGGCTTTGAGCAGCAAGCATTGCTCAATGCCAAATGAAAAATAATAAAGCTCTAGAATCTATTTTCTCTATGACACTACAGCTCAGACAAGGTCTTGGCATGAAATCCACCCACTTGCAGTAAAGCCAGAACCTTTGCACTCCACAAAGTCTTTCACACAGAAGTTACATCAGACACAGGAATAACATTGAATTATACTGTGCAATTGGTATTACAGACAATGCTATACATTATTACATTTTTATATAGTATATGAGAGTTCTATCAGATTGAGAAACTTTATTGAATTATAAAATGCAATTGGTATCAGAGATAAAGCTACATATTTGCCACTCATTTAAGTACATCACAGTTATATGTAATAATTTAGTGTACATTATTTCATAGGAACTTTCCTGCAATGAGTGAAGAATTGATAGTTTGTATTACTTCGGCATATGGTGTTTTTTTCTTTAAAAAGAAGTCAATATATTTTACTTATTTACATATACTTCTACTACTTTCATTATCATTGAAATAAGATACACATATTTCATAACTTTACTTAACTTAACATTTTATATTAATAATAATATAATTACAGGAAATATAATAATGAATTTCAACTACCATTCAACTAATCAGTTAATGAAAAAGTTAACACATGTTGCGAAAATGTGGGATATACTAGCAGACACAGTCTTTGATACTTTATATGAATAAGGTATTTATTTCATTTATGGTAACATTCAAAAAAGCAAATAAAATCTTAGTTAAAGAAAGAGAGTTACAAAAGTGACTGTTTAAATTAAAACATGTTCAGTTTGAGTTTCATTTGTGAAGTTGCAGAAGAGAGTGTGTTTAAAATTAGCTCACAACAAAGGTAAAGTTAAGAAATTTACCTAGAAGCATAACAATATGATCAATAATCACTTACAATTTCAAAATTGTTGACTGTTATTCACTAGGATCTGAGTTAGATATATTCCATAATATTTATTTAGTTCCTCAATTTCCACAAATATTGTGGTAGGGAGAACTACTATACATTTCGAAGTTTAACAAAATATGCAAGGTCATGCACTTATCTTTCATCACCATTATTTTTAAGTCAGGATTTAAGCATGGCAAATAAAACAAATATGGGGATTTAGCAGCCTTTTATCAGTAGATGAAAGATAATTTAACAGCAACACTTGAAAATGCCAGTTGAAGTAAAATCAGATGTGAGACTTCTGAAGTTGGAAGTCCAGAAAGTACTTTACGCCCAAGTGTCCTTGTACGGTGGAGGTGCTTCCTGTAGGAATCAATAAATATTTTCAAATGTAGAATGCTTATGTTAAGTAGGTATTTATTATTTGTTAAAAAACTATGTGTTATGTTACTGTATTCATTAAAATAGATTATAGATTTATTTTTAAAATTGTCTTCCAAGAAAAAAGGAACAAGCTAAACATTTTGAAAAGAAGGATATTATAAATATAAATTAATTATTACGTACAGCAATGAAAATGAATCTTATGTCATTCTCTTAATGAAGTGTTCTGAATAGACACTTTCTAACTTAAAAGTATTTTTTAACTGTCTTCCAGGAGAGACAGTGCTACAATTTCTTGGCAGTATAAGCAGTTTTAGATGTATTTGAAATTTCTTTATGGTCAGAGAACCTCATGATACAACAAGATTATGCCAATGAGATTTCTGTGTCATGCTTCATTGAAATCCAAGTACAAAACTTGAGTTTCATTTCATTAGACAACACAAATGTTTACTGAAGTGAGTTTTATAGCGCTTGGCTAGAGGGGGAAATTGTTTTTCACTATTAGGTGTACTTGGAGCTTAGTTTGAAATAATTCTGAGTAATATTTTCTTGGATGTTTTACTGATTTATTTTTTGATTATCTGTCTAAGTGACTACTAACATGAATGTGAAACAACTGAAAAGAACTGAAAAATTAATTATAATAAGAATTTTAATAATTTGGTTTATTTTCATAAAAAAAAACTGCATTTGAAGTATACGGGAAAATTACAACCTGTGCAAATTTTCTTTAACTCTAGAATCTCATTCACACCCTTTTAGTGTAGATAGTTGAATGATTATTAGAAGTACTAACAAGTACTAACATTAGAAGTACTGCAAGGTTAGCAATATTTGCAGGCTACATATTTTTGTTCCTGAGTTATAGAAAACATTTTGTCTCAGTATTGCCTCATACCCTCCTTAATATCAACCAATATCATTAATTATTGTTCATTTTCAAAGGCGCATTGTCGGTTTGAAAAGCAAAACTGTATTGAAGCCTTTTCTTTAGTTTAGCATTCATTTGTTACTGCGAAACCAATTTTAAACATTTAAAATCGTACTATTTATTGTTTCTTTTTTTTGCAAAGAACATTCGCGTTATCAGCAAACAGTTCCGTTTCTAATGAACGAAGGCATATTGTTCACGTACATCCTTTCACTCTCTTATCAGCATATCATGTCATCTTCACAGTTACCATACCGTTAAATGCAATAGGGATCGACAATGATCTAGATGTTGATGCGACCTTAAAGGAACAAACAAAAAAAAAGTTTATTTGTTCCATACGGTATTTCTACTCTTTGTGATTGATGTTAATGGTGATAAGGTATCCAATCTCCGGCAATAGTATAAGAAATTCCATATAAAAATAATATTGAAAACAAAAGTTGTTTAAATTTATTTAATAGTAATAGTAATAGTAATAAATATCTCCAAGAAAGAAAAAAAAGACTCCTTATAGTAGTGAAAAGTTATCCAAGTCCAAAACTTTTCTGCAGATAGTAAGCAACGATGTTAATTGACTAGGATGGCTCAGTAACGACACCCATTGTCTCTGTAGCATATCTGACAACGAGGTATGGGTTTGAGAACCGGATTTTCGACGCCAATTATACAGCTAGGTCAAATAAAACCACTGCCTGAAGATTTATTTGGCTGCAGACGGTTGCTCTGATGGGTAGTTCTTTGCAGTTTCTCCGATTAACGCCAGTCGAATGTCGGAGGATTCGTTTATTAGAGGTTTAGGAAGGAGTAAACAATTTAGTTAAGTTTGCATTCATAAGTAGCGCCTAGATGTTCTCGCACCAGTCCAGAGAAAACCTGAACTTAGGTGAATATGACAGAATCTTCGAAATTGTGTATGTTAAGTCAGCAAGGTGAGTAAGACACTCGTGGAAGGTGATTTAATGATTATTTTCCACAAACGTTTAAACGTTGGTTTTGCTCTAAAAAAAACATGTAAAAGTTTTTTGAAAATAGAAGTGGATAAATGACAATCGATCAATGCGATTCTAAGCAGGCCAGGGAAATGTGGAAATTGATCCTCGCACTAAAGAGGAAACAGATCGAGGTGTAACCGGGCTATGCCATTTGTGGAGGGGGATAAACGTTAAAGGTTGACCGTGGGATCTGCTGGTATGCGCCCATTGTTTGGGAGGGGGTAGGTAAACGACTTAGGAAAAGACGGCAGAATGCAGTCTGTACACGCCATTTTTGGGAAGGCAGGTAAACGACTAGGAAAAGGTTGACCGTGAAATGCTGTGCGTATTCCTACAGGTTGAGCGCGTACCTTTTTGGGCGCGTCGGCGAGCAGCGGCAGCGGCGGAGGCTGCAGCAGGGGCGCGTCCACGGCGACGGCCACGCGGCGGCCGAAGGGCGGGCAGGGCCCCTGCAGCTGCAGGCCCCCGGGCCCGCACGGGCTCCGCGTGCAGTAGCGGCGCCACAGCCCCACGGCGGCGCACGACCCCAGCACCGCGCACACCAGCGCCAGCAGCAGTCCCGCAACCCCTGCACACACACGCACACCCCTTCAGCAGCCCGCCTTCAACACACACATGTACACACCAAATAGCACCTTGTGGCGGCGCACGTCCCTAGCACCGCGCTCACCTGCTCCAACAGCAGCCCTGCAACCACTATTCACATACACCTTCAACACACACACACACACACACACACATACACCTTCAACACACACACATACACCTTCAACACACACACACACATACACCTTCAACACACACACACATATACACCTTCAACACACACACACACACACCAGAGAGCACCTTGGAGCGGCGCACAACCCTAGCACCACGCACACCAGCGCCAACAGCAGCCCCGCAACCCCTGCGCACTCTCGTGAGAATGCTCTAGTGGACATCGCGGGAACGGCACAGATAGGTTGGAGCTGCTACTAGGCAGCGCAACCCCGGCCGCGCTACCCTTGCGCACATGCACGCCGCGCCAATACGTTAGCACACACTAAGGGACATCGCGGGAACGGCACAGCTGGATTGGAGCCTCGCAACCCCGGGTGTGCCACCACTGTGCACAAGCACAGTACGCACACCCGTCAGCATATACCAAGGGAGACCGCGGGAATGGCAAACAAAGCAATATTGGAATTTATATGGGGCCAAACAGGTTGTCACTAGACTGTGCAATCCGGGCCGCGCATCTCTCACGCACAATCACACCGCTCACACCGCCCACACCTCCCACACCGCCCACACCGCTCACACCGCCCACACCGCCCACACCGCCCACACCGCTCAAACCCGTCAGCGCACAAGAGGAGGCATCGCGGGTAGGGCACGGTTGGGTTCAACAGCACCTAGATTAGTAAGTAGTCGGTCTAGAGGGATGGAGCAATTGCACGTGGCAAAACGCGTTGACACTAGACTGCGCAATTCGGACCGCGCAAGCACATGGCGCACACCCGTCAACGCACACTGGGGGCATGGCGAGAGAGCCAGCATTTGGTTCGCGCAACCCCTGCGCACACGCAGATCCGGTACGCGCGTCTGCACACATCGGGGGGAACGCAAGAATGACACAGAGTCTCTAGATTCAAAATAGCGCATTTATTCGCTCTTTCCATTTCACCATTTAATGCGCAGTTATCAGGAGAAATCCAACTGCGCGGTTGTGTGTATGTGTTGGGAGCTATCAATTTATGCTAAAACAATGTCATTGAAAATCTCCCAATGCCTTTAATTGGCAACGCTTCTCAACTCGAGAATGCTGACTGACGGGGCTAACGAATGATATTAAATAATGACGGTTGTTCTGGTCTTGTATTTAAGGTCTTGAGGCACAGCTGGTTTGCACCTCTCGCACGGGACCAAGTTCATACCGTGGATAGATTCAGTGATTAGTTATTCCGGGCACGACAACTAGAAATGGCCGTTTGTCCCGTAAATGTAGTGTGTGTTATATTCCAGGCGTTTGCGGTGTTCCTTTCCCGATTGAATGTGAAATCCAGCGCCGACGTTCGTGGAGACTTGCGGTTTTTCCTCCCGCAGGTATCTCAATGCTGGGCTTCGTCCCATCTGCGACAAGCTCTAAGCTCCCGATTGGTCTTCCATCAAGGGCGCTTTTGTAGAGCATGTAAGTGTAAACGTGTGTTTGTGTGTGTGAGGGGAGAGGACAGGTAACGATGAGGCCGTGTTCACCAGTATTCAACATTGCACATGTCATTCCGCGGCTCGATTCCATAAATTCTTGGCTATCCGGGAGTCGCCGCGTCATTGGCTGAGAGGCCAAAGGCTGAAGGCCTCTCAGCCAACGACGCGGCGCCTCCCGGACACCCAAGAATTTAAAGTATTCACCATTGTGAATATAGAAACACAATATACAGGATATTTTACTGTTGAAGAGGCGATAAGATCGTGCGACGTTGATGTGTGAGGAACCTCCTTTTGTGTGACAACTTTTTAACTTCTTTATGGATTTATGGTGAAATGGTAAATAAATGCTGTGTTCTAGGTTGTTAGGAAATAGTAGAAATGTTAGTTAATTTCCGAAATGAAGTTCAGATGTTTTAGTTTCCTGTTGGAAGAATTCACGAATACTGAGAAGGCGAAATCAGTAATGAAGTAAAATACGGCAGCGTAGTTGGTCGAGACCCAAGTTGCAACAGTGTTGGTACTTGGAAAATTACCACTCTGAGACAAAATTATAATTATAGGTGTGTGTTCGTAAACAAGATAAAGGGCTGTAAGAATACCTACTAAGAATATAAATTAGATTATTATTTCTTATATTAAATACATAGCAAAATAACTTAAAAATCATCCGCTTACAATTTAAACCAATGAAAAATAGAACGGTATCTCGGTATCTGATAGGAAACAATTGACGGATTTAAAAACATACACATTTAACATGTATTCGTTTGACGGATTTGAGAGACGCGGACTATGTAGTCTGTATCTTGAGAGGCAGGAACAGTGATTAGATTTAATGGAAAAAGTCTTTAAAACTGTCAAACATTTAATCCACAGTGACGAGGATAGTTGAATCAAACATACATAATACAATGATAATAATAATAATAATAATAATAATAAATAATTTTATTATTCCTAGCTCATCGGGTGCAAATAATCTACAAGTTATCAAACACATTTTGGTATGGGAATAATTGCTGATCGAGAAAACCCCTAAAGAAATTTTTCGTTTTTCCGTTTTCGGAATAAAATCCGCTAGGAATAATTTTATTACTCCTAGCTCATCGTGTGCAAATAGTATACAAGTTATCTAACACGTTTTGGTATGAGAATAATTGCTGATCGACAAATCCCCTAAAGAAATTTTTCGTTTTTCCGTTTTCGGAATAAAACTCGCTAGGTATAATTTTATTATTCCTAGCTCGTCGTGTGCAGATAGTATACAAATTATCTAACACGTTTTGGTATGAGAATAATTGCTGATCGAGAAACCCCCCCAAAAATTTTTCGTTTTTTTGTTTCCGCCATTTGGAGATTCATTGAGGCAGTTACTAAAACTACTAAGTAACATTAAAAAACCTTCTTTGGTCCAAACTTACGAAGCCTCCATATATTTCAATACATTCTGTTTCTATGCATGCTCTCCTCACCGTCGTGAACACGCATTGCCACTGTATTGTTTACCAATTTGTAGATGCACATCTTGAAAAACTGAATGAAGTAAATTAAAAAAAGATCTTTCGAGTCCTTTGTTTTAAGGAGGAAATTAGAGGGAAAGAAATTAGCCCCAACGCCTCGCCGACGGCGTTTCTTCAAACGGCGCCGCCGATTACTGTAATTAGAAAGAAAGATGGATGTTTTCCTTTTATTAAGTCTTCCACATGTTGGCGTACGGTCGATAAGGTCGTGTCCAGGTTTAACCTTCTTTCAACGCTGCCTGTTTTGGAATGAATTATGTATGAGAAATGAGATGCTACCATGTGCAGACGATTTGGTAACACTGGTTCTCACCAGATCACTCAAGCGAACAAGTGGGGGGGTCTGCGTTTGCTGAGATAGCCCCCTCTGTGGCTCGTGGCACAGAGTCATGCAGTACCTCCGTCAAGTTGCAACCCCCACTTGTTCGAAATTCAAAATTAACTAGCCTATAATTTTGTACTGTGAATGAATATTTAAGCGTTAATTTCTAATTTTTAAAACTACGTTTTTCAGTCAAAATTGAATTTTGAAATTTAGACTGCACTTGGAATATGGTTTGTGTTTTAGGTATAATAATTTAATAATAATTTTGTATTGTAAGTAAAGAAATTGCCTATTTTTCATTTTATTTGAGTGAAACCGCAAATAGATATGCTAGAACACCTGTATTTAACCTAAGATGCTTGCAATGTCATCTGTTTATGGTTAGCCAATTAAGGATGCAACTTTATTGTCTTCGGCCAATTACCTAATATAGTAGAAATTCTCCCTACTTCCAATACATTTTGACTCAATATTTCTATGTATAAAAACTTTCAAAAGGTCGACAATTTATTCCGTTTGATTTATAGGAGCTGAGGTAACCATATCCAGTGCTTGTTTTGTTTAAAAATCTACGTCAACTATAATGTAATTTTAAAGCAAAGGTATTAGTAAAGCAGAGTTATTAATAGCGGGCTCCTGCAAACCAAGTCGCTGCTATGATCAGCCGCGGCTACTTCTATGCCTAAGAGAATTTTTTATAATATTATGATTGCTATTCAGAAAAGTGGTTGTATTGTTCCTTCAAAAACGATTTCCTTTCCCAGGTACATCAAATGGCAATAACAAGTAAAAGCACTGTAGTATTAGTAGGCTTCTTCACTGCAATTTCAGTCACCTGCAAATTATTGGTCGGGCTACTTCCTATAAAGAAAAAACTGTTATTAGCAGGACTAAATTAATACCAAAATTTAAACATGGTAGAACATCTAAACATAATTTTTAACTTACATTCGCTAGAAAGCCTTTGGGGCGTCGTTATTTTCGTGAGGGATCCATACGTTGCACCTCTTCGACTTTTGGGGCAAGTGACAGAGTTTATTACATATTTATTGCCTAACTAGAATGTAATGGCCCCCTGGCTTGAATCTAAAAGTAATTTGCAATATTTATTGTAATATTTGCTTAGGTTTTTGCAAAAGTTTTGTTGATTTTTAAAGACGGCGCCACAATTTTTTTTAATTTTGATCTCGAAACTATAGTTGCACTAATTAGAGAATGGTGCAATCTGCAATAAGTATATATGCTTAAGAGAATGTGTAGATCTCTACGTTATTTATAAATGCTAATTTGTATAATTTTTTTAATGAAAATGTGTTTTATCAAAAATAAAACTTTTAATTAATATCATGTCCTATTTTATTGAACATATTGAGTATGTTTTTGAAAAAGAATTGCTTCAAAGAGTTGGCAGCGTTTTATTTTCTGTAAACATTGTTTCGTAAAAACTGCAACAAAATGTTTGATTCAATTGGACCTAAGTAGCGTAAAAACGCTTTAAGAAATATGTCGTTGTCACAAGTCACATGTTCGTTGAAACATGCCTTGTTGTTCAATAACTCTCCAAATTTGTTCTTTCATTTTTCGTTTGGGTGAATGCTAAATATAACTCTACAGCGACATATAGCGCCATATTGGTCTATCCTTTCGTTTTTGAAAAATTAGCATGGCAAGCTGCAAGATTATGTGGTAAGTCCGAGTAGCTTAGCGAGGCAAAGGAAATATAAAACTATAACGGGAAAGCTCATGTGCCAGTTTGTTGGCACACGAAGTTAATTTTCGGTTACACTTACTGCAGTAGAGAAGTATGTTTATCGCTTATGCGGAAAACCCGTCGAACTCGGCAGAAATTCCTTATTCAGGACCCTGGTAACAAAGAATTTGAAAAATCCAGTGATAATGTAGGGGTTTTTGGAGGAAATCATCTTAAGACATAGTGTAGCCAAAATCATGTTTGGTGGGTCTTAATAGCAAATCGATTGACGGCAAATCGTATGTCTGCCGTCTGTCTCGTGAACAACGCTAAGGTTTACCCTTCAACCGATTTTTCTCCATAAATGCATATTCCAATCTATGTAGCTTGTTGTTTCGGAGTCTTAAATTTAAAAGTGTAAAGTTGATTTCTGGAAGTAATTTAGCCCTTGGGATCTTTTCAAAAATTTTTACCTGGCTGCCCAAAAATGGCTCATTGTTGTTGTTTAAACCAATTTTCTCGTTGCTGTCATTTCTGTCATTTGAAAAGATTTTCCGATGCGAAGGGCAGCCCGCGCGCCAAAATGCCACCATGCAGTTCACAAAAAGACTTGAGGGCTTGTGTTGTAAAACCCCAGACTCGCCCTTCCCTTCCCTGCCCCCCCTTCGTCCCGCCCCTGTGCCGAGCTGCGCCGCCCCCGCGAACCAAGGCGGGCCGCCGCCGTCCAGCAAAGGAGCCAGGGTCAGGATGTCGGCGGCCAGGGTGGCACAAAATCCTCTCTTCCCACTCCAGGTCGCCTGCCCGCACCCCACACGCGGCGGAGGCCGCCGGTCCCCGCAGCCAACGCAGGCGGCCCACCCCTCGTAACAAAGGGCGGCGATGATTCACAGAAGATGGCAAACCGTCCCCTGTCTACAAATCGGCCGACGGACGCGCCCCACTCACCCGCTCAGCATTCGGTCAAGTTGAGCCTCAAGCGGAGTTTATCAAAAGCCTTATTTAAGACAAAAAAGTTGAAAAAAAGGACAAATTTGCCCGCCGTAGATTCTACATATTAGATGCAGGCGTGAGATCTTGCACACGAAATATACAGTTACATTTCTTGATTTGACTAATAGAAATCTCTAAGTACTAAAGAACATGTTCAATTATCAAAAATTTACATTGAAATATATTTCATGCAAATACCTTCCGTTATCGAACAATTTGAGAATTCGGAAACCTGAGCATCTGATGGGAAAATATCTATTCCCAGTGTATTTCCATTATATTCGTGCTAGGAACTCTGTTCTTGGAAAAAATCTGACTCATGTTGAAATTCTCAAAAATTTGAACAGGTAACCGGTCGTTTAAATCTTTACCATCTCTAGACAAAAATAACCGCCCATATCCTCAAAACTATGCAATGTTTCAACTTTTGTGCTTTAAATTAGTTCAAAAGTTTCAATAGTGTTTCAGAAAATGCCGCTATTTCCACATTCGGAACGTAAATATGCCCTCTAGGTGTTTATAAAAGTAAACGTCGTTTGAAGAAGATATTGAAAATGTTGAATATTATAGGTTGACATTTGAATGTTGAATTTATATTTAGATTTTTCTGCATCGTTTCAAAATGTTTAATATTCGGTATCAAATCAGTTCTTATTAGAACACGATTTTGGTGTATATAGATTTTTGTTCATGCATTTTTCTTGTGTGTGTATGGCTAACTTAATCATTCAGTTAGCGGTACCACTTTTAAGTGTTGAATATTATAATGTTGGGCGATCGGTAGAAAATTTTTTAAAAGTTGGGTATAAATTAGTCCTTTACTTAAACAAAATCTGGAAATACTGCTTTTCATTTGTGATAAGTGGGTATGGTACTTAACGGACATGCGAAACAAACTCCGATAGAGTTTGCCTTCCTTTTTACTTTCCCGTATACATACGTATATATGGAGTAATATGTAGTATAGGAGTAGCTATGTATGACATCGCGATTAAAAAGGTTGGACTTTTAGACAGATAAAAAATCATTGCCGGTATAATAACGAAAAGTGGATAAATCAGTTGCTAAGGTAGAAAAAATTCTCTAATGTTGGTGTAGCAGAATCAAAACGGGTTTTGATATCGAATACCAATTGATGGCAACAACGACGGTCTGTCCTCCCACAGACCTGTCCTCTGGTGAACCATACTATCGGCTAAACTATACGTAGGGTTTTTCCACAATTGAAGAAACCTCTCCACCTGGCTCGATTCGAAACTTTGTATTTTAAAAAAATTTCTTTAAATTTGGGGTACATTACATAAAACGCTTTTTAATAATTTTCTCAAAAAACAGGATCCATTTTTCGCTTAAATTTCTAGTAAGCATAGCGTGAAATAATCTTATAAAGGCAGGCATAGGTAAAAATTTTCAAACGGTTAACTCTGACATTTTCGAAAATGCACAACTTTGAATTCTTTTCGGCGTCTTCCTCGACCAAAATTGAAGATAGAGGTTATCTTTCAAATAAATTTGTTTTCCATAACGAAGTTCTTTCATAAGGTCTTGTAATTTTTTTTTAAAACAATTTTTAGTAGACTTTCCCGCATAATTGCAGCCAATATAATATTTTTTAGGCTATAATTTCATTCAGCTTAGCTCATAAATTGGCTGAACTATCATTGTAGCGTCGCATGAATACAACGACATATGTATACCAGCTATTTCGGCTTGTAAATCTATTTTATAGTGCCTGGGAGCAATGAGAATTCCTTTTGAAGCATCAAAACACATTTTAACGACTAGTATTTCACAATATCATAATTGTTCCTTCTTTATAGGAAGTAAGCTCACAGATCCTTGATCGACTGCATTGCAAATGGCCGCCTATTAATAATTCACGCTTTGGCTCGTAATTCATTTCCTGTGCGCTTGTCAAAAGAAAATATATCTTGGAACGAGAAACACACTTATAAAAATAGATTAACAATATCATTTTTTTCTTTATAATTAGTCCTCGACGACTAATTGCAGTGACTAATGCAGGAAGAAGCCTACTTACTACATGCTTTTACTTAGTTATTCTTTGTGTACCTGGGAAAAGGAAATGTTTTTTGAAGGGAACAATGACCACAACTTTCTGAATAGCAATCAGAATATTATAACTTCTCTTTAGCGATAGGAAGTAGCCGGGCTGATCATAGCAGCGACCTGGCGTTGCCAGGAGCCCGCTATTAATACTCGCTTTACTACATACTTGCTTTAAAATCTGACATTATAGTTGACGTAGATTTTTTAAAACATAACAGCACTGGATATGGTTAACCTCAGTCGCTATAAATCAAACGATAATTGTCGACCTTGAAGTTTTTATACATAAAATATTTGAGTCAAAATGTTTGGAAGTGAAGGGGAATTTTCTACTATATTAGGTAATTGCCGAGAACACATAAAAGTTGACATCCTTAATTTTTGCTAACCATAACATATGACATTGCAGATCTTTAGGTTAATAAAGGTGTTCATAGCGATACTATTTTGCAGTTTCAGCTCATGAATAAAATGAAAAATTAGCAAATTTGCTTTACTTACAATACAAAATTATTATTAAATTATTATACTAAAACACAACCATAGTCCAAAGTGCAGTCTAAATTTCAAATTCAATTTTGCCTGACAACGAGTTTTATAAAAATTAGAAATAACGTTAAAGTGATTCAATTTGCCACCCTTTTTTTATTATTTATAGTTGAGCACGAAATAATTTATTTTGTTTGCAGTATTAGTACATATATGTCAGAAGAATATAGGAGCTAGTTAAATTGAGATTTCTGCGAGGGGGATGCAGTGCGGACACTTTTGTTTAGAGCCGCTCGCATTTTTCGTGTTTTTAGACTGTAAATCTTCCAGTTGCGGGACTAGAATAAAATTTTAATTATTATATGTAAAAGTTCATTATATTGTTTTAAAATTGCGTTGTGATATTTGACTTTGAAATTTGACTTCAAATTGTGTTTAAAAACTCGTGAAAATGCACGAGAAAAGTGCTTCATTGGCACCGGTTTTTCAGTTGTTTATAGTTGAGACGAAATTATTTATTGTTGTTAGTATTAGTACACTACATGTTAGGAAGAATATAGACTTTAAATCTGGAATTTCTGCGACGGGGACTGCAGTAGCGGACAAATTTGTTTAGCCGCTCGCAATTTTCGTGTTTTTAGACTGTAATATTCACAGTTGCAGGACTAGATAAAATGTTGTGAAATTATTACATGTAAAAGTTTCATATGATGTTCAATCTGCATTATTAACTTTCAAGCTTTAAATTTCACTCTATAATATGTTTTTAAAAAATCAGAAAATGTGTGTGAAGAAGTGCTTCATTGGCACCTTATTTTGAGTGCATGTGTAGAAATTGTATTAGTAGATATTGGTATTATTTGAATTTAGAGATGGTGCAACTAATAATACCACACTTTTTGATGTGTTTTCTGTATATGGCTTATTGTGGTAGAAATTAGTACATTATTAGTAGATAATTTTAGGCTAGTTGATTTGAATTTTATGAGAAGTGGGGTGCTAACTAACGTCAAGCTAGCACCCCACTTTTGGATGTGTTTTTTTTATGTGTTTAGTAGTCGAGTAACCAAAATTTTCAATTGGGTAGAAATTAGTACATAATTAGTACCAAAGTATAGGCTAGTTAATTTTGGAATTTCGAACAAGTGGGGGTTGCCAACTTGACGGAGGTTACAGCAGTCTGTAACAAGTATTTCTACTACGCAAGATGTATAGTTTTTGTATTTGTAGTTAGTCCATTATATATCCCGTTAAGGCAACTGGCCTAGACCCGTTAGATCCGGCCACCTCACGAGAAACCGCAGAATGACATCAATGACTCGAAGACTCGAATGACTCGAATGAACCGAATGACTCGAATGACTCGAATGCTCGAATGACTCGCATAACTCAAATTCGCATAA
>BOPP01000007.1:5144773-5155630 GCA_017312745.1 Gryllus bimaculatus
CTTTGGTACTAATTATGTACTAATTTCTACCAATTAAAATTTTGGTTACTCGACTATAAAACATAAAAAAACACATCCAAAAGTGGGGGTGCTAGCTTGACGTTAAGTTAGCACCCCACTTCTCATAAAATTCAAAATCAACTAGCCTAAAATTATCTACTAATTAATGTACTAAATTTCTACCACAATTAAAAATTTTGTAACTCATATAAACAATTAAAAAACCGGGGCCAATGAAGCACTTCTTCACACACATTTTCTGATTTTTTAAAACATATTTAGAGTGAAATTTAAAGTTGAAAGTTAAATATGCAGATTGAACATCATAATGAACTTTACATGTAATTAATTTCAACAACATTTTTATCTAGTCCCTGCAACTGTGAAATATTACAGTCTAAAAACACGAAAAATTGCCGAGCGGTCTAAACAAAAAATTTGTCCGCTACTGCAGTCCCCCGTCGCAGAAATTCCAGATTTTAACTAGTCTATATTCTTTCTAACATGTATGGTACTAATACTACAACACATAAATAATTTCGTTCTCAACTATAAACAACTGAAAAACCGGTGCCAATGAAGCACTTTTCTCGTGCATTTTCACGAAGTTTTTAAACACAATTTTAAAGTCAAATTTCAAAGTCATTCACAACGCAATTTTAACAACAATATAATGAACTTTTACATATAATGAATTTCAAAATTTTATCTAGTCCCGCAACTGAAGAGTTTACAGTCTAAAAACACGAAAAATGGCGAGCGGCTCTAAACAAAAGTGTCCGCACTGCATCCCCCTCGCAGAAATTCCAATTAACTAGTCCTATATTCTTCTGACATATATGTACTAATACTGCAACAAAATAAATAATTTCGTGCTCAATCTATAAATAATTAAAAAAAGGGTGGCAAATTGAACTCACTTTAAGCGTTAATTTCTAATTTTTTAAAACTCGTTTTTCAGTCAAAATTGAATTTTGAAAATTTAGACTGCACTTTGGACATATGGTTTGTGTTTTAGTATAATAATTTAATAATAATTTGTATTGTAAGTAAAGCAAATTGCTATTTTTCATTTTATTTGAGTGAAACCTGGCAAATAGATATGCTATGAACACCTTATTTAACCTAAGATCTGCAATTGTCATACTGTTTATGGTTAGCACAATTAAGGATGTCAACTTTATTTTGTCTCGGCAATTCCTAATATAGTAGAAATTCCCCTTCACTTCCAATACATTTTGACTCAAATATTTCTATGTATAAAAACTTTCAAAGGTCGACAATTTATTCGTTTGATTTATAGGAGCTGAGGTAACCATATCCAGTGCTTGTTTGTTTAAAAAATCTACGTCAACTATAAGTAGATTTTAAAGCAAGGTATTAGTAAAGCGAGTTATTAATGCGGGCTCCTGGCAAGCCAGTCGCTGCTATGATCAGCCCGGCTACTTCTATGCGCTAAAGAGAAGTTTTTTATAATATTATGATTGCTATTCAGAAAAGTGTGTGTCATTGTTCCCTTCAAAAACGATTTCCTTTCCCAGGTACACAAATCAATAATAAGTAAAAGCACTGTAGTATTAGTAGGCTTCTTCCTGCAATTTCAGTCACCTGCAAATTATTGGTCGGGCTACTTCCTATATAAGAAAAAACTGTTATTAGCAGAACTTAATTAATACCCAAATTTAAACAATGGTAGAACTCTATAACATAATTTCTTAACTTACATTCGCTAGAAAGCCCTTCTGGGGCGTCGTTATTTTTCGTGAGGGATCATACGTGCACTCCTCGCTTTTGGGGCAAAGTGACAGAGTTTATTACGATATTTATTGCCTAACTAGAAATGTAATGGCCCTCTGGCGGTTGAATCTAAAAGTAATTTGCAAATATTTATGTAATATTTGCTTAGGTTTTTTGCATAAAGTTTTGTTGATTTTTAAAGAACGGCGCCACAATTTTTTTTAATTTTTGATCTCGAATATAGTATGCACTAATTAGAGAATGGGTGCAATCTGCAATAAAGTATATATGCTAAAGAAGAATGTGTAGATCTCAACGTTATTTATAATGCTAATTTGTATAATTTTTTTAATGAAAATGTTTTTATCAAAATAAAACTTTTAAGTTAATATCATGTCCTAAGTTTTATTGAACATATTAGTATGTTTTTGAAAAAGAATTGCTTCAAAGATGTTGGCAGGTTTTAATTTTCTGTAAACATTGTTTCGTTAATAAAAACTGCACAAAATGTTTGATTCAATTTGGACCTAGTAGCGTAAAAACGCTTAAGAATATGTTCGTTGTCACAAGTCACATGTTCGTTGAAACATGCCTTCGTTTTCATATAACTGCTCCAAAATTGTTCTTTCATTTTCGTTGGGTGAATGCTAAATATACTCTACAGCGACATAAGCGCCATATTGGTCTATTCCCTTTCGTTTTTTGAAAAATTAGCATGCAGCTGGCAAGATTATGTGGTAAGCCGAGTGCTTAGCGAGAGCAAAGGAAATATAAAAACATATACGGAAAGCTCTGTGCAGTTTGTTGGCAACACGAGTTAATTTCTCGTTACACTTACTGCAGTAGAGAAGTATGTTTATCGCTATGCGAAAACCGTCGAACTCCGGCAGAAATCTCCTTATTCAGGACCCTGGTAACAAAAATTTGAAAAATCCAGTTAACCTTCGTGACTTCACGTAGTTTTCGGCTAACGACGCCGGTTTCGCGGTCGTGACCTTTATAGTAGAACCATCCCAACATTCGCCTGGATGACGGAGGGAAACCACGTAAACCCCAGTTAGGATGGCCGGCATGGGGATTTAACCCCGGCCTCCCGAATGCGAAGTCAGCGCGCCACGCCCTGAGCCACTTCGCGCGGTAAAATTTGTAGTAGTGAGTATCAAATGCAGTGAGCTATGATAAATAAATGATCGAGGGAATAAGCGAATGAGCGAGCGAGGGGTAAATTAGAAAATAAGTAAGTAAATCTGTCTAAATTCTGACAGCAAGTTGCATGTACCAAGAACCCCAATGCTTATTTTTTAAAATAAATATTCTTAATCTTCAAATATTAATCTTGAAGGGTTAATTTACACAATTGTTAGTGAAGGATTATATTTATAAATCATGTTAAATTCCACTTATGGTTTGAATATAACGTTTCGCGTGTAAACTGGCACCCCTTAATAAGAGCACATAAAATATCCCAAAACAGCACAGACAAATAGTTGTACAAAGAAAACAAACATAAAAAGGTAAATATTGAGGGACTTTGTCTTGAGGTCAATTAAAACTGGTAAAACTAAACAATACTTAATTTCTTCATAATTTATATGAAATGTGTTCTTTGTTTCGCATCGCGTCTCAATTCGTTCTATAACATTTTCTTGTGTGTAGTATCTTAAGAACAACAGAGTAAGGAAGAAGATACCGAAAAGGGTTAGTGAATGTTACTTCTGGTATCTCGGATTGCTCGTGGGCAGCGTACTAGCTTCCGTTGGTGTGAGCATTGGTTCGATTCCCGGTCGGGACAAAAATAGATCTGTAGCTTTCCAATGTGTTTCCAGTTATTGTAGCTATATGACGAAGAAAAGCTCAGGCAGGCGGAGTTTGATAGATTCGGTGAAGAGAATACGTCATGTCGTCACATATGTCTCTCCCCCCCTCTAGGCGTGGAAATCAAACAAGGCCCAGACCTGTAAACACTGTTAGCTAGGAGGCAAAAATCGGACAAATCCATATATACCATTAGTACATAAAGTTTTCAATGTTCTATCCAAATATTTTGACACTGAATGTGTAGAGAAATTTCTAGGAAGCCATGGAAATATCTTGAAGTATCGAATGTTTTTGAATACTGAACGATTTGCAAAGCTAGTCAGAAATGAGGCCTTGGCGTTGTGAACATCCTGGAGACAACTGAGTTTGGGCAGAATCAAATTATAGTATTCGTTAATTTAGAAGAGGCAGCGATTCTTTACGAGATGCATTTAAAAAACCTTAATGACATGAACTTCCCAAGATCCCCGATCACTTTACAACTTATTCTTTATTGATTGACATCTGGGACAAGTAAACGTTTTCCAGTTGTTTTTCTAAAAAATGTAAACTTGGAGATTATGAAAATGTTAATAATAATAATAATAATAATAATAATAATAATAATAATAATAATAATAATAGAGGTCTCTCATTTCTCCATTGTCATATCAGTTGAAGGAGTCGTCGCCAGAACTTTAAAAGAAATCTGCAGAATTTATATGTCAAAAAATCTTTGATGAAGCTTAGACAACCACATATCTTCAAACATGTCATATTGTTGAAAATGTTTAAATGCGTGACATTCATATAGGTCAGAATGAATTTCCTTCCTTTCAGTCCGAGCCTAGTCCTATAATATCAATTGGACAGGTGAATGATTTCCCTGCTAAAGCAGAGAAAGTGTGAAAAATAGGTTTATAATAATAATAATAATAATAATAATAATAATAATAATAATAATAATAATAATAAATAGTAATAACAACAACAACCCCAACAGATTTCAGAGTGGAACTAGGAGATCGAAAATCTAACGAATGAGAGACCTTCACTAACAGCTGAAAAGATTCTGGAAATGGAGGATCTCAGTTGGTCCCAGTAGTAAATGGGGCTCTATGAGCTATACTCCGAGACCCATTGAAACATCTTAGAACCTTAAGCCTTCCTTTGGATGTAGTACACCAACTTCAAAAGACAGCACTAATGGACCGCTAGCGACCTCTTGAATTCTCTCGAAGAACCCAAATCACGAGAAGTAAACTGGCATAAGAGTTCAGGAGTACCTCACATAATAACAAAATGGTGACGAAGATGAATAAGAAGAAATTCGATTTCCGGTTTGAAATTCAGTTTAAAAATGTAAAATTTCTTTGGTTTTCTCGTGACATAAATCACGTTGACCAGAGCAGATAGCAGGGGACGAGCGGGTCCTTCGCGATCTACACCTTGGCTGCATGCATATTCGTCTACTTTGCACATGTACACGCACGCATATTCCTTCCACGCGGAAGACTGAGCGCAACGGAAGCGAGGGAGGGGACGGGACGGCCGTGAAAACAACGTCACAGCCCGGAAATATTATCTTCATCCGATATGCAGTTTGGGATGGCTTTTACTTAAGTACCGATTTATCAATACTGTAATATATTGGAGGGACAAAACTGTTATAAAGAATAGTAATTCCATAGTGTTATACCGATATTTCGATGCACAGAGATTTCTTCGACAATTCGCTAGAAGACGAAAAAAATTAGCGGTTAATCTCAATTTTCTGGATACTACAGGAACTTAACATATATAAATTTTAAACAAAGATTTATTTGATAATATCGTGTAACAGAATTAACATGTTATGACTTTATACGTTAACTTTTATTACTAATCTCTGTCTCCATCAACAGCCTCCATTATCTTCCTTTCCTCTAACGCGTCATGTTGGAGGAGGCTACTTATTTCTTCACGTCACACTTGTCAAGTGAGTATGGAATAAGTTCTATAATATTCAAATATGTCGCTAAATAAGCTTATAAATAAAAAAATCGTTCGGTGAAAAGTATAATATTTTCCAGGGAGGAATTCATCATTGATAAAATTAAGTCATGTCTTTTAATATGGTGCAAATAACTCCGCAAATTTAATTTGCACATTTTTATTGCATTCAAGGTATTTTATTAAAATATACCTCTATTTTTGTTAAACATTTTTTTAAATTTCATTAATTTGTCGCGAGATTTGAGAGAATTGAAGGATGAAGTCAATTGTGCGATGTGAAGAGAAAGTGCAAATGATTCTTTAACACACGATTTACGATGGTTAAATGTCGTAACAAAATGACTTTTCTTGTGCAAAAACACAAAATAGTTCAAGTTAACTAAAACTGACCAAACGACAGTTGGAAAGCAACACTCCATGAGAATCTATCTGCAAACTTTAGTAAAAACATTTATACATTCTGAAGAGCTACATCCTATGATATTTCACGCTCTAGCGAAATTCCAAATTCACTCTCCAAGAATGCAGTTTGGTTACGATTTTATTTTTGAGAAGAGAGTCAACTTTGTCTATGCTTTTACCTTATTTGCAATCTCTTTTTTAATACACTCAATTGCCTAATTGGCCGTATAACTGACAAAGTGTTCGAACAGTTCATTATAAATTCCCCTCTCCTCTAAGGGGAGGCAAAGGAACAGTCGAAAACCTAGAGCGAATTTGGCAATTTTTTGAAAACAATGTTGTAAATACTCGTACAGTAAACAATATGAACGATGAATGTGTTCAATATTAATGAGAAGTATCTTTTATAAGAAAAAATGTGAGTATATTTGAAAAATAAGAATCTAATCAATTGAAAATATGTTAGTAAATTGAGTCAATACACAATAGCTCACCTGTCTTGTATCCACAGTCACTAATTGCACATTTTTAGCACTATAAGGCATATATGGTCGTTCCAGATATATGACCGTGCATTTTGACACTCAGGTATATCTAAATAAATTAGGTCGCATGGTTGGAATGTAAGAGCAGAAATGATTTAAATTCATTTAAGAAACGTTGGCAAATCTTGTTCTGGGGAATGTGGTATTCCTTACTGGTTTGCCATTCTATCAACTGGACAATGCTTTTCCATAAGATTTGTAACAAAACAATTTGTACATTATTATGTTCGGAACAATCGAAAAAAAACAACAACTAATTACACGTGAAAACTATCCTTAACTTTGAACTGCACCCACTGAACCGACACTTTCCGAGGTTTTATCAACTGTCCCTTCAGTCCACCTAGCTGGCGAAACAATACAACTGGTGGAGCGATGCTGTCTTCTGCGAAGTTCAACTGTTTTCGAATTTCTTAAAAAAATCGCGGCCGCTGGCCCGAAACGACTATAACCGACCGTGTAATTGACATGAATTGTTGGAACAAACCATTATAAAACCAGCACGCGCTTCTGACTGCCAAGGCCACTTGCACATCCTCCTCAGCCACCCTCTCCCCCTCCAGGGCCCTCGCTCGGTCGCAGCATCTCCGCAACAATGGGGCGGCGTTTTTCGGCTGTTCGTTCCGACGCGCGTTTTTTCGCGCGCGCTCCCGCCATTGTGTTGGCGACCCTGGCCTTCGGGGCCCTGCCATTGGCTGAGGCGGGCTGGGGAACCGCGGGCCTCCGCTGTTCCCGGGCCGGCAGTCCGACTGCGAAGATTTTGCACGTCTTTTGGAAAAGTTGTTGTGTTTTAGAGAGCTTCAAGGACTCTGGTCGTGAGATGGAATGTCGAAGGTTAGAACTATCGACGTGTCGAGTCACGGATGAGACGAACATCTCTAGCCCTACAGCTGGAGCGTTGGTGAATTCCGTTCACCAGACCCATATTTTGTTGTCTCTTTGTCGTAAAAGTGAACAAAAGTGAACATACGTAAGCATTTTCAATCTACATCCTCTTGCACTGATAACGTTCGAAGATGCAGGCATTCAGTTTTTTCTGTTTTTTATTTTCTAAATGAATGCGTTCAAGGAACAGAATTTCTGCAAAATCTTTATGTGCGGTCATTTTCCGTGATCTTTATATTTATTCATTGGGAGTTTATTCAAATAATTTTTAACAGTTTCAGTTTAGGTGACATAAATATGTAGAGAGGAAAAATCGGGCTGCAATAAGTTTGTTGCTTAGATTCCGAACGAAAGGAAACCCGAGTGAAAACGATGTTTAAACGGTGTTTAAACGAATAAGTAAATATTCTGCAATTAATTTTAATATAATATTAGAAAATGAGTCAACTGTGAAAATGAAGATTATTTTCAGAAAAAAATTTAGTATTTACTTGGCTGTCCGGGAGATGCCGCGTCTATCGCGAAGGTGCCGACGTTTCGGTCGCCATTCCGCGACCGAATGGCGACCGAAACATCGGTACCTTCGCCATGAACCGTCCAGACAGCGAAGTAAATACTGACTCCGGTCGCGGAAGCCTACGCTCTCAAACAATTTAGTGATTTTCCAGAATTAGTTTGTGTAGCATACTTTTATAATTATTTTTTTCCATTTAATATTTTTGTTTTATTACATTTTGTAAATTAATCATAATTAATAGTGTAATGCTTCAGTTAGAATTGACAATTCGTTTTACGAAGTAATAAATCAAAATCTATTTTAGTATAATTTATTTTAATAATTAACCTTAAATTCAAAATAAGTGGCGAACGGAATTCATTACGATAATGTATATGCATGAGAAAATGGTGGCACACTAGAGCGCTGGACCCGCTTGGGTGGCGCAGGGCATCAATCAAGGGCCTCTAACGGGGAAGCCCTACGGTTGAAGGCCGAAACTGGCAGGATTTTTGACATAATAGGCTAGATAGAATTCAGAGCCGCTGTCTGGGGAGAATTCTAGCGGCCCGCTACTCAGATAGTTTTCCTTGGTATCTCCAATCAATTCCAAGCGAATGCAAGAGCAATACCCTAATAAACGGGCCACGGACCGCACGCGATCTTTCCTTCCTCTTTCCTGGCCTATCCTACTCCTTATTTACACACACACACACACACACTACTACAAATGCCGGGAGTGCGGTCGGGAGCTCAGAGCTTGTCCCAGTTGCGGCAGTGCCCCGCTGGTGGGAGATAACTAGTGGAGGAAAAAACCCGCAAGTTAACATGTAGGTCGGCACCGGATCTTGCCGTGCGGGGGAAGATCACCGTGATCGCCTGCGAAAAAAACACGCCCTACACTTGCGGGACTAACGACCATATCAGTTTGCACGGCAGAAATACAAAATAGTCAATCATTCAAACAAGGTCTACAGATCTTCACCTGTTAAAGGACATTAAAAATATGTTCTCAAAATGCTCCTTCTCACTTGTCACCACTTGCAAACAATTATTGAGACGTTCTATTTTCTTCCCAGCCAGCTTCGTTTGTTAACTTAAAGTTACTTCATTAAAGTTTGGTGCAATTTTATGTATTGTGTGTACTTAACTTCTTCAAAGATCACTTGTGGTAATCTTAAAAATTTCTGACACACACTTCTATTTTATTGTATACATGGTTGATCACTTAAAAAAGCGCGCCCTTGGCTCTATGAAGCTGTGGTGAAATGTATTTGTGGCTATAGATACATTCACAAACGATGTCTACAGCAACCAGTAATACTAAGGTAATAAAATAACGCACCGTTTGGTTCCAGACTCGCTATCCGTATGACTGCCATATTCGAATTTTATTCCCATATTTTATTCTTCTGCGACAAGCGGAAGCAACTGACGTTCTCTGGGAATTAATTGGTCACAATCATCTTTTAGATAGGAAACGAAATCGATTTTATTTTTAAAAATGGAAGAAAATTTAAATATATTTTATGTAAAAGGGAAGATATTTTATTTTTACTCCCGCTCCACCACGCCGAGCTCCTTCGGATTAGTAATTGAGCTATTGGAATGAATTAAAATGAATTCAGTAGAATCCTTGCGGACTGCAGCAGTTAAAAGACTGCTGACCACATCAAGTGGTTTCCCCCAAAAACTACTCGCACAATGCTCAAGAATACTCACGTAAAACACCACAACAAATTAAATGTTTTCACAAAAACAGTTTTCCCGAATACTGTAACAACATCGTAAGGGTATATAGAATACACATTGAAATTATTATTTTCTCTCCTTCGTTTTATGTCTCCTACTTTCTACATGTATTAGCTAGCTCAGATTTTTGTCTTAAAATATAGGTGTTGTGGTGTGATATCTTTGGCATTTTTCATAAAATAATTAAAGACGTCATTGCCAAATATATTATTTAATGCAATAGCAGCTTTCGATGGCTTAGCCATCATCATCAGTTTTCTGCTGGGTGGAAGCCACAAAAACGACTACCTACTTTTTTTGTCTTAAAATCTTATTTAACTCGTACTTACAATGCTTATAAATATCACAGTTTTATTGATCCAATTAATTAGGTGTGGTCTGAAATATACTGCTATCACCGAGTTCTCGACTGATAGAATGTTTACTCTAGGGAGTTTTGGATCAATGGAGACATATTTCAATTATTATTAAAATAATAACACCAAATTTATGCTAATTTCTGTTGCACAACAATGCCCTACGCTATTTATTCTTATTTATAAAAGTATTCCCCAAACAATGGCACATTCGATGTATGTTTTCAAGTTGCCTTAGACACACACATATAAACATTTACTAAAACTATTGAACAATGAAAAATAAACAATGAAATTCACACTATACTTTCATACAACAACCATTCATTATTTTCGTGCTCACATCTGTGCATTATTATTATTAAGTTCGATACCCATTTAATGGCCATTTACTAACTGATTTAATTAATATAGCAAATATGGCACATGCCTTGACAAATTTAGAAAGTCCTTTTCTTTTGCAAAATTCCACTTCCCTTTCTGAATTCTGCACAGCATGTTTGGGCGACGAATTGATCACGCCAACACTTCTCCCTTCATTTCACCATGAAATTTCAACACGAAATGTTTTAGAGTTTCTATTTTCTTGCCCGAACTAATTTTTAATTAGAACGTCCAAATTTACCTTCTCCTTATCTATATTATTGCTTCTCCGGGAAAATTATTCAAGCATCCAATATTTTTCAATAGAAAACTCATTTTCCGTGAGCGTCGCTTAGGGCACCTTTCCGCAATCTCTATCTACATGGCCGACCTCTACGACGGCTCTCTGCGTTCTGCATACATTCATTTACGTGAAAACATATTCAATTATGACTCCTAAACTCATTTATTAAAAATTCAAGTTATAGAGATGATATGGTTCATCCAACACTTCTACATATACATAGAT
>BOPP01000007.1:5155684-5172821 GCA_017312745.1 Gryllus bimaculatus
CCCCACACATCACATACAGTTTTTATTGATTTTTGACATAAATCAAATCCGAAACAAAAAAATATCAAAAAGAACCTCTCCAAAACACAGCTCATGAATAACATATCTTCAGTGGCGTGCAGCCTCTACCTTGATGTCTTATGACGTCAGCTGCTTACAGCTGCTTATTGAAGTGGAGTAGTGACACTCAGTATGTCAGTCGGTACACGCAGTATGAATATAGGAGGAATAACACAATCCAATATTTGTATTTTTCATTCAAAATCGAAACTTGAATCATTGCTATTGATTTCTTTTTTGAGCTCGTAGATATCCCACGTAACCACTTACACCTCTCACATGACCAAAGATTTCATCGTTTTCTTTCTATTTCTGTGCGCATTGAAAATTAGTATCACATATATTTTGTATCCTCTTGCAAACCTTGCACGGACACTAGCCGTTTTCTTCACAGCTTTTGAGGTATTCGAACAAAACAAAGTGAAGCACATAAATTTCACTTTGAAGGACAGAAAAAGTTGATGGATTCTCAGTTTTGTAAGAGTATCTCTCTTTTCGTTCTTCGATCTCGTTTTAAATATTTTCACTAATCCCTTATCTAAAAGTTCGAAGAAAAATTAAAACAGCTGGCAGATAGTTTCCACTGCCAGCTGTTTTAAATCGTCGAAACTGGTTGATGTGTGGTCGGGTCGGCATGTCTAGTGAAATCACCGTATCATTTATTTTTCGTCGTCGAAAACCGCTTTCATCAAACTGAAGTCATTTTCTAGTTGCTGGTCAATGATGCGTTATTACTGAAAATTCGACTACGTTGATACATTAATAAAAAAGAGCATAAAAATATTTGTTCGTCAAAAATAATAAACGAAATTATAGAAACGTTAAATACTATATGAATAAAATTCAATGAATAAAAACCAAATTTCCACTCATAAAAAACATTTTAGAGCATGTTAAATTTTATTTCACGGTAAACTAAATTTTATATACCTTAATGATTTTTAACTCGAGAACATTAATTTTTACGTTCTCGCTTCAGGAAGCAGAACCAGGAAAGAATGAGGAACGATTGTTTTTATCCTCAGCAATTGCGTGTAAACAACAGACGGTAGAATGATACACCGGAGATGGAATAGCGGCTCATGTCAACACTTTGAATGTAGGCGCACACCGTGACAAACTGAACGTCAGATTTGTAATGCAAACGCAGAGTAATTTGCATAGGGAAACAGACCCGCACAATGACACAGGAGCTAATATTCAACCACGTTTCCACATTTTTCCATTTTGGTTAATAAACGAATATTTCAAAACAATTTCAGGAGATAAAAGTAACGCGAGAAGAAACCGAGAAAATATCCCACAATTAAAAATGTAACGAAAAAGGTAAGATGTGGGTGAAACGAAACTGTTGTCAGTCAAAAACATCTTGAAGACTTTTAATGTAGAGTAGCAGTCAGTTTGCTTTGATTTGCTAGTAAATGGGCTTGTTGGTTTTATTTTTTTAAGCGTTACAGGATGTAACGCCTGAAACGTACTTTTCGTTATTGTTATAATAATAATAATAATAATAATAATAATAATAATAATAATAATAATAATAATAATATGCTAATGTTCGATGAATAAAAAGAACCGAAATTGAAGGATTCCATATTTTACTTATTCATTTTGTCAAAATTTGAAATATTACGATCTGTTAAAGTATTTTACTATTCTTGTCTTTAACCTTCTAGTATGTGACTGCAATTATGTATTACATTTCAAAAACTAATGGTAAATAAGTACAAGGAAGTTTGTTGTAGATTCTTTCAAGTTAAGTTATAGTCTCCATTTGAGTGCAATTTCAGTCTGGAATGACATAAAACTATGTGCTCCCGAGCCCTCGCATTACATTTCCGTAGTTACATGTACCATTATTTAAGTGTTATCACATCTTATCTTTCAAATTGCTTGTGGTTCGAACGAAGGTTAAAATAATCACTGCAACCTCGATTGTGCATCAGTGCCCACGACCTACAGCAAACGCACAAATAAACAGAAATATCTTAATGAATTGCCGGTTGCTCGCTCGGCAGTGTAGGCGAATGTTTTTTCTGATTGGACGAGCCGCTGGCGCCATAAAAACCGACCCTCGCTGCTCGCAGGGGATTGTGTTGGAGGAGAGCTCAGGGACACGACCCTGCAACGGATTAGACTTCATCCAAAGCAGGGGTGGCCAACCTGTGGGGTATGCGCCAAACGTATTATGGGGCCCTGATACTGAAAAAGTGGTTAAATCTGTATGTAGTGTATCTCCCTGTCATAATTAGTTCACTGCTGGGCAAAGGCATTCGATATGTACTGAAGTTCAATCCACGCCAGAGAGGGTTAGTCCCTGAGCCTGGCGGTTTCACTAATGTTCAAATTCTTCATAAGCAGCCTGTAACATGAAAAAAAGAAAGGGTGGTGTCTGCTCTGTGCTAGATACATCCAAAGCATTTCACACTGTTCCTCACGCGGCGATTCGGTGAGCTCTGTCCAGGACAGGGAGGCCTTTACTAATTTGATAATGGACTCTTGCGCCGATGTTTCCACCGTCATTCAGCACCTCGCGAACGGAATTGAGGTGCCAATTCGTAGAGGATCCCTTGTCACCACTCCTTTTTAATCTCTTCGTGGACTGCTTGAGTTGAGAAATTGGAAAACATGTCAGGATACAAGCTATTGGAAAGGAGAGTGTCCGTGTTAGCATTTACTGACGATCTGGTGCTGTTAGCAAAAGATGCCCCAGGAGCCCACGATTTGGTTGGTATTGTGGAATATCTTGGAGCTTTCGGAATGACATTTTCCATCACGAAATCTTCATAATTTCAAATTACAATCTTTGAACGATTCTAGTTCATTTAGAACCCTTGTGTGGATAGATTGGGGGAGTGAACTCCTCTGGTTAGTAAAGATCATCCACTAACACACCTGGGAGTGAACTACTCTATCTTGAACGGCTTCCCATCTAAAGCATCCATATCGTATTTGATGGAAGCAATGACGAGGCTTCAGAAGGAGCATGTAAAGACAACTCATAAGTTCGCATTACGTCATAACTATTTAATGCCACATTATGTTTAGCAATTGGTTTTACCGATGGCATCTATGTCGATGGTCATGGAAGCGGACGGTCAAATCAGAGTGGCAGTCAGTTCCATCTGCATATGAGTACTGCAGATGGCGTATTCTACCTGGCCAAGAGAGATGGAGGACTGGGATTGCTATGGTTTACTCAACACGATTCTATGGTAACGCCGAACCTAGGATTACGATTAGAAAAATCAGCAGATCCTATTTGCAGATGATTGAGCTCCAGTTCAAGTTTCTACCAACAGACATTAAAGACCAAAAACAGTGTAAGTGGCGATGACTGTGTGGTTGGCGATGACTGTGTGATTGGCGGTAACGGTGTGTGACGATGTGGGTTACGGTGTGGATGGCGATGACGGTGTGGTGACGGTGACGCTAGTGACGGTGACGGGGGTGTCGGTGACGTGATATTAACAGAAGAGTGCAAGCGGACACAGAAACCGGACGGCGGGATGGAGGCGGGACAAGGGGCGCAAGTTTATGTCGTGGGCGTGCGATTACGTAACGAGTTATGGCTGGAAGCGCGAGGCGCGCCGAGACGCGGCGATGCGCATCATCATAAAGAGCGCGGCCGCAGTGGGGCACGACTGGTCCCGTTGCAGAAGACGCCCTCGGCGTGGCTCCACTCCCCCCGGCCTAAACCCGCAGCCCTCCCCCATCTCTCTCCCATCGACACCGGACCCAGATTAATTGATTCCGAGCGCGTCAACTGCTCGGGTCATTAGTTCCGTAAGTGTAGTGCATGTATTTCCTCGAGTGGGGGCGGTGATCTTCCCTCGCTGGATGGTGATATCCAGCGCCGACCAACCTGTCGACTAGTAGGGTTTTCCCCAACCAGATATCTACCACCAGTGGGCGGCACACCGTCTCAGTCAATCAAACTTTGAGTTCCCGACTGGTCTCCCGGCATGTGTGAGTGTGGTGCACGTAAATGTAAGGTAGAGGTGAGGATAGGAGGAGGAAGGAAAAATCGCGCGCGGTGCTTGGCTCATTTGTTAAGATTACATTCGCCTGGTGTTAATTGAAAATAATCACAGGAAACTACCGCTTAGAGGAGCCGGCTGTTAGAATTCTCCAGACAGCCGGCTGAATTCAACCTAGCTGTGTAGCTAGTGTTGAAAATCTTGTCAGACTAGAACGTGCCGGTCAGAGGCACTGCAGTTACATCAATTGATGCCCTGAGCGATCTAAGCCGATACCAGTTCCAGAATAGGGGACCTAACAGAACAGATGAAATTGGAAGAGGCGGATAACGAATATAATAATTTTAACCCGAGATGACAAGAAAAAACACTTTAAAAGAGAGGTTGCGAAGATAGAAAAATAAACGGAAAAAACAAAAGTAAGGAGACAAGAAAATACAAATCCAAAACCAAAAAAGTAGTTCCCGTTCTCAACGAATCACATTTTGTTAACTGCAAGCGAGTAGTATGTTATCTCCATTTCGTAGTAACCTAATTAAGGTGAGACGATGCAGGCTTGAAGAATAGAACGAACCGCTTAAACGCTTCGCATAGGGAACAATGCCCCGTTGTCAGTGCATTCAAGTGATATATCTGGAAGGAAGCCAAGTGAGATGAAATCGCAGCTGGATCTGGTCTCTTTGGAAAAGCGGTTCTAAAATTCTGTTCCTTAAAACCCTGGGATTCTGGCAATGCACTGTAGAGATTCCGCGCAAATGGCCAAATCAAATCAAAACTACTTCAGATTAACGTTTCAGTTACCAAAATTTATGTCACTTTTTCTTAAATTTGAACAATTCGTTTTATTAAATAAATGCTTTTATTAGATGACACACTCACTCACACAATTTCGAGCTGGACCAAGAAGATGTTTAAAAAACAAGAAGAAATTATGAACAAATGACTCCAGATATCATTCTATTCTATCAATCAATTCTATAGATTTTAAGATTTTATTAAAAATTAGTATTTATACTATAAAATAGGTTAACAATACCAAGCGATAACACATCTTGGGCCCACTACCTTTTATATAAGGCAAAAATTACGAAATTTGGTCCGGTAGAAAGATAAAATTTCTTTCTAAACGAAAGCCCTTAGCATATTAATTATATAGTTTACCATTTCATTCAATGGAATCACCCTGAGGTGCAGTTCGTGAGCAAATTTACACTTCTCTCAAAAACACTTAAAATTTATTCAATGAAATCACCGCGTGGTGTAGTTCGCGAGCGAATTTACATTATTTTACAAAACTTAATAATTTTTTCAATGGAATTGCCACGTGATGCAGTTCATGAGCAAATTTACACTACTCTACAAAACACTTCATGTTTATTCAATGGAATCACCGCGTGGTGCAGTTCGTGAGCAAATTTACTCTACTTTCAAAAACAGTGTTAATTCAATGGAATCACCGCGTGGTGCAATTTGCAAGCAAATTTACACGACTCTCAAAACCCCTTAGTATTTTATTCAATGGAATCACAGCGTGGTGCAGTTCATGAGCAAATTTACGCTACTACTCGTATTTTACAAAACACTTAGTAATTTATTCAATGGTGCAGTTTGCGAGCGAATTTACACTCCTCTCCAAGGAAGCCGCTATTTCCGCGTTCGCATCGCCGGAAGGGCAGCACGCTCTGTCGGACGGAGAGGTGGAGGTTGAAGGAGGCGGTCACAGCAGCCGCCCTCCACGGGCGGGTGAGCAGCGCAGCGGTAGCCGCGGCGCGCCTGCTCCGGGCTCCCGCACTGCTTTGCGTTTCAAATGGCGGCGAGCGAGCCTGCGAGCGAGCAGGCCGGGCAGGGCAGGGTGGCTGGAGGCGGCGCAGCGAGGTGCGGAGAGAGAGTGAAAGAAAACGGTGCGCGTCGTTGCAGGTGCAGTGGAAATGAACGTCCAGACATTAATTTTGGAAATTTAATTTTGGAATTTTTTTTATTTTTTGATTTGATTTACTTTCCTCAGAGAACAGTAGCAACTGTATGTGACGTGTAGGGGGAAGTACAATCTTCGCAATGGGAGAGATGCCTTAGGTGATGCCACTTTAGTGTCTCTGACTGGAAGGACCTAGGCTCGAGTCCCGACGGTGGCAGGATTTTCGACACTAACTAGATGTGTCGAGTTCAGTCCCTGTCTGGAGGAGAATTCTAGCGGCCGGCTGGACGAATTGGTAGTTTTACGTGATTCTCCATCAACACCACTCAAGTGCCGGTGTGGTACCCTAACAAACGGGCCACGGACCGCGCGCGATTTTTACGTCCTCTTCCTTGTGTCATCCTCACTCCTTACTTACACACACTTGCATTAACATGCACTTCACTACCACATATGCCGGAAGAACAGTCGGAACTTACAGCTTATCCCTGCTAAGGCGGTGCTCCGGTGAGGGGAGATTCCTAGTTGGGGAAGTCCTTGCTAGCCGGCGGATCACAGCGCCACGCGGGGGAAGATGACCAACACCTCTCGAGGAAAACACGAACACTACACTTACGGGAATAATTACCTTAGCCGTTGATGCGTCGGAAAAACTAATCAATAAAAAAATGTAATCTGCGCATTTGGTCTGGCGATCTAGATAATCTTCCCCACCCTTTAGCCATAAATAGTCGAATGATGAATAAAAACACCAAGAAAGCGAGGTTAGCAACATTTGAAAGGTAGGCTTTTGGGCTCCACAGTTATATAAAATTTATTTGCATCGGTGAACGAACTTTATTTTGGAGCGTTGATTAAAAATAGCAATCCGCAGATACCTGTTTAGAGTAAATCCCGCAGGCCGACAGATACGATGGTGCTAGATCACATTATCCAGAGGGGGGGGATCTCAATAATTATATACGCACTACACTTACGGGACTAACGATCTTATCCGTTGATGCACCTGGAATCATTAATCAATCAAGCCAAAGATACAAAACTATTGTCTATCCTTTGCATATTATCAGTATATACAGAGAAAATACATTTGGTTAGCAACTAAATGTCTCTCCCTTTTGATACCCCCCTCTACGAGAAGTACGACTGTTTATTACTTTTACATGACATTTTAATGAGTTTTCAAATGGGATAAAGTTCTGAGAAAAATCTTCTGTATTCCCACACTGTATTTCTGGTACTGTCACCGCGATGACACAAGGTCACTATTCTTAAAGATGACACAGGAACAGTTACATAAATAGTAGCTCATTACGTACTCAGGAAACCTCTGTTACAGCCGGACTCGTGTCTGCAGTGGCTTATGTCACATGACCAGTAATGATAAAGTTCAGATCCGAGCGAAGTCCTTAAACAACGTGATAAAACATGGTTGAGCGTTTCTTTGAATTATCATCATCATTATTATTATTATTATTATTATTATTATTATTATTATTATTATTATTATTACAATTACTACAATTTTGTGCTTGTCGAAACTAATATAGACGTATTACTAGTAGCTCACCCAAGGGGGTGGAAGGCACATGGATCTTCGCCCTCCTCAGAAGGCTGTGATACATATAAACTAGTGACGCTACAACTCGCATTATTTCTAATTTGCTATTTTCGAAAGTTCAGAGAGTGCAACGAAAATAAGCCTCGCGCCATTATTTTAATTATCATTTCTTCTATCCGAGAAAAGAAAATGTAAAGAAAATTTTAAAGGTGTTTTCCAGAAAAAAGTTTTTAAATTGCCTATATTTTGCTCGAAAGTACACGAAAACTACTCATTTTCAAAAAATTGAACATTAACCTATTTAATATTTGTTTTTGTGTAACTGATTTTACTATGGAAAAAAGCTCTATCTTCAATATTATCGACGTAGGAAGAAGTAAAAAAAAAGCACTTTTGTAATTTGAAAAAATCTCAGATTTTAACGAACACGAGACCTACACCATTGTGTCTTAAGCGTCCTTAACGCTATTCGAGGATGAAGTTTGATCAAAAGATTTGGTGCCATTTTTGAAAAAAATTTAAAAATGTTTTTTATGCTTCATGTAAAGTATAATAAGAAATCAAAATATCCGTTTGAAACTTTGAAAGTCTCGAATTCATTCAGATCAGTTGAGGAATATCAATTTTGAAGAAATGGGCTGAACGGTTTAGGCGCCAGTGTTGATCAAAGACTTACGGATGAACGCATGTACGCATGTACGTACGAACGGACGGACGGGTCAGAGATGGAGGCGTTTTGCAATCAATCGATTTTTCGGTATTAAGGTCCAACAAAACATGGGTTCTGGCAACACCACGTGTTACAGAAATTTTTCTACTTTTAGCAACTGAATTTATATACTTTAACATTACCAGGGCCCCGCAAAAAGAGTTTTTCTGTCGAAAAGTCTCCGTTTTCCGGCGCACGATCGGCGCACATAACTTTCCCTTCTTACAAAGAACATTCGTAAGGGCGAAAAAGTAAAAAACATAGCGATTTTTAATTTTGTATACTAACGAACGTCATTCACACATCAATTGTTAAGGTTATAAATATTTACTATAAGTTAATAAATAAAAAAGGCAGTAATATGTAAGACAATTATTTCCTTCTGGAAAATATATTTAATTGAAAAACAATTTCAACAAAAAGTGTTATCTAAATATGTCTGAATGTGAACAAAAATACGTAAATCTAAAAGAATCCTAACTTGCTTACTGATGTCTAAAGAAGACGTTAAAACAAATGTCAAAACTTTGTAAAATAAAACAGAAAATGTATACCACAGTGAAATAAATGCAAAATTTATTAGGCGTATCAATTTTCATGGACCTAAAATAAATTTGGGATTTCAGGTAATATTCAAGCCCCCACTCCCCTCCCGGAATAATCCTGGGTGCGCATCTGCGTGTGACATCTGCATTACAGTTCAATTGAAAGGGAATTGACAATAAAAGAGGTTTGTAAGAACACATTTTATAATGTGATTTTTTTTCTCAACGCACGCCTCAGTCTAACTGAGAATGGAATAACACACCCTGAAATTTCACTCACTATCTAATAAGCGAATGATGCAAGAGTACACGAATAAGTTTTTCGTGAGTTTCGGAAATTGCACATCCCTACCGAAGATGATGAGGCGGTACGAATTTCGTTTATGATTGGCCCGTTCCAGGTTTCGAAAAGAGGAAGAATTAATTCGCCGAATATCCGTCTTATATTATGTCCCTAAATTGGCTCGAGGACGTGAAAAAATTAAATTTTATGCCTCTTCCGGGAAGATGATGACGTCTGAGTGCTTGATATGGTCGAAAATGCCATTTTCTAAATAACTTTACCAGGCACAATGATACAATTTATGAACTATTTCAATACTGATCTAAAGCGTGAAAATGTGAGCTTCTGGACGAGGAGTAAAAATTGCGCCGCAGGCGAAAATTTGATTGAAAATACTGATATTCTAAAACAGATTTCATCTAAGTAAATATTTAAAAGTGTAATTTTGTATATACTTTTCAAAAAAAAATAACAATTTTAAACAGGTTTTTTCTGTCTAAAACTATGGAACTTAAATGTTTAGTTGTCCGCAACTTTCTTAAGTTTCTTATAGCTACTATTTGTTTAGCTTTATATTATTTTGATGATTCTAATGATTTATATTAGTAATTTTACAATTATCAACCTACTGTAACCATGCTAAAGCAGGAGGCTATAATAATAATAATAATAATAATAATAATAAATTATAAATAATAATAATAAATAATAATAATAACTTTCTTGAATATAATTTCTTATGGACATTTAGCAATTCGGACTGACGTGGAAAGAGGATATGGTAAAATTTCTTGATGCAGACCAAAATTATATATTTCTCTGAATATTGCTAAATATCTAAAAACCTACATTATTTTCAGCCTGAAGATGGGGTTATTTTTAATAATTCTGGGTATTAATACCCAGAGGGTTGTAATATCCAGAATTATTAAAATGTGACAATTGTGCAGTTATTTTTAATAATACAAATTTTTCGAAATAATTGGGACCTTTTGCCGACATCAAGAAATGCGTGCGACATCAAAAATTGCGTTATCCTCTTTTCACGTCCGCCTAATATATGAACCAATGCCCATAAGAAATTTTGGAACTATGTAATTATTATGATTTTTCCACTCGTGAAATTAAAACCAATAGTGTTTAATTATACATTCAAAAAGCCCCCAAAATTCCAAAAACACCCAATGAAGGTGGCGTATATCAAAAAGTTTTTTTCTATCAGAATTTTCTTACCGCTTCTTCTTAATAGCCAATCATAAACCACACTCATCTATCTTGGAGGCTGTATACATCGATCGCTATATCGATGTTAAATCAACCGCGTATGTACTATAGAAATAAAATCTTTGATTTTAACTGAACTTTCAGTTATTTTCAATATTTGGGGCATTTTGGGACTCTATTGGAAATAATAGGACTACTCCACGAATGAAATTAAGTACCACTTGCGCTTTGGAAATTTCAGATAAATACCCTCCTCGCTTCGCGAGTCGGGAATATATCGACAATTTCGAAAGCTCTCGTGATACTATCTATGATCATCTCCTTGTAAGCTGGTGACGAAAATCCGCCTATCTAGAAACTCCTGTCAAGAAAGCTACGTAATATCACCCACTGCCACAAGCCTTCGTGGGTGTAAGGGTCCACGTGCCCGTCACCCTGCCAGAACTCGAAGCTAGAACCTTCCAGACGACACAACTACATACGTACGCCAGGATAGTCTCTCCGCACCGAGCCAAATCAGAGGCTCCTATTAAAAATTCCATTTATGTTGGTAGCAACCAGATCACTAGGAAACAAAGGAAGGAGACAAGACTCCCAGCATCAGTTATGATTGTGTTTGGTGTGCAATTTATGTTTTCGTTTGTTACAAGCTCCAGATCGTGCTAACAACATAATTTATATTGCTACCACTCTACCAGCCACTGGTGCAACTGTGGATAGACTTTAGTAGCGCAGTATACTATCATCCACTTACCATACCACAGGCCTTCGTGGGCGTGAGGTACCTCGGGCTCGTCACCCTGCCAGAACTCGAACCTAGAACCTCCCCGTCAACAAAGCAACGAGCTATCTCCCACTTACGCTGCCACAGGCCTTCGTGGGTGTGGGGAACCTCGGGCGCGTCCTGGTCGCACTTACAGTGCTTGCTGCGGTCACGGTAGTGGTGGTAGTGGCGGTGGTGGTGATGGAAGTGTCGCAGCTCGATGGACTTGTGGTGCTCCTCTTCCGTGGTGGGCTCAGGGCTGTCGTCCTTCTTCGATTTGTGCGCCTCCGCCGTGGGTGCGGAGACCAGCACCATCACCACCAGCAGCACCAGCACCAGAGCTGTTGGGCGGGACGGCATCTTGGAAGCGACTGGTATCACAGGCTCCAGGGAACGTGTGAGTGTGTGACGTGGCTGAGAATGACGGTCGACGAGAGGCAGATGTTTTAAGGATTACGGATCGGATTAGCGAAGAATTAAGCGGTGACTGGTTGTCACTATTGTCCTTTTTGTAACTTCGGGTCGCTGTCACCAGTGACGGAGGTTGAATTGTAGGTTAATACGACTTCATGCAGGTTAGAAATCATATTTTGCCCCCATGTAACTTAGATTACCTAACATATGATATTTCATTCTAAATTAAGTTATTATGATGTTCGCCGGGTTTAAAAACCTATATTAGATAGCAAATGTTTTGGAATATTGAAATTTTATCTTTAGAATGTATCTTTAAAATGTTCTCACACAGATATATGCAAGCTGGTGTATAATGACGCCGTTCTGCATGGTACAATATCACACGCGACATCTCGGCGAGATGCAGGAAAAGTACGACACTTTCATAATGTAAGAACACCATAAGTACAACATGAAAGAATATTAGCTTATGAAAACCATCTTAAATTGTTTATTTTAAAGAACATCTTATAAACTTGAATTATCCAGTTTTAAGTACTTTTAATAAATTTGCCCTGTATTAGTCAAATATTGCAATTTGAATTTTTAATTACAAAATTTTCAGCATGTAGTAATAATGTAATGACAATATATGATTATATGGTGTTTGGAAAGGGAGCTACACACTTTCCATGCAAATGTAAATATTGACTATTCAAAATATTTCCACACCGAAATCTAGGAAATAACGTGAATTTCTCAAACTGCATATAATTTCGGGGTCAAAATATAATTAGTTAACTTTTGTCATATGCAAATGAGGCAAAACAGGATTTTGTAGAAAATATAAAGTCACATACTCATATCTGAGATTATATTCTATGGCAAAATAAATCTATATAATTTGAGAGTGGCACCCAATCAAATGAGAAAAAACAACAATTTGTTAAGCATTAAGAAAATAATTTTTAAGAAATCGCCTCCATATCGATTTTGAGTTGCATATATTTTTTTGTTTCTAACCCACTAGCAGCACCAAACAAAGCTAGAAAGTCGAACAACGTTTGTGAACACCTAAGGAAAATCACCTAGGATGATCCCTTTCTGAACTTCCTCGTGCATTCAGAGAGATCCGGTGAAATCTGGTTGCAAGTCGGTCGCTGAAAGCCACGCATGACGTCAGAACGGAACGGTTCAGTTGCAGAAAAGATCAGGCTCCCAGTTGCGAAACGTTAACATCCATTTTGTTAGTTGGAATGAACAGGTGCTTGTACAGTCTACACTTTTTAACATCCACATCGAAATTACAATAAACAAATGTCCGTACTTGAAAATGTTATAAGTCCTTCTCAGGCTTAGCTTTCTCCAAAAGGTGTCTAACAAACATTTCTAGTCTAGACATCTTCATGGTAGAAAAAATAATTGTAGCCCAGAAAGGCGTTTTTACGCCTATTTCAGTAAATCCTAAAGATTCAGATTTACTCGAAAGTTGCAGTGTTAGATTTGCTTTTAGGTTTTCCTTGAATATGAAAATAATAAGAATATATTTTAGTAATCAAATACTTCTACTTTAGAATGTTTAGGCTACCGAACTATGTTTATAATAAAGAAGACAGGAAACTTCGAGATATCGAGATTCGGGATATCGAGGTTCGAGATAGAGAGGTTTCATTCTCCTTTTACTCACGAGTAATGGAAATGTACTTGTATTGAATCCAAATCTCCCCGCATACATAAGTTTTTTCCTCAATGGTAAAATAGTTGATCGGGAGCTCGTTGTAGACGTATTTTTTAGTCTGATTTCATTGTTGTTGATAGTCCAATGATTTATTATTGTTATATTGGTTTATAGAGAATTAAATTCGTAATAGGACATTAGGTAAAACAATCCGACAAGCAGTCTCCCCTCCGGAGCTGTTAAACATCACTTAAGCCGCTGATATTCTAAGATTTTTTGGTCACACATTTACTATTTTGGAGATCAGAAGCATAAATTCACATAAAAAGTTTTTTTATATCTTTCGATTTCATCGCAATCTGCAATTTTACGCGCATATTCAAGACTCGACAAGTTATTGGAGACTTGGGAGTACATAGCGTATTTGGGAACGACGAGTGCACTGTAATTCTGACGACCGGATGGTCCGATGGGTTTAGGTTCTGGCGGCCTAAAACTTGCAACCCAATTCTTTCATTCACAAATTTGCATTTTTCTTCATTTATAATTGCGTAGTAGATTTTTTCTTCTGCAGTAGAAATATCCAGTTTCGACTCTTTATTACTACTACCTTCTGAACGTTATAGAAGAGGGGAAATCATTACGAAACTGCTATGCAGAAAGGAAACCTTCCTGAGCAAAATAATATAATAAAGATTTGTTCGTCTAATATGGGAGAAGTCAGTGGTGATTTGTTTATCCTGAAATGATTAATCTTGTATAAAAAAATGTTATAACTGATATCATGAATAGGGAAACTTTCGGATCGGAATTTTAAAAAAACGCACAGAAAATAGAGATGGAATCAACAACATCCCAATGCACAAGGAGGCTGTGAAGTCTAAAAGAAAATGCTTAGCGAAAAATACCAAAAAAGACTTTAAATAACTCGAAAAAGGATTGTAAAAAATTGAAGAAAAGTTATATTCCCAAATGTTCTTACAGTACAAAAATTACTTGTGAAGAGTACAATTAACCGGGCATTTAACTGATAAATAGATATAATACACTACAGAAAAAACTAAGATCAAATGTGGAGAAATTTCGCACACTTCTTACGATGTGTACTTCTTGTGAGATTAATAGCAAAGATCAAGGGCAACAAGTAACGGATTAAAACAGTAACGAATAAATGCTGTCGCGGGAAACACGGATGAGAGGTGTAACACTATACGTCCGTGGAATTCCCTCAAGATACTTAGCCGTTTCCAAGAAACAGAAGAAATTCAAGGAACTGGATGTTGCAATAGAAACTCATCGCTTCTAGAAGAGACAAGCGTATCGTAGATGTAATATAAAATCTGTATAAGATATGTTGTTTCAGAGAGAGAATAATTGCTAAAATAATAAAGCTAGTTGATTAAAAAACATTCATATAATCAGAACGCTCTAGGTACGTTCGTTTAAATATCATTTAAAATAGCCTCGTGAGTTTCATCATTTGATAGTAATATTTTCTATTCTTACATCCACATTTTTTCTTCACATTACTTCACATTTTTTATTACGTGAATTTTAAAAACCAAACGCTAGAAGACTACGACTGTATGTAGTAGAGTATAATAAAAAAATATACAATTCACAATTTAGATGAGTTTTAAGTTTATGATTAATTCAATGCCGTTTTAAACGGTTTGAAATGATTTAAACTTCCGGCTATCAGTACTCGTACAATACTTATTTACGTAACTAGTAAATAAAGTCTTTAGTCTACGACTAAACTCTTGATGGACGAGACGGCCATAGGATCAGAGCCTGGCATTATGAAAGTTCTTTAATTCAAATCAATTGAATTCAATTTTTATCCAAATCTCACATTAAATTTCCTTTCCTTAATACTTAACATCCAATCACCCTAATTTCATTTCCAAATGCAGAAATCGGAGTTCGGATAATTGGCATTGTTGGTTCTGTACCCTGTAACTCCATCCCTCGCAATCTCTTGCAGGATCCATCAACCGAGCCAGCGGCGAGCGATATGCTAATGATTGATGGGGGAAGGAGGGGCAGACGGCGTGACGTCACGACGGAAGAGCTTCGCCCGCGGGCGACGGGGGCGGCGCCGCCAAGGCCCCCGCCGCCTCCAAGGCTGGCCCGCCAAGCGCGCACTGCACGCTCCGACGCCGTCGCCTGCACGGCGTGGCGGGGCCCGCTACCTCTGCACACGGCCCCGGCCCCGCTCGAGCCCTCGTCGTCGCCCTCGTCGTCGCCCTCGTCGTCGCCCTCGTCGTCGCCCTCGTCGTCGCCCTCGTCGTCGAAGGCGGATTGGGCGTCTTTCACACCCTTGCGTTGGTTGTGCGTTGTGCTGTGGCAGACGCGTCGCGGTGGGATACTCTTACTTTAGATACGCACTCCTACCTCCGATTCACTCCCCCATTCACTTGACTCGCACTGGAAGAGGTGGCTCAGGAATCAACTCCTGTCACTGCAGGGCCTCTGACCGGGAGGTCCTTAGTTCGAGTCACGACGGTGGCAGGACTTCCGACACTAGCTACAGAGGCAAGTCGAGTTCAGTCGTTGTCTGGGGGAGAATTATATTGGTCAGCTGCTGTGAGCGGTTTTTAATGGTTTCTCCGGTCAATGCAACCTAACAAACGGGCCACGGTCCGCGCGCGATCTTTCCTACATCTTCTTTCTCCTATCCTCACCCCGACATATACTTACACAAGCACACATGCCAGGAGACCGGTCGATAGCTTAAGAGCTTGGCACAGCTGAGGCGGTGCCCCGCCCTCGCTGGTAGGAGGTGCCTGGTTAGGGACACCCGCTAGCCGACGGTAAGTAGGATGTAGATTTCACCACCCAGCGAGGGAAAATCACCGCTACTTTCCGTGGGAAACATCCCCTCCGCTTACGGGACCTTAGCTGTTGACGGGCTCGGAATCATTAGACACTTCGACCGGCGCGCTCCAAAGCCTTTTGTCAGAGTACTGCTCCGTCATTCGACTGGTATTGATGGGAAAAATCAAGGAAAACCAGCAATAATCTTGCAAGAAATGCATGAATTCTCCCCAGACCGCAGAAGAATTTGACCTAGGTATTTCACCAGAGCCGAAAATCCTGTCACTGTTGGGGTTCAAACGTCACATCCTCAGAACTGCTGCATTGATCTTCTGAGGAACTAGACGATGATACATAAATAAAAACTTGCGCTATTGGGCGGTAAAATCGAATGTCTATATTGGCGCTCAAACGCTCCTGAGGAAAGCAACCGCAAATTACTCCAGGAATAAGTTGCCAATGAAACTCTTCACACAAATGGTGGCTTTCATTTATATGGAAAACTGCTTTAGGGTCTATATCCTAACAGTCTTAAAACGTGAGGTATCTCCGACCTTTGCGGTGAATACCCTTACCCTCACCCTAAACTATAAAAAGAAGGTCGCCAGGCAGCCGGCCCGCCGGAACAAATGCTGCCACCCACCCGCCCGTTATGATTGCGAGACCCATCTGCCGAAAGCAGAGAGCTCTTTTTGCCATCGCTCTTTTCCACCGATCGTCGTTCTCTCACGTACGGTACCTATCCGGTCCGTAGCCTAGTTTCCCATCCCTCGCTATTGCAGACAATGCGAATTGTGCCTTCTGAAAGACGCCATGTAGACCCACTAACCATGATAGTGAGTATGTTACCAACCTAACTTCATCGTACCAAAGCGTGTTCAAATTGAGTCAAGTATCTGGGTCACTTGACGAGAATTGAGCTTCTTTCGGACTTAAGATGTTAGGCTGTTTATTTCTCAGGAGGTTCAGCATTGCTTGTGCGATCGCTTTGTAATTATTGGACAACGTACATTCTAATCAAATGAAGTAATATTGATAAATATATTATATTTATTTACCGGAGAAGCAGAATGCGGCCTGCTATTTGTTACTCAGATTTCTTCTGGTAAACAATTCGGGAGAACCGAGGAGATTGACACGCGCCTGTCCGCTGGCGAGAAAGTCACTTTTTCGTATCTTTCCAGAACATTACAACAACAACAA
>BOPP01000007.1:5191629-5204310 GCA_017312745.1 Gryllus bimaculatus
CAAATCCACAAACAAAATGTGACTCGACCAGCAAATTTCGAATCTCTGCACCCTCTTAGGTTTCATTGCAGTTCTGTGTGGCACCCAATTCCCCAACAGCCCCACTAGGAAGGCCCGACGAAGGGCGATTAGTGGGTCGCTCTTCCCGCGGGGGTGTGGCCCCGGGGAAGGGGGTCAGGCGGGTGGCCCACAGCCCGTACCCGCACGCGCGGGCGGGCGACGCACGCCTATAAACGCATCCCACACGCGCACGCGCTCCAGCATTCCATGCACGGCACGGCACGGCACGGCACGCGAGCGACATGGCGGCGCACGACAGGTAGGCGGCACGCGCCCAACACTGCAATGCACGTAAACAGCACGGCGGCCTTCAGTTTTGGCAAGGTTGGGCTCTTTTCAGTCGCCCACTTAATTGGATTTAAGATGTAAAACATGGAAGAAACAAATGTTTAGAGCGTTTAAATGACATTAATCTGTGCCATGGAACAAGTTTTTTTTTCAAAAAATTAATCTTACATCTTACAGCAGGGGTTTCCAACGGGTCAATGACTTTTAAAAGGGGCAATTGATGATTAAAGAGTCGATTGGGGATTGGTAACCGTACATGCACCGACGACTGTAAGAAAATTCAAGATATCATTGATTACAAAAAATGTTTATGAAATTGTACTTTAATTTTCTTTACTTTTACAAAGCTGTAAAACATAATACGAGTAATAAATTACAAATTCGCTAATATTTTGGAATTTTGCATCATCCACATCAATAAAATAAATATTTAGTGAGATTATAATCTGTGATTTTGTTTTTGAAATTTCTAATGTTTGTAAGTTTAAAAATACGTAGAAACTGTACAAAAAAAATAATTTCACAATTTTTCCAAACCTTGTCCATGATATTTATCAAATAGTTATATTTAAGTCAGTAATTTGTAATTATTTGAATTACGATAATTTCATAAGACGTATATTGTAAAATAATTCAAGGGATTCCATGAAGCAAACTATTTTTTAAAAGGTGTCGGTGCAAGAAGGGAAAAAGTTGGGAACCCCTGTCCTACAGTAATCGGGTAGGATGCGTGTGTTCCGTCGGCCCGTCCGGTCGACCGTTTGGGGCAAGCGGGTTGTCATTTAACTCGTCTGAGGCAATGGAAGGGAAAATGGCATTTTTTTCATCCTTCAATTCTAAGTGTAAACATTTATTAATGAAAATGAAAATATATAAAAAATAATTTAGAGCATTGGTGACTCTCTCGAAATTAGGATCTCCATATTTTGGTATCGTTTGCTTTCGACACAAAGTAACTACGTAGTGGGCAAGGTAGACATTTCTCCAAAATTCTGTTTCAACTGTAGTTGAAATGTTAACAAATTAATTATTAAACTGTCAATTTAATAGTTAAAAATATACCAAAAATTAAAACAATTAAGCAATATTAACTCGTACCACCCAGCACTTAGGTTGTACACAAAAGCAACATTACACGTCACCAAATCTGCTATACATTGTTTTCCGATGCCAAGAAAAACTATTCATCAAATTAAATAATTGATTAAACAATTACATTCAATTAAATATGTTTACTGACAAACATTTATTACGCCGTTATCCAGTTTTCTAATGCGGTCGTATTCATCAAATTGATGCCATGTACTCTCATTCAGGAAATTGTATCATATTAGTAGTTTTGGGCGATGTCTTTTGAAGTTAATCTCGAGTGGCTAAGTGAGATGTGTACCACAATTACTTATGATGTATTATAAGTATTACGCTAACTGAAAGTGTCGGCGAAATTAGATTTGTACGGCATTCACGAGTATTATATCCCAAGACTCCTGTCTCATCGCCATGATTTCATTTAAAATTATCATTTATGTTTAAAAAATCATAAAATGTCAAGATGAGTTCTTTTAATATTCAAATACACAACAGGTGAATGATTATATTAATCATTCACAAAAGAAATATTGGTACTCGTATGTAAAAGTGGCACGAATTAATATTCTTCCGTCGCTATAAAACATTGTATACTTACTTTTTACATGATTAATCTAGTTAATGAGGGAAAGAAAAATTCCCAACCTTGTCAAAATAAAAATTACAGTTATAAAAATGTATGGAAGATGCCATTTTTAGCTCACAAATGATTTAAGATACACTTAATTCACCTAAATCACAACAATACATTCATGTAGTTTTTTACTTCGGAATGTAATATAATGTAGTTGTCCTCATTCCAAAGAGTACTCCAGATGTTAACGACACTTGAGTATCAATTCTTGTAGTTGAGCACACAAAGCTCGCGACATTCCTATCAAGAAGTAGGGTGTCTCATCAGTCAATAAACTATGATTTTGTCATTAACAGAAAGTTTATAAATTTGGGAGTTTTAGCCGATAGCCTGAAAAGGGTATTTAGTATTAGATGAAAATGAGATACCAAAACTTCCATAATTAAATTAAGTATATTGATTTATTATTAACGAACACCAAATATTCTTCTGAAAAGATTCCCCATCCTAGCGATTCAGATGTAGCCGTTTCTCTTTGAGTCCATATTTTATTGGACCATGCGAGAGACCCACTCTACCACACACACTTGCTGATGACTATAAAGTTACATCTTTTCTTTTAGACGGTCTTCCAACCCTGGTTCATCTACCTGTTTCAATACTACTTTTTCATGTATGTATAGATTATATCTGATGTATATCTCTTTACTTGTTTTAATCATTTGATAATATAAAAGGTTGACGCAAGTTGAAACTGAGATCTAATCCTCTTCAATTACTCAAGAAGAAGAATTGTGTAAAATTACAAATCGTATTAAACTGGCTAAAACGTGTGTTGCAGAACGATATTTATAAAATTGTCAACTTTGTCCAGTGATACATTCTGACACGAACAGCAAACGCGTGCTTTGCCGACTTATCTTGACAGCGTAAATAGTATAACTTTGTCCCAAACGAATAAACGATTGAGGCATGTGCACTATTTGCTGAATGCTTTAGGATCAAAAAGAACTTGCGACATCATAAGACCTCCCTAGTAGTGAATCAACCCTACCGATAGTAATCTCCACCGAGTTTGGAAGAAAGTAACCCACAATTGGAAGAAATTAACCCATCTTTACATAAGAGTTTTGTTAGTTGTGCATTATGTAGAGAGAAAAATATACCGTTGAATACTCGTATTATTGTATTCGAACTTCTGCCTCTTTCTCAGCTCATATAAGAATCTATATGAATGTTTTATAATCCCACAATTCTAAAACAAACTACTTTATTTGGAAAAAGTTAAGTAAGATCAATCAGGATTTAGTATTTTATGAGACTGTAAATCGTTTTCTAAAATTATATTCGCATATTATTCCTTAATGTCATTTACTACTGACTAGCTAACTGCCGGGAGAAATTTTTACTACATTAAAGGTTGATCACAGCTCTCGGTTATGACGTAGTTTTCTGCACGGATTTCTTTTCTAAATCAAGTGATATCGAGAATTTCATTAACTTCGCTTCCTTGTTCATTATTCGCATCCAATTTTACAAGCAGTGGGTTCACTTTCATTTACTTTCTCAATATTTTAATTAACACGCAGGTGTAATATTTCAGTTTTAACCAAAATACATGAGTTTTATACGCAGATATTGCATAAATGTTTTTCTTCAATATGTTTCTTTGATTGCATATATACAAATTGGATGACGATTGGAATTAATGAATTTTGTAAATATTGATTTGTTTCCAAAATAAAAGTTTAATTTAATTACCTAAAAATAAGAATGAATAACATTTCTCTTTAGAAGTATGTTCGGGACTTAAGCTATAATCCTCGAACGTTCTCTTGAGCTCTCATTTCACTGGGTGACAGTAGTACACAGCACCCAGAGATGGGTGGGCAATACTATCAACTCAACTACAGCTTGTTTGTGGATGCAAAAATTTTCTTTCCAAGTAATTCTTATTATAACGCTCGTTTCCTTTATTCATAATTCAACTGTTTTGATTGAGAAAAGCCGAGAAGGATTCTGGAGCTCAAGTACACTTTCACGAATATCATATATGTAACTATTTGTGTTTGATATAGAATATTTAAAACTCAATGTAGAGCATATGATACCTTAAAAAGCTGAAAGGTGTCTTTTGAAATACTTATTTTCTTTTTTGCTTTCAATTGAATTTTGAATTCGTGAGTCATTTTCGACTTACACTCGCCATTCATTTTCTGTCTCCGATAGCAACAGACCCCCGGCAAACGGTACCCATGTCATCCGTGACTCTAAAAGACACCTGCCAACTGCCAATCGAATTGCGTGGGCGAGGTCGTTTTGCTGTTTCCGGTTGCGGAGTTCCGCTGGGAAGGTCGGCCGTTGACCTATTTGGCTTGAATGGCTGCGTCACCTCAGCCCGGCTTAGGTGGCTCAGGACATCAACTTATGTCAGTGCCTCTGACCAGGAGGTCGTTGGGTTCGAATCCCGACGGTTGTAGATTTAGGTCGAATTCAGCCGCTGTCTGGAGGACCGGTCGGCTGCTCTGATTGGTATTTTTCGGAGGTTTCTCCGATCAACATCAGGCGAATGCCGGAGCAGTACTCTAACAAACGGGCCCCGAATTGCACGCGATCTTTCCTTTCTCTTCCTAGTCCTATCCTCACCCCTTACTTACACACACGTACACTCCCATGCACAACACTACCACACATGTCGGGAGACAAGTCGGTGGCTTATAGCTTGTCCCGAATGGGACGGTGCCACGCTGGGAGATACCTTGTTCGGAATAATATTCGCAAGCCGAAGTAAGCTGGGGTCGGAACTCGCCAGACATCGGGGGAAGTTCACCTCCACCTCCCGTGAAAAAACATGCACAACACTTACGGAACTAATGACCTTAGCAGTTGACGCAGTTAGTATTACGATAGTCTACGGTCAAGGGTTATGTTAGCAATGCCTCTATCGTATGTAATTGCTTTTCAAGCCTTTCTCGGAATTCATGTACTTTGTTAAATATATAACACAAATGAAATCGTTCTTAATATTTATTCTATATTAAGGGAAAATTTAGATAATTCATTATTTATAAATTAGTTTTCGCGTTTTATTAACATTCATGTGAAAAACTTGACTATTTTATTACAACAATGTAAGTGTAAATGTGTAATCTCAGTACAAACAATTTCTCTTAGTAAAATTGTAAATAATATATTAAAATAAATAAAATCATAATTCAGGTCCTCCTAAAACGTAATCCATATTGATAAACGATCGCAACAAAAAGCGACACTCCTTGGTAATCTATAATTTTTCTTTACAGGCTGAATCTATGAAGAGTCGACATGGATTTGACATATAAATTTCTGTACTCATCTGTAAAGTATTTAATAACTGTTTATATATGGCAAAACATATTTTTTGGTTGATTAATAATTTTATTGTCATAGGTCTGTAATTATGGTAGCACCAGCTTTAAGCAAACAAACATCATACGAAAGATATAAACCAACTCAATCTCACATCGACTTTTTACTTCGTTGATCTGAAGTCGACTTTAATTGCTTTGACGTTCGTTTTAAAATATCAAGTTAAGGACGCATTTGTGCAGTAGGCAGGGAAAGGGAGATAAGATTACTACTTTTCAAAAGACAGGTATAAACTTTAAAAACCTTTCACACGATCAGAAATAACTTTTAGTGAATGTTAAAATCGCTAATTCAAAAATATTTGATTTTCTGTAGATCATTTAATTCCTTGTCGCAGAGAAATATATGACCAATATCTCCGCAACAATGTACATTTAATTATCTGATCCCCTTTCCTTTTCACCACATATTTCTTTAGATTATTAAATACTGTAATATTATGTATTCCTTGTTCTTCAATGGTATACATTTCTGCTTAGATGTTACGAAACTTTAAAAAGTAAATCAAACGTTATTAATGAACTGTTACTCTGTCGCCACGACAAAGTTTAATTTTAACCTCAACAAGTCTACGATTTCTGCAACCAAGTTCATGTTTGTTAATTTACATCTAAGATAATCAAAAGCGAAAGCACAAATAACGTTTAAAAAAAATAAATCACTTCTCGATTTTAATATATGCTAATCTATTAAATTAAAGAGAAATTAGTGCATTTAGTAAGTATTCAAGACAATTGTTTTATTGGGGAAAACTTTTGTGACAAAACTGCCGTGGGTCTCTGGATCAAAATCTAATTCACTCTGTTGCACGTGACTATAAGGGTTTTTTATTGCCTGGGCTTCGTGTATCTATATGAGACCTCCATAGGGAAGCCGCAAACGAGAGTGCTGGCGACCGAATTCCAGGTATTTCACTCTCTCCGCCCGCATGTTGTATCTGCAATGCTATCCACGCAGTGACGCCTATCCTGCAGTAATTTGGTCTTTGAATCTAATTCATATATTTACTCTTAGAATATAACAACGAATGTAATACTCTTGTATGAAACTTCAACTGATTAAAAATATTAACAAAAAAACAGTCTTCAAGAATCCTGCAATAATCTACTTAAGAATATACGGATAAACAGTTCAATAGCTTTTTACATACAAAGAAAAAATGCTTATCCTTAACGGAACACGTGAATGCAAAATCTTTATTATTAGACTTCTTTCAACGAGTGTTTGTTGTCACAAGGTACTAGCTGTGTCCTAATCTGTGTGTATGAGATTGAAAATTCAGTCCCGTCAGTTCACTGAGTATGAGAGTTCTGTCGGCAGGTGCAGTGTGAGAATAGAAAAGAAGTGTGAAGATGTGAAGAGCACAAGTGCATGTATTTGCATTTTTAGTCAAAATCCAATCATTGTTATTTTGGTATTTTTTCCGAGTTTTTAGGTATGTAAAGCAAAATGGAGGCAGCATAATTTTCTTTCGATTTCTGCGCGCAGTGGAAACCAGTAACGCAGATTATTAAAAATTAAATAATTATTGCGCGCTCCTTACCTTCCCACCCTTATCTTCGCTTCTTCCATCCTCTGCGCCTCCACGCGCCCCAAAACGCCTCTTTCCCTTCCTGGCCCCCTCTCACCCTGCTTTATTCCGTGCGCCGTCCCTTCTGCCTCCAGCCTGCCCCTCTTCACTGGAACTACATTTCAAATTTGACCTTGAATTATCTATCTATCTATTTACCGGTTTTTTACAGCCTTGGCCGTATTCCGCATCCCAATTTCCATGCCTCTTTATCCCAAACATCGTTTTCTTCCATTTCTCTTTTTTTCCATGGACTGTCAGTTATTGGCCATGTTCCATGTTCTTTCTCGGATCTTCCCCTGTTATCTTCTTCGATTTGATATCCACTCCAAACTTTTTGAGGACGTCTACCGATGTTCAACCTTTCTCATATGTCCATACCATTTTAGTTGTCTCATTTTCGATTGTATTCGGCTCAGGTTGTTTTGCAACTTTCATTTTATTCTTATTTCATCATTTCTTATATTTATCTAACAAAGCAAGTTTACATCTACCTTGAATTATTCCAGCCCAATTTACACTCTCGGAATAGATTACGATTTATTTACTGGAAACATTTAAGGTCTTTTAGAAGAATAGTATGAACTGTGGATCTTTCTTCATGGTTTTCGTGACAACGACGAACAACTGAAAGAATGCGCACATAAATTCTGCTTTAGAGGGCGGAATAGGAGATTTTTTTGAAATCTTATGTAGATAGTGGGTTTGAAGGTCAGATGTGCCAAATTTGAGTTTGGAATAAATATTTACTTATATTATAAGCTAGTGGGGCTAAAATAGCACGACGTACCACTTTCTCGCCAGTACTTTCACGCAAAATTACGCGAAAAGTAGTCAAATTTTCGAAAACTTTTACGTGACCTAATTTCAAAATCTATCGTTAAAAAACAAATTTAATTACGTGATCACATCTGTATCTTTAATATTTTAGCTGTACAAAGACAAAAAATTATTTTTTGCGTTTTTCGAAAAATTCGAGTTGTCAACGAACGTAAGACCTTCACTATTCTCTTTAACGTTCTCCACAACTCATAAAAAAATTTAATCAAAAACGTTGAAGCCATTATTTATTTGGAAAACTTTGAAAATGTCCTAGTTGCTTCAAGTAAACTACTCCTTTCCAAGATTAAAATATAGTTTTAAAATTCAAGGAGCTGCTAGATCGGACAGATCGATTGGAGAATACCAATTTTGGAGAAAATCGGCTGATAGGTTTAGTTGTTCGCAGACGGACGGATTTCGACGGATGGACAGACGTTTTGCCGTCATTCGATTTTTCGGCGTCTAGCACCCACAAAACATGGATTCAGGCGACACCTCGTATTAGGGATTTTTTTCTAAATTTAGCAGCTGGACGTATCCACTTCTTCGTTACCAAAGCCCTGTAATAAGTGTTTTGGGACCGAAAATGCGCCGTTTTTTCCCCTCAACATTACATGACTTTCTCTCTACTGCACAAGCGGTAGCGAAAATGTAAAAAATAACATTATTATTTTTTAACGAGTAAATAATGATATGATAAGAGTAGCCTAAATTACTCCCCACAAAATATATCCCTTTTCAGTGAAAACGGCATCAAAATCAGTTTATCCTTTTTCAAGGATAGTCTGGACAGTCACAAAGTCACAACATTGTAAATATAAATTGAATTGATCATATCGTTCATGTAAACATTAAAGCATAAAAATTCAGTCATTTTAAAATCACATTGAGACACTTCAATTTTATAAGTTAAGGTACGATAATTCTGACAAAAAAATAACACTTGCGCGTAAGTGTAAAAAAGGCTAGTACTCCCTGAAACTCAATTTAATCATTTTGCCTCTGAAATTACTATTTAAAAATATATTTTATGTTCAAGTTGGACGAGTCATAATTTTTTGACTTTTTATATCCATATTTGTATTGTCAGTTCAGTCATGTGAGGTTTTTTGGCACTCAATGGTTCATAACGAATTCGAGGGTGGGCGGAGGCCCTATTCACATTCATTGAGCAAAATTTGGCTAACTTGTACTAGAGCTGTCTCACGGTTATATTGTTATTCAGCCAACTCGAGAATGTTCGCATGCCCCAGCACATTTATGAAGTTAGAATGAAAGAATACTAAGGTTTAAAACTTCCTAAAACATCGGTAAAAGTTGGTAGAAATACTGTTATTAACAGCTAAATAGCTAATTGAATTGTGTGATCATTTCAACAACCATTGGCATCTTTTGACATGAGTATCTAGTAGATACTGTCAAGGCATGAAGCGTCTAGAAAGAACTATAGATGGAGAAGTATAAAATAATTGAAAATGTAAGAAGTCGACTCGTGTTGCCAGCCCAGTCATTTTATACTCCACCACGAAAGACAAAGAATTGTTTTTGTGAATCCCGTACGCCCATTAAACATCATAGTGCTGTCAGTTGAATAACATCAACTTCTTTCGCTGTTCCACGTCTTACGCTGGAAAGAGTGCACACTGCATCCTGACCTTGCGGAATGTTCCCACGCTTTATGAAGCAAAGGTTGCTTCCTGGTGCCATTAACTAAACTCATCCGCCTTTCTTCAAGGTCTTTTTTCTTTTTTTGTAAGTTTTAAAGGGAGGCTTACTGACTCATAAATGGAAACTCCTTTTGCTTTTGTTTTTATCTGACATATTAGATTATTATCTCCCGGACAGTTTATTAATTGGCAAACTGAACGACGACAGCGTGTGAAAAATATAATAAAATTTATACTTGGATCTCAATCCTATTCCTCTTCGTAGACTATGCCTCAATAACACTAATTCTAGCTTACTGTAATACACATCGCCAACGTGAAATTTCTCTCGGATTACCAAACTTCTGCAGCCTGTTCAGGATCTACTATGAATATACACATATCAACAACACTAACATTGAGCCATATATATTTATATTGTCCAGGAACGGACAGGGCGTGTATTTATTGTTAATAAACGAAAACCAAAACTGATTATCCTCTCGTTTATTATTTCAGTAGTATGTGTGAGTTTTGCGGCTCTCAGACGCAACCAATCTTTATGTAGGTCTCTAAAGAAAGATAATTTCACAGAAACTGTGATGAATTGTACATTGACTTAAAAAAAATATGAGGGATTTGTTGGAAAAAACAAGAACAAAATATTAATGTCAAATGTAAACCGCAACACACGGGCACCATTGTTAAATTCTATTGGTTAAATACATCCTAAACGAAGCGTTGCAGGGTCTTAAAACTCGTACCTTTGAGACGTAAGGTCTAAAAAAAACGTACTTCACGCTGTAATCTAAGGGTATGAAATCATCTAGGACATTCTATCGCTTCTCGATACTACGCCACATGTTCAGAGACGTGCACACTCTTGGAACTATTTGTAAAATTCAACTAATTACTTGATATTCTATGCGACTGAATTTAACCGGTGTACCTTTCTGTTCGGTAATAAAGTAAATTCACGGAGAAGGTTGAGTGCTCTGTTTTGTTCAAACAGAAGAGGAAGCAGGACAACAAGTCCGATCAGCGTAAGATGAATCAACGCAAGGCTAAGCAGCGCAACCAGACGAAGCACAGCGACAGGAGACTAGGCAGTATATACTCAGCGTGGTCTACTACTCCACACAATTACTTGTTCTACCAGGGATGGACACCTAGGCTCTTGGCCTTTACCCGTTTTCCCATCTGGCGCATGCACACCTTCAGGCTGGTATCCGAATCCCACCAGAACACGGATACCCTTTTTGGGATACTTCCGAATTAAGCCTGGGTGGGGCCTCTCTGCCAGCTCAGAGCTACTATCTTTCCAGGCTAGAAGTCGAATTAAGCGCCAATACAATGCGCCGGGACAAGTCCCTCCCCACCAAAAGTATCGACGAAGATGGCGAATGCAAGTGCCTATGAGGAAGCCACCCGGGTTAGGGCCTGGGGAGCTCGTGGCCCCCAACCCGTCTCCTCGCTGTCTCCGCCTTGGAGCTATCGACGTGAGTACCGCCGGAACCTACGCAACCCTAAAAGAGAGTTCATGCACCAAGTCGGACTTTTATATGTGGGATCGGGGACATCCCTTCTCCATTCCTGACGAACGTTCGGTGGCGAACCATTTCCTCACTGCCTCCATCTTGAAGCTATCGACATGAGTACCGCCGGAACCTACGCAGCCCCGGAAGGGGGTTCATGCTCCCAGTCGGACTTTTATATGTGGGATCGGGGGCAAGTCCCTTCTCAATACTGACGAAAGGTCTGTGGCGAACCACTTCTTCACTGCCCCCATCTTGAAGCTAACGACGTGAGTACCGCCGAGAGACTCTGGTCCGGGTGCACGTCTCTAAAGTCATCTAGACCCTTAGGATTGCTCCGTCTGCCCCTCCCCCTCTACGTGGACGAGACGAGGCAGACGAAAAACGATCTACGTAATTTCCCAACGGGCTTACTGCAGCACTTCATTTTCATAGAGCCGACCCACACCCCAAAAAGCATCCTTTTTCCACTGAGCGATGACGCAACGGCGCCGCTCTTGGCCCTGCGCGCCGGGTGCGAACCCCGGCCTCGCACGCGGGAAGGCCGCCCCGCGGCGTTGCCTTCGCCTTGTCCACCACCGCGCGCACACGCGACACGGCGCCCGCGGCAACGCACGGCTACCAAAGAGGCCGTCGGTTCTAGGAATGCGACAACGATTTCTTTTGTGCTTCTTGATCGATTAGTGATTCTGGGCGCTTCAACCGCAAAGGTCATTTGCCCCGAAAGAGTAGCGCATGGGTTCTTGCTCGTGAGATGGCGGTGATTTTTCCCCGTTGAATGGTGACATCTACTATCGTCTAGAGAGGTTTCCCTGAACCAGGTATCTCACACTAGCGGTCTCCCGGCATGTGTGGAAGTGTTGTGCATGTAAGTGTAAGAGCGTAAGTATGGGATAGGATAGGACAAGGAAAGGGAAGGGAAAGAAAGATCGCGCGAGATTCGTGACCCGTTTTTTAGAGCACTGTTTCCCCATTAATCGCGGAAAGCTACTGAGCAGCTGGTCGCTACAATTCTCCTCACGACAGGGACAAAACGAGAACAAGCTATCTATGTAGTCTCGAAAATCCTGCCACCGTCGAGACCTGAAGGTTAGACCCCCCGATCATTGGCGCTGTAGTGACATCAATTGATGCTCTGAGCCACCTCTCCCGGTATGCGCCATCGAAGTTAATGTTTTCGAATCATTAATGTTATTATATAAAAGCATCGATGGATTTTACATCGATATTTTGAAGCCGTAGTTTTATAACATCGACGTTTTGTATTGTTTTTTTACATGGTTGATAATTTATTTTTTTAAAACAAGGGTACCATCATCATATAAAATTTGTAATAAATTTGAGATATCCATAAATTGGACATTCTAGATATCTAAGTGAGCAAGAGTGAAGAATAGCTAAAACAGTGTTATCGTGCCATGAGCTCTCAGCGCAATTACCGTCGGGAAAGGAAACCACTCCGCTGTTTCCCATAGTGATGACGTAAACTTAAAAATATAAATAAAAGTTAAAATAGAAATAAAAAATAACATTTTTATATTTATTTATCTAAATCTCTCCTCATAGTATTTCATGTGTAAACCGTTCAGTGCTACTTTGACTACCTAGTTCTTCCTTGTGGCGAGGTGATTAACTGCGTGGAAGAGTTATTTCTTCGTGCTAATAACCGCGCAACTTTTCTTGACCGAC
>BOPP01000007.1:5224457-5253706 GCA_017312745.1 Gryllus bimaculatus
TGAGGATGAGGGAAGGGATAGGAGAAGAATAGGTAGGAGAAAGAGGATAGGAAGAGATGATAGATATATTCAGAGAGAGTGAGAAGATGCGGGATAGGCAAGAGAAGAGAGGATGGGGATAGGCAAGAGAGAGCGAAGATGCGTGATAGCAAGAGAGAGGAGAATGGGGATAGCAGAGAGAGAGATGGGGATAGGCAAGAGAGAGAGATGGGATAGTGCAAAAGAGAGAGAGATGGGATTAGGCAGAGAGAGAGATGGGGATATGGCAAGAGAGAGAGATGGGGATAGAGCAAGATGGGATAGAGGCAGATAGCAGAGAGAAGAGAGAATGGGATTAGGCAAGAGAGAAGAGAGATGGGATAGGACAGAGAGAGAGGAGAGAGAATGGGGATAGCAAGCAGAGAGAGATGGATAGCAATAGAGAGAGAGATGGATAGCAAAGAGAGAGATGATAGCAAGAGAGATCTCTCTAACGACGCGGCGTCACCCGGACAGCCTAGAAGTAATGGACTCGAGCCGCGGAAGCCTACGTGTAAACTAAATTGTAAATTAAGATTAATTACGTTGCACACTTTCAAGAATAACAGGGTAACCACTCTATTTCAATGACAATGACATTTCTATGACGCTGATTTTCCCAGGTTATCCTCGTTATTCCCTTATTTTTCCATGACAAACTTTGTAATGAATCATAAATAAACTATTCAATAAAGCATGACCTTGGAGGATATTAAATCATATTTATTCACTGAGCTCTTTTCGCCTTTGCATTCCTGATTCTCTTGCACTAATTTATTCTGAGAGAGAGAGAGAGAGAGAGAGAGAGAGAGAGAGAGAGAGAGAGAGAAAGAGAGAGAGAGAGTTTAACTTCGATTCAAATACACAGTATGTTTCTTCATATATTTTTCAGCACTCATATTGCCCCGTAAATACACAAAACAACAATATTTGCGAACCAAATAAATTAGTCGGTTGTTCTCTTATGAAGCGCATAGTTTCGTGATATTATTCACAAGTAGTCCCAAAATGCAGTTTTCGTAGAATTGTGTGGCGTTATAACAATATAAAAACTCAGATTTGGCAGAAGCAAAGAAAAATCTGGCGGGACACTGGTACACACACCGCAGATGCCGTTTTTTCAGGACGTATGACAACCCTACTAGTCTTGCAAATGTAGTGCATATTATATCTGAGGAGACGGTAATTCTCTCCCGCTGGAATGTGAGGTCCCGCGCTCGCTTCAAGCCAGCCTTCGTTATTGTCATCTTCTCCTTCCGACGCAACAGCTCATTTCGACGTAGCTATCGAGTTAGAATCGAAAATTCTTCCCCGTCGAGACTAACTCTAACGATGTTGCCTCTGAGTAATCGAAGGTTGTACGATGTAGAGATTCGAATAATCCAAATTGCTTCAAAATGTTATTTATCATCCAATCGGAGTTCCAATACCAAAATGTAACTCGTAATGAAGCTCCCGATTGGATGAGAATGTGTGTGTGTCTCTTTCTCAGTCTCTATCTCTCTCTCAGTCTCTATCTCTCTCTCAGTCTCTATCTCTCTCTCAGTCTCTATCTCTCTCTCAGTCTCTCCGTCTCTCTCTCCGTCTCTCTCTCCGTCTCTCTCTCTCTCCGTCTCTCTCTCTCTCCGTCTCTCTCTCTCCGTCTCTCTCTCCCCTTCCCCCTCTCTCCCCTTCACCCTCTCTCTCTCCCCTTCCTCCCCTCTCTCTCCATCTCGTGGCCTTGAGCGCTACTTGGAGTACACTCTAGAGCGCTGGCGCTGACAGATGTGCGTGTGCGTCGTTTCTGGTTGCAGCGCAGCTGCAGGAGATCCGCGCAGTGCGCCTGTCGCGAATCCTGTGCGACACGGCGGACGAGATCCTCACCGTGCAGGTGTACGCCATGGCGCTCCCCGACCCCGAGAGGTAACAGCCACTTCTAAACACTCTCATTCATCTCTCACACAAAAACAAACACCGCAAAAAACACACGTAAAGTATTGGGATCCTTTTAGGGACGCAAAGTTGGATTTCAAATTAGTAGTAACTAAAGATATCTCTACGAACTAAAAAATATGTGTTTGTGGACAGTGTGTATCCAATTTATCTCTTCTGGGTATCCCCACTCCGTAGAATAGGTTGTCAGAAACGATCAGACTTGAAGTAAAACTAAGTTGTACCTGTAATATCCCTTGCAATTTAATCTCAACCGTTCGCAATATTAAAACGTTTTCCTTCGCCTAGGTAAGATCGCGCGGTCCGTAGCCCGTTTGTTAGGGTACTTCGGCATTTCCCCTGGTGTTGATCCAAGAAAGCATCACCGTAAATGTACCGATCAGAGCAGCCAGCCTCTAGAATTCTACTCCAGACGGTGAACTGAACTCGACCCAGCTAGTGTGGAAAAATCCTGCCAGTCGGAACCTAGAACCCGGTCGGAGGCATTGCAGTACCATCAGTAAACGCCCTGAGCCACCTCTAGCGGTATGAGTGGCTTTGAAAATAATCTCTTGATGCGTGTCTTCGCCTTCTGTTGCAGCAACCCGCGCGTGGCGTGCCGCAGCGGAGTGCTGCCGCGCATCGACCTTCGCATGTGGCGGGAGAACCCGCGCGCCAGCACCCCGGTACGCCGCGGCGACACCTTCCCCTACGTGGTGGCGCGATAGCACCACCACCACCACTCGCACCATCAACGCACCGCTCGCACCACCAACGCATGCACGCACGCGCCGGCCAGTGGGTGGCAAGGTGGTTGCAGGGTTGTGCGATTTCACCGCTCGTTCACCCATCACGCACCATCGTCGTGTTGGTAAAGAGGAGTTACGCTAAGAAGGGACCACTTTGACGTGTTGGGAAACAAATGAATGTCGTGCAGGGCGATGATATTGCAAGAGATAGTGAAGAAGCCACTTACAAATGAGCGAACTGTAAGTGAACGCACTGATAAAACGAGCTTGTGGAAATAACTCGCGGTTATGTTCCTGGTCTCTTAGTACTCATAGTAGATGCATTACACTAAGAAGGGACCATTTTGACAGGTCGGGAAACAAATGAACGTCATGCAGGGCTAGGTCATTGCAAGAGATAGTGATGACGAGCAATGTTGACTTTCACCGCTAGTTCACCTATCACGCATCATCGTCATGTTGGTAAGGAGGAGTTACTCTAAGAAGGGACCACTTTGATGAGTCGAGAATTAAATGAACGTCATGCAGGGCTAGGGTATTGCAGAAGATAGTTATGAAGAGCAGTGCTGCGATTTCACCGCTAGTTCACGTATCACGCACCATCGTAATGTCGGTAAAGAGGAGTTACGCTAAGAAAGGACCACTTTGATGAGTCGGGAAATAAATGAACGTCATGCAGGGCTAGGTCATTGCAAGAAATAGTGATGAAGAGCAGTGATGCGATTTCACCCCTCCTTTACGTTTCTCGCCCCATCGCCATGTTGGTAAAGAGGAGTTATTCTAATAAGCGACCAATTTTACAAGTCTGGAAATAAATGAAGATCTTGCAGGGCTAGGCCATTGCAAGAGATAGAGATAAAGATCAGTGTTGCTATTTCACACCTTACTCACCTTTCACGCACCATCGTCATGTTGATAAAGAGGAGTCACTCCAAGAAGGGACGACTTTTACATGTTGGGAAGCAAATGAACGTCGTGCTGGGCGATGATATTGCAAGAGATTGTGAGGAAACCACTTACAAATGAGCTAACTGTAAGTGAACGCACTGATAAAATTAGTTTAGGGACGTAACTTCCAGTGATATTGCCAGCAGTGACCAAGCAATAGCTGTCAAAGCAGTCCCATATTATAGTAATCTCTCTTATAGAACACAGAAGTGGGGATTGTCTCCAGCATTTGCCGACTACCGAAAGCCCCCAATCTATTAACTAGTTTAAAAAGGAATGCGATTAATTCTTGATTGGGTTTTATACTTAAAACTCGTTTACGAATCATTTCTCGACGCCCGTGTGTTTGGAACGCTAAAGTGAAAAATTACGGCTGGCGTTTTTTAATTCCTCTTTTTTTTAGAATACCAATTATTTCGACCACCCTAGAGTACTCCAGAGGAATTTAATTTACCGAAAATAGTACACATCTACTTTGAGAATTCGTGGAACCAGCTAGTACTTTTTCGTTATGAGGTATAGAAATATTGCGAACGACTTACAGCGTCATCTGCAGATGAAAATTGTCTAGCCCTATGTAGCTTCCGATCAGCTGATCATTAAGTAATTAAATTAACATTTCACAATTAAAAGTAAAAAAATATTTAAATTCGATTTCAGATACATTACCTGTATTTTCACGCGCTATATTAATTTAATAACGTTTCGCTTAACCTACTTCAGGCTCAAAGTACCGCCCGTTAAAAACGCGTCATTCGCTTCAGACTACTAGGCAATATTTCTATAATGGTAAGTTTGTAGTCTCAGAGCTGCGAAATAAACAATGTTTGAAACAAGAGATTCTACTTCAGTATATTAAAGCAAATATTGTCAAATACTTCCTTTTCTAAAGAGACAAAAATTGAAAGGGAAAAGCCCTGCCGGGCATGTTTCATCATAGAGTTTACCACCTTGCCAAAGGGCAGATGGGAATTTGTGAGAACGAGGTTGGACGACAATACGGGCGGAATTAAAAACTGTGCCGTGCATTGATAGGGATTATTACGACCGTACCCTTCTTCCCCAGGGTCATTGCGTAGGTACGAGAAAGCCTTAGCGCAGATTCGACGGCATCTGACAGAAGGTATCGAAGTCTATCACTATGTCATTCTTTATCAGCCGAAATACGCTTATGATTTCACAAGAACATGATGACACATACTTCCCATATCGCAATGCATCTGAATTTCAGACCTTTGAAGGGAGATTTTGAATCATCTATTTGAAAACTACATTCGAACCCGAATGCAATGTTTTAAGCGTGAATTTGGTGTTTTCGATCCGGAATTCGGTGTCCCAGTTTCACAAAGACCCCCTGATTTTCTACATTTCCAAAAAGACTATATGTACAGTCAGTGTAATGTTTTAAAATGTATTAATATTAGCGAGTTAGGAAACAAACATTTGTGCTCCAGATTCTCGATCGAGGTTTTGCATCGAAATGAATATTGAAAGGAGTGAGAATGTGAATTCCAGCTACAAAACACGTGTTTCGAGCGAGTTTGTAATTTGGGTTGTGCTCCGTGGACGTCAAATGCACCTCTGCTTTTGCAAAAACTGAATGGTGCTTCTAAACAAAAGGGCAAGTACATTTTGTCAGACATGGTTGGTGGTGTTTGAGGGACTTAGTGTGGATGTGAAATTTAAACAGTGACAACATTTTATACCAGATACTGACATGATTGCAATAGAAAGCGTGGGAATTTGCTAATTTACAAATACCGATGGACAGTTCATAGAATAAAATGCGAAAGATTTAAAACCAGCGATACCAGAGCAGCAATTACAGATAAGACCCGTTACACTCATTACAGAAGATAACAGAATGAAATTACAGATTCACATGTAATTTCTGCTTTTTCAAAACTATACACCAATCATTGTCATGACACAGGTGGAAATGGATGAATATGTGTATTTCTAAAAATTGTTGAATGACTCACATTTCTAGCCTATCATACAGATCGTAAATCAGTAATTCGAAGAAAATACGTTCCATTGATTCATACATATATGTCCTGCAAAAATTCAGGATATCCAAACTCCCCTTAAAAATAGTGAATACAGCTTTTCTAGATTTATTTATTGAAGTGAAAGTGAAATACGGCGAATAATTTTGTAAAGAGAATAAAAACATATGGAATTCGCTCAAACACAACTACACTACCAAGTGAAATGTATTGAATGTTAAAACTCCCACTTTGATATTTTGGGAGTTCCCGGAATCAAAAAAAAACAACAATTTATCGCGACATATCACAGGCACCCAGAACAATTTACTGAAATGCAGCCATCAATTATCAGCAAAGTTCTCGCTCGTCGGGAATGAAAAGTTTGAGTTGTGGAGTTAAAGTTGAACACACTGTGATATTTTTTAAGATTTATTTTCCATTTAGAAATATGCTCTCGGAGTTCGTTCAGAAATTAGACGACCCGTTTCATAACCACAGTTCCTTAAAATATTTATTTTAATCCCAAAGACATTAGTTACTACATTTGGATTGTTGGGAAGGTAGACTGTTTCAATATCCGGTTTTTGAATGCGTAGTTCAGATGGAGTGACCTTGGACATTGGTCGCGTGAAGTTGAAAATCGAAGTGCATCGTTCAAAATATTTTTACTGCAATTGGATAACTAGAAGTTCCTGTATTACAGGAACTTCTAGGTTTTCATTTGTGCAAGGATGTGTTTTTTAGTGTGGATGGAAGATAACGCGTACGTTCTGCGCAAAATGCAAGTAAAACATTAATTAATAAATAAAAGTGGGGTCTAGTTAGTGAGTACTTTCGTACAACGAGACATACAGAACTTGTACTCTTGGTTTTGTGAAAAAAATATTAATGAAGTGTGCTAATAGCAATTTAAGTGCCAAGTAAATGATACATCGTATATCGATGAGCCTTTGAAGAAGAATTTATTTGAATGTGATAGCCATATAAAAAACATTATAAGATATTCTTTAATATTATGTGTGCAAATTATCTCAAACTTCGGTGCATTTTGTTTTACAACTAATTAGTTCATAATTAAATATATAAATTAAATTATATGTTCAAATCTTATCTTGTGTATTTTTATTACACAAAGTATGATACATTTCTTGGTATTTCCATAAATTAGCATTTCACAAGACAAATAATTGATAATTCTCAAATATTTTAGGTTTATATCCTCAAAAGTAGAATGTTTAATACAAATACTTATCTGATCACCTATCTATTGAGAATCTCAAATGACTTTTGCAACAGACATTCATTAAAGAGTTTACAGCTTAATATGCACGGCGAATTGCACTATTACACTACATTTCACAGCTGTTACACTTGGGTACTGAAAAGTAACAGAACTGGTTATTTATTACATTTGCGAATTTATAACAAAATAATAAACAATATTAAGACTTAATAATATTAACATTAATTGCACATTTAAAAATTCGCTACGGTTTAAATCCAAAGAACTAATTCCAAATTGGTGGTAAAAAGACATACTATACATGAAAATATACACACTACACATGTCGCAACAAACAATATAAGTTCATTTTCTATAGATCACAATTTAATAAAATGTTTGGCCCATTATCTTACTATCTATTTAATATATTCAATACAGTTGTAAATATCTATAAGAATTCCATTGATGCAACCTATAGATATTTATAGGAGGTACGAAATTAATGTTCATATTTCTGTCTTATATTTTGTATTTATAATGAAAATAATTTAGAAACAAAATGTATCCAAAGAGGAACAAAGAATCACAGCAGCCTCTTAAATGGTGCTTTTTCACCACACGTGCTTCAACACATTAATTTTTGAGAGTTTATATAAATTCTATTGCACGTGTGTTTGCCACAAATAATGCATTTTGCATCACCCCAGTGTTTTTCTCGTGAGAGCACCGTTTTCCATCTCTTTCTTACTTTCACCTTGAAAATAATTGCTTGGATATATTGCTTGATTGTTCCAACCAACTGCACGCTTTTACAAACTAAGTAGAGTGGTATCAAATTTGTATACTTATTTTATATTTAAAACTACTTTTGACGCGTTGAGGTGAACACGACATTCCTTGAGATAATGAATTTTTTAAAATTCAAAAATATTTCCAATAGATTTGTAAATAGATAATTCGTATACTATTCCTTATCTGTAAAGATCAACCTCTAAAACAAGAATCAAAAATAAAATGTCACATCATCACGGAAACAACTAAGAAAACCATGTCAGTTACATTTGAAATTAATTTTATGAAAATTTGGAACAGAAAGTAAAATTTCCACAGTTATACCGTACTTAATGTGTGATCCGGGTAAATTTGCAAAATTCACAATACGAGAAAAAAAAATAGTTTGCGAGTAAAGTCGTTTCTCCTTAAAATAAAGACTACGCAATAAAATTGAAGGTTTTACCGTCGATATAAATTGTACATTGAACGTTCTTTACAGATGATCTTGCCTAAAATGAGTTGAGATTTTTACAAAAACGTGGCGGAAATCACTTTCAATCATTAGTCGGCCTTGCATTGCAATGCACAAGATCTTTTTCAATTGATGAATTCACAGGTTACATTTCCACGCGATTCAATTTCGGAAGAATCTGGTGACTACTCTACGACGTCTGCATCAAACGACAATTCGACCACGACAGGCACCACAGCGAAGATCGAGAAAAGCAAGAACGATACTACAACGGCCACACCAGCAGCCTGAATTCCTCTGTGAAGGTCGTTTCTACGCGATAAGTACAGTCCACGTTCAGGTTGCCCATGTACAAAGCTTATAGTCCAACCCACTTATTTCATAAAGTGACCCAAATACAAATCGATTGCTAACGGGGTGAGATCGAAGAATGACAAACTGAAAGCCACACAGAACGACATAGGTTAAATTACAGGTTTCAATTTTGTAGTACTGGCCCGCCTTAATTTAAAGCGTTTGGCTGATGTTTGTTTTTGGAGAAGATACTGCTTTAATTTTTCTTCAAGATCACAGTATTAAGTGGAAAAAAAGTTAAACTAATCATTCGATGAATATTACGTTTTGAAAAAGTTTTATTTTCATGAGAAATGTCTCTTTTTTAAAAGTAGTGAGATTTATTTATTCGCAATGTTATATTAATTATATCACAAATTAAGTTACCGTAAAATTCGTTGAAAATTATGAGTTGCGCAGTCTCAGATTGATTTTATATTTCTCGCAGAGGAATGCTGTAATTTCGACATCAATCAAATATTCTTCGATTCGACGATTTCTCAATAATGTGAAATAAATGAACAAGTCTCGCTTACGGACGGAACTCTTGACAAGAATCTTTGTTAACAATCCTAGCCAGAATGTAGGAAGTAAATTGAATTGCTGCACTCAAGTAAACACGACGAAGTCAAGATCCTATTTTGGATTCAAGATGTTTGGTTTCACACTCAATTGACAATTTTAAATCTGATGCATTAGTTCATTGTAATGGAACATTTATTTGCTGATGAAATAGAAATTGATATCGATTTCGAAGAAGTAACTGTCTAATGACTTTTTCAAAAGGTTGTCATGTCAGATTCCAGGGACGTATCGCCACTTCGGAGCAATTTGTACAGTCCTACTTTCGAATCTTGCGCGAGTTCTAGTAGGCTACTTAGGAGTTGCCTTGACATGCCTGTCTTAACAAACTTCGGGCTTTCTGAAGGAAACATTTGGTTTTATTCGCTCGTCCAATATGAAAACATGACAACATGACAACATTTCTCTGTTCGTGAAATATGTCGTTTCGTTTCACGGTTTTGCTAGAGAAAGGTTTGAATTTCATATTTAACATTTATAATACATGCTTCAACCTGAGTATTCGATATAATTTAGTAATAAAAGAGAAAATTTATTATTTATTAATTTAAAAATTTCTTAATTATTACTATATAATTGGTTTCTTTCTCAATTTTTTTTAAAAAAAAATCGCACGTTTTTTACTGACCAATACTTCTGAATTTACCAGTGGCATGTATATCATGTATTGTAGCAATAATGAAAATAGGATTTCCATGCATTTCAATAATACAATGGAATATTTGAAAAGCATTATACGTTTCTTTTCATTATATTTCCAGAACGTCAATGAGTATCTTGCAAAATTTCGCTATGCCTCCAATATTGACGAAGCAATTCTTTAATTCCCATCGACTCTTTCAAATTACTAACAGAAATTGTACATATTATATTGAACGCAATTGTGCCATTTTGTTATCATTAACAAAAGATATGCCTTTAATTCCTGAAGTTTCCTTATGGATCTAACCTTAAATCTGCGCGAAAACTGTACGTATCGTGTAAAGCGATTATTACACTTCAAGACTTTTTTTCACCATGTGGAGTGTTTACTTTTAAAGCCACAAATTTCACACACACACACACATAAGCAAAGCAGAACACGACTCATTTATCAAGAAAAAAACTTGAGTTATATCTATTACTCGCGAAACTTTTCTTGAACGATGGCCTTGCTTCGCCCTCTCTGGCACAATAAACTGATGAAGGCAAATGCTCGCAGCGAGCACTGATGACAACATTCCACACTTATCTTCACTGGTGCGAAATAGAGACTATTTTCTGTTGAGAACTGTGCGAGATTTTCTCAAAAAAATCTAAAGAAATGACCGAAGCAGGTAAAGATCTATTTCAGGAGATATCTCGAACTCCTGATAAAGTTAGAACGCAAATTGCTAAGCACGTTACAAAGGCGTGACTGATTCTCCAGAGATTGACATTGTTTCATAAAATATAGTGGCCGATTTCGTAACTAATACCCCCAGTCTACCGGCATTTCTTCAATCCATCGTTCAAGAAAAGCTGCGCGGGTAATAGCAATTCGGTGTTTTGTTTTCCTTGCCTACTAAACAGTTTACCTGATAAGAACTAAAGAAGGTCATTTTTCGCTGATCGTCCAAAAGTTTTGAATATCAATGAATGCTATTCAATTAGTTTTAATGTCTGTAATTTGAACATTAATCTCTCGGTTTAGATTTAGTTTCCGTTTATATTGTTGATTTAAGTATACTCGTACTTCTGTTTTTAGAATGTATAAATAGTACATACAAATAGTTATAATTTACGACAACTTTTGTTCCTATTGTGAAGCACTTCTTCCGTTAGATTGCATACGATATGTACACAGATTGCAAAAAATACTTTTCGAAATGTTGAGAAGTCTCACTGCTTAACTTCAAATTCACGGTTATCATAAGCTAGTCGAGAATTTACTTCGTAATATGGTTCATAAACATGAGAATTTCAATTATGCGCCTTGAAATTCACTTTGACAATGGGTTGCAGACTTCCCAAATACATGCTCTTTAGACTCCTCGATAATTTGTGGAAAGAATCGAAAAATAAATGGAGTACTTACTTTCAGTTTCCAAATAATGTTTTCATTTCACGTTCCTAAATGTATTTTATGAACAAAGAGTTCAGATTGTAAATCATATTCAGGCGTATTGTAGTACAATTTAATAAATAAAACAACTCATCATATAAGACGTGTGACAAGAAATAATTACTTGTTCACAATTTTACAAGTATTGCATTAAAAAAATTTTTTATTGCCAAAGATCTCAGTATTAATACAAAAATGTTAAAGAAAAACATTTTTACTTGTTAAGAGTAGTTAAAATTGCCAAGACAGGTATTACAGCTATCAAGGTTATCCATAATATGAAAATTATCTGGCTACGTTTAGCTGAAGAAAAGCAGGAAGAATGTGTGACATTTTGTGCAAATTGAAAATGCTATTGTATTTAATGGTGACATCTTTTGTATACTAGGAAAATGTTGAATATACACCAGAAAATAGTAGTTGTATTACAATTATTGAATTCTACTTCTGTTGAAAATAAAAGTTTACATAAAAACCATCTCAATTTAATTTGAGTTCACTCCAAAATTTCTAAATAACGTTTCGCCACTTCTCATTCCGTTTATCCTATTATGTTTTGCTTCTTAACTGTCATTTTAAAACACCCAATGATAATAAATCTCTAAAAATTGCATACTTCACTTTCAAAGTCACAAACAAGTTCTCAGTTGTCTCAGCACGGCTATAATAAACTTGGGCCTCAACATGCCTGTAACGAGTAATGAATGTGCTTCTCAGTTAATGACCCCCATTTCTATCAGGTTTTCTGTCAGTTTGCCTGATCCAATGCTGACATGGCTGCTTGTTTTGATTCTGGACATAAATGTGGCTTCACTACGCTCACATTTTTTCGAGTGCATCGAATTTGAGAGCACTATGAGACTTCACTGGCTGCAGTTACAAGTACAATGTCGTAAGTACAATGATAAGCACACCTACTCACTGAGGAGTTCGGAGAACTCAACTGTTTCCAACGGTTTTCGACAAAACCTGAAAATCGAGCCATTCGAACTTTCAAAATGAACTTGAGTAAAATGGCAAGGTGTTTTTAGTGAGCCCTTATTAATGAAGGATTTCACTGAGTTTTAGTTGGGTTGTCACGGTTTTATTAATTGTCAAGCATTGTGGGAAAACTTACGAGATATCACTGTTCGTCGAGAACAAAGAACATTTAGTTATCATGAAGTTTAAGAACACGTTTTGACGGTGCAGAAGTATAACCCTGCAATTCGTTATTATATTCGACAACTTTAGTTACCCCCAAAAAACTGGTTAATACAAGGCAATTTGTGGTGACTAGTTATAAGATTTACAAGTGGCTATGTGAAAGTGTCAATGCTCTTTTGACATTAAAAGACAAGGTCAATAAAAGAAACTTGAAAAAAGATTGGATAGCGGCTGGATTGCAGCAGCATTACATTACAGCAGAATCAGCAGAGGCTCACAAAATTCAGAATATTTCAGGCAATGAATTTTAGTTTTATCTCATCTCAAACGTTTTGTCTATTTGACGTTCGTTGTCACAGGAAATAAAATAAACTAAAGAATTATATAGCAATATGATGAATGACAATTCCAATAAACGTAGGTTTCTAGAAGATTTATTGAAAAGAACGTGCAGAAATAATTCCAAAAAGATTAACGTAGTTTAAAACACACAACGTCCTACGAAAAATATTTCCGAATATTCCACCTTTCAATCGCTTAAAAAAATTATAATGTACTAAAATGAGGCCGGATTTATTCCACAATAATATATTTTTGATGTTACAAATCGTTGAAATATATTTCTCCGTCCGTATTACATCCAGTACATGATCCGATTCAACAGTATTTCAGGAGGGGGGCAATTTCAGTTCGGACGCCCCTCAAAGTTTTTGAAACAAATGGCAACTTCAAATAAAAATATTACATTATCATCTAAATTACTGTTTTAAATGCATTTAAATTAACTTGCTAATTGTAAATAATTGAGCAAATAAAAACAATGGTTTTGTTGTACCCACATTTTGATCAGCTACTAGGGTGTATTCAGAAACTAATTTCAGAATTGACCCCCATAAATATTTTTGAAAACAATGTTAGCTTGAAATTTAAAAGCTTATACCTATATTAATAACGGTAAAACTACTGCTTTGAGTGTGAATATATTAATATTCTGAAATTGTAATAAATTGAATCCACTTGCAAAATTATTTTGGCTTCGAGCGGAGAGTGTGTTCTTTCCTCAGATCAGTCCCTGACCATATCAAGTACATCGATTTCGTAGCAAATAACCAAATAAAAAGTTGCAATTTTTGATGACTGAATGTGAAGTACGTTAAATTATTCTTACTGAAACTTAGATTATTCGTATTGAAACTTCTTTATGTCTTGACGTAAACATTATCAAGGAGCAACATCCAAATTTTAAAAAATTACAGACATTTCATAAAATATTTTTCCTTAGACTGCAAACTAAATGCACAAAAACGAGGTTTCCAAAGAAAAATACAAGTAGTAGAAAAACTCAATGGCAAATTAAAATTACTCACCTGCCGGTGATATTCTTAACGGTGATCGTAATACTCGTGGTCTCTCCAAGGCTGAGGGTAAACGTCTTCAACACTACACTTACGAACATCACGAAGTTTGCATTTTGCACTTGATACACATTGCAACACAACACACACGAGGAATAATAATCGCACATATTTTCTGGCAAAAAGCATATCGACTACCTTCCTTTAAAGTTCAGTCAGTACCAGACAGCACAGCTGGACTGTCGCTTAGAAGAATGGCAGCTTCATTACATCTCCGTAAGAAGCGCCTCGATCGAGGTATAGATACTACGTAAAAATTGTGTACGCATTCCTGAGATCTCATTTTGACAGATGCAAGAGGGCTGAGAATTAAGTTATTAAGTCAGCAGTCCAAATTTGATGTGTTAGTAATGCTGACTAAATAAGCGCATAGATAATAGCTAGCTGACTAAACAAGCGCATAAAACGCATAGTTGAATTATGAATACATAGCGATGAGCTTTGTTGTTACGAATTAAATACGTAAGCTCGTTTCCGAAGCAAATACATACTATTATACGGTAGCGAAGGACGTCTTGTTATCAAATCAACAACAACGTCATCGCTAATATTATTCATAATTCAACTATGAGTTGTAAAAGTAGTCAGGATTTTGGATCTCAAAATACGTATGCAGATAATACTTAAAGTGCAGCTAAAACCACTAGGCTACTAATCCGGTGAGGGAATTAATGCAAGACTGGACACGACATAAGTGGCTGCTTGACAAAAAATTAGATTCGACGATATAATTGGTGAAACATATTGATAGATTATTACGGCTAACAGAAAAAATAAGCTCTGATTGAAATTTCATTTCTCAAATTTATTTACTTTTTTATTTATTCTCTACAGTAATCCAGCAGAAAGAGAGAGACACAGTGTGTCGGGGGGCTAAACCGACTTAAGCGGCTCGGGACATCTATTGATATCACTTCACTGCCTCTGACCTGGAGGACCTAGAGTTCGAGTCCGGATATTGGCGAGATTTTCTACACTAGCTATATAGCTGGGTAGAGTTCGGGCGCTATCTGGAGGAGAACTCTAATGGCCGGCTGCTCTAATCGACAGTTTTCCGTGGTTTCACGGATCAATTCCAGGCGAATGCCGGAGCAGTGCCCTAACGAACGGGCCAAAGGCGCGCAATCTTTTCCTTCTTCTTGCTATTCTTGTCCTATCCTCATACCTTATTCACACACACACACACACAAAGGCACTATACTGGTGTATGTGCTGTATATACTGGTGTACTACGCTAGTGTATGTCGTCAGAGCAGACAAGTATGATACAGTTCTTTGATGTATGAACGAAATGATACACGTTAAAAAGAAGAAAATGAGAAAAAGTGTATGTTTGCAGTAAATACAATAAATAAGACGTAATGATAATGAAGTGTCAATTCATCGATACCAAATAAGACAGTAGTATTGTCAGCAAGATAAGTATACAAGATATTTACAAATTTTAATAGATGTTTATATCAGGTTTCAATTAACTACCAGTACGTTGGCCAAATACTGTGATCTACTGCACTGTCTTCCCTGAATTCACATCCATGTTACATTTAATTCATCCAATTGAAGAAAATTAAACCTGATTTTGTAAAAATAATTTAAACAAGTATGTTATCACTTTTTCATCAACTTTCTACGCCTGAAAATGGACCAGCCAGGCAACAATATATTGTGTAAAATTTATTTTTATTCTGCGTTTGAAAAGCAGAATAAAACGTTTTACTTGAAAACATTCGGTTTTGGCGCCATCGCTAAGCTAATTTAATAATATATTTTTATGACAAATTTAATTCCTAAAATTGGATAGTATTGCCCATGATATTGAAATACAATGGAACAAAAATTACTTTATTATTACTTTACAATAGAAACTTGAAACTGTTTTGAAGCTTTAAACAAACAATCAGCTCCGGTTAGTATTCCAAGGTACATACAATACAATCGTACTATTCAAACTAAGGGCAAACAATTAAAACCACTTCAATTTCAAAAATGCTGCAGACCTAACTCCTGTGAAGATGCTGGAATTGGTGCTTTGGGTTTAGGTGTATTCCACGGCTGAATTTCTCCAGAACCGTACATAGTATACACAATGCACATGATGAGAAGTAGACAAGCCACAATATCAAATGCAATGCTCCATTGGGCCAACGTGTTCTGTTGACAGAAAATAACATTCCTAGTCACTGTGCTTATTATACGTCTTGGCTTTGTTATATCCAAAGTATTATTCAACCGATTACACAATCATACTAATCACTTGATTCCAAAAACATCTTTGTATCAACTAATACGATCAATTGTGCAGCAGTAATAAAGAAACGATTGCCAGGAATTATATCTTTTTTGTTTTCATTTTATGTACAAAACGATGGAACTTTTATTGAATTTCATGGATTGATCTGGAGGTTGGAAGAGAAAAAAACTGTGTGTCTTTAGATTGAAGCTGAAAATTCCAAATCGTTTGTTAAACTGTTTTTGTGTTAAACTGTTATATATACCATAGACTTTTTGTTGATTCTGAGATATAATACATTTTCATTAATAAATATGAATATTTCGATTAAGACCCGATAATTTCCAAAACACTGCCTGCCAAAAAAAGTGTTGCACCCAGAAGGAGTGGTCCAATATTATTCCATTTCGATGTACTGCATACTTTTGATGTAGGAGTAAACGATTCACACATATCTGTAATGCGTAGAACGCCCACCAGAGTGTATTCGTGATGTCGCCGCCATGCTGTTCCGCAGTTGTAATCAGTCAACAGCTGTGTGTCAGGCTGATGGTCGACGTTTACGCGCTGTACGAAGTACCTGTGATCGATAGCCTATCCCCCCAATTGACTGCATTTGACAGAGGCCGCATTGTGGCACTTCGTAAAGGCTGGTTGGTCGTATCGCGCCACTGCCTGGCATGTGGGCCATTCAGATGTCACGGTGCCCCGACGTTGGAATCAATGGGTCATATGAATAAAAATGAGCACTTGCTCATGAGTACTTGCTCCGGAGCAAAGTGAGACCACTCCGCGGCACTGAGCAGAAGCTCCATTTCGTGTGAATAAAAACTTCGTATGTCTCCGAAGAACTTACTCACGTCTCGCGAGCATTTGCTCGTCGTGAACAAGTGATAGTGCAGGCTAAGAGTTTTAAAAATTGGGTTCTTGAGCAAACAAAGAGTACATACATTACGACGCCGCGCGCACATTTGTGCCGAATAAAGAGCCAATAGTTTGTTGTCTCATTCTTAAATTAGAATATAAATAGCAGTAACCAAAAACAGGCGCTAGTTGCCCAAGCTAATTTTACAAATGCTAAGTGAATATAAAATTATTTTGAAAAGAGACGCTTTCGGAAGTACGCTGTGGCGAAACGATACATTACAAAGTTTCAAACAAAAAAATATCCCGAAAAATTCCAAGTAGAAAAAAGCGATGGCCAATTAACATAGAAGATATGCAATATGAAAACGCGCCTGAAAGCAAACTCCGATAAACTTGTACCAACCATACATTCCGATTCGGCAAAGATTCTAAATATCTACATCACGAGAATTTCGCCTAACTTACTTTTTTTTTAGTCCGCTGAATTAATATCAAAACTCACGTAAAAAAATCGCAATTTAACCTTACTTTTTCAAACGGAGTCTGCTACTAAGTCTCCGAATTTTGGAGCAAGTGCTCACTCTAGAGAGTAAACGCTTAAACTTATTCATACCAATTCTGAGCATTTGCTCGCCAGTTGAGAGTAAGCTCAGACTGAAGCAAGTACTCAGAGACTGAGCAATTGCTTAACCGAACCACTTATTCATACGAAACTGAGTAAGATCTCGGAGCAAAGAGTACTTGCTTTACTTTTATTCATACCACCCAAATGAGTACATTGAGGACATCCGTGCACGTCGGTGCAGGCTCGGGGTCGGGACAAGAAACACAAGGGAGGACTGTTGAGCAAGAAATTTTCCTAAGGATGGGATGAATTTGACAGCTAGTGCTGGCAACAACAACTGACGATTCCTGTGTCCTTGAACTTATAGACTCTCCTTCCTCCATTCGTATTGTTTGCAGTTCGGCTAACTTGTAAAAAGCTACGAACCAATGCCCCTGCTGTGATGTCCTCGTCGACGAAAACTATAGTGGGCCACTGAGAAAAATAATTGCAAATTTAGGAAGTGCAGAGCTTTGTGCTTATATGGTAAAATTCGTTTTTTAATAAAAAATATAATTGAATTTAGTTTTATGTGATAAGTATATGTTTGGTTTTAAAATCGGGAGTCTTGTAATGTGAGATACGTAGTCGCCACGGGTGCACGTTTCCGGCAACTGTGCTGTGTGGCATAACATTAGTGAAATAAATAAAACATCATTGTGGTTAAGCCCATTTTGCTGTGAAACGTTCGAGAAAGGTATTTGAACGTCCCCCTGAAATCAATTATTTCTTTCTATTTACATTCGTGGCTAAGTTTTCTTTTATTGAATGTGATTAATTACGTTAAGAACCATTTTCCACTTTATGTAAATAAATTTCTATCATTTCCCGGACTCGCGTGCGGTGCATATAACTAAGCGAAACTCAGACATCCTCTTACAGTGATGTTTCGCGTGAACCGTAAACAAACCCTACGAAGGGGCGTAACTAAACCAGACTGACGCGGCGGAGGGATACTTCTCTGAAGTAACGTGATGTTCACGTTTGTTTTTGCCGAATCTGTCCACTTTATCACATCCTTAGGAAAAAAATTCTTTCTATATACGGTGCGCCAAGGGCGGCGGCGGAATCGCCGACGTCGGCATCCGCCATCCGCGAACACGTTCTGGCGACTCCACAACAGCCTGTGAGCTCCCGTACAGAGTCACGACGACTCGTATCCGCCGGATCGAGGTCAGGCTGCCCTATGCGTCGGTTGCCATTGGCGCCACAACCCCGACGTCGGCGTTTCGGTTGATGCCGTGCTCGGGAGGCGTCGATAGAGAGCATGGATTGCGTCGCATCGTATTCAGTGACGAGTCCGATGACCATCGTTGTTGAGTGTGGCGGCGTGAAGGGCAGAGAGCAAATCCTGTCCATGTTGTGGAGACACACACAGGCGTAAAGCCGGGCATCATGGAAAGGGCAGCCATCGGATATGCATTCAAATCGCCTTTAATAGTGCTTCGGTAGACTTTGACGGCATGGCGATACGTCACAGGCATTCTGCATTCGCATGTTCTACCCCTTACGGCACAGCACTCAAGAACAGTGTTCCAACAAGATAATACACATCCTCATATAGCACATGTGTTTATGGAATGCCTAGAGCATGTTGAGATCCTCCCGTGGGCAGCAAGATCCCCAGATCTCTACATCATTGAACACGTGTGGGATGACATGGGAAGGGGAATTCTGTCGCAGTACCAACCTACAGGATCTAGAGAAACATACGCAACAGTCGTGGACGAACGTGCCTCAGGAGAGGGTCGAAAGGCTATTTGACACCATTCCAAACCTGATAAGGGTAGAGGAGGTGCAACACTGCACTGCGAACAGCTTTGTCATCCGAATTTGGAATCAGTTCAATAAAGTCACATTGTATTACAGCACAGTTTCGTTCACTTCCAACCGTTCGTTCTTGGGGCTTAACATTTTTAGTCAGGCAATGTAAGCTCATTGAAATTGCCATTTGAATTTATTAATGAGTTAAATATTTCGCGATTTTTTCAGTACCGTGGCGAATAAGAACCGATAAATACAACAAAATTACAACAATATGTTCCTGAATTCAGTTTTTTAGAAATAAGTATTCAGTGTTTGAAAAAGAGATTAAAATACTTACTTGTTTTTTCGTTAACTCGCCTATAACCAGGGGCATCATAATACCTGGAATTGATGAAACCGTGGTACTGATGGCTATCAAGTGCCCTTGAAGAAAAATGTGCAAGTGATTAACATGAAATCGTATATCACTCGTTAACAGATATGAAACAATACTAAACGAATTAGTGAAGGGATGTCAACAAATTCTATGGCTACAAATTCTTTTACCAGCAGAGGGGCTATTGAAACGATGAAATATAGAGTTTAGCTCAGAGGCATAATTTTGCCATCAGATCCTTTTATAACGTTGTAAATGTTACCAATATCCTACAAGTAAACCGGTAATCAGATTTAATTACGGAATGGGACCTCTGTAATAATGTTTACCTTTCTAATTGGCCATATGACACAGGACTCAGTCAAAATGTTTTATAATGCACTAAATAAAAATTCAAAATAGTACCCGATTTACCCTAAAACTCCAGATTTTTTTTAGGGAAGTTAACGAATTCTGAAAGTTAATGAATTACTTATTGACTAATGACAATATACCATTATTTTACTAGTCACGACGAATGAATCATTTCACATGCGACGATGGAACACAAAATTACGAGAACATTAATTTATTTTTAAATCAATCGTTCTACTGAGCTGAATATCAATCGATAATAGATTTCCATAAAGTGCGGAAGAAGTCTGTCACGTTCCAAAACTACTTGGCCATTTTGGAAATTATGGCCGAACAAGATTAGTTTCACACTGAACAATCGTAGAACAATTTGTTGTTGGACATTTCTAAAGATTATATTTTATCTCTCTGGGCGGACATTCTGTGTTGGGACATTTTGGAACGGATATTTTTCTGAATGTGAAAGAGTATCTGGGAAGCTGACCCCAGGGTTTACGTTTTAATACTTGCCCATCAATGGAGATGAGGGGTTAGTGAGGGACTCCAACGCTTTTAAATACATGTTTAGATAATAAATTGTTGCCAATTATGTCAACTTTTACTGTTTCATCGTTTTTACTATTAGAATCTTTTCTTCCCTAAGTGATGCTTTCATTGAACAGTTATAGGTTGTCTACAAAACCCGTCGAAGTTGTTTTAATGTATAATCGCTTCGCGGGAATTCCGGCGTTTTCTTACAGCCAGGTCTGTTCATAAACAACATTAAAATCTTATTTTAGTAGTATTGACAATGTAGATAACAGTAGTACAGTCATGGCAACATAGTAAATGGTGATCTAGTTAGTAGTTAGAGAGAGAAAGAGAGGAGGGAGAGACAGACAGAGAGAGAGAGAGAGAGAGAGAGAGAGAGAGAGACAGACAGACAGACAGACAGACAGACAGAACTGAAAATATTTGAACACAAACTCGGAGAAAATTATTTTGAATTTTGTTAAATATGTTACGTTAAATGTTTTATAAAATATGTTATATATGTTATATTAAATATATGTTTTTGAACAAAATGTTAAATTAATTCTGAAATATGTAACATTTTCTTTCAATTATATTGCAATTGATTGTTGAGCGCGCCGCTGCCACGCCTCCCATTAATTTTCTCCGTTTCCCGGAATGATATTGGTATGGGACTCTAATATAATACGTCATCTACATTATTTAAATTTTTTAAAGTAAGGCAAATGTTTACCTCCAAAGTTCGGAGAAAGATCGATGTGGTTGGGCAGAAGACCCACCCATCCCATTCCCAAAGCAGCAACGCATAAGGACATCAGAGAAATACCAGCTGTATAGTTACACTCAATAAACCCCAAAGCTCCGAGGGAAAACGCTGGCACGAGTGAACCTGAAACAACACACATTATAAAATAGTGTAATACGAATACCTGAAAATTGTTTTACAAAATTTACAAAATATAAATCTGGGGCTTGGTGTAAGAAGAGTCAATGCGAATATTCAAAGTTTCACAGAATGGGTGGTTTTCTTATACCATCGAAATGACAAAACAATCGAAGGCCAACGTAAAGATCGATAGTGAAATCAGATACAATCGACTTTTGACTTAGACTTTTCTTGCTCTGAAAGAAGGGACTTTAAAGCGCATATAGACCTTACAAACGAAAATCATTAACATTGGTCATTCTTTCACTAAGCCGTAGAAATATTTACACACTAAAACTTAAGAACTGGTATTTGGTCTTATGCCACATTTTCGTCATAATTATGACAATCCTACTATTCGTTTTTTCAAACCTAAAACCTTCCACTTCGCAGTTTCAAGCTGGTGTTCCATCTTCAATTATACACATTAATTATAACATCACTGTCTCAGTTTCTCGTGGATGGTGCTAACATTTAAAACTTCGAACTCTGCGACAACAAAATTCAGAGTGTGAGTGAGAAATATCACAAGAGACTTATCTATACAGTAGGGGATGTTTAATGATCGAAAGGTCAAGTAGAACAGTCACAGAAAGAAATTAATAATTTAGAATTCTCCCATAAATTGAAATAAAACTGAACACCCTCTGGCCTTATGAGAAGTGACTGTAGTTTTATTAGCTACCCAGAAAATCAGCGAAAACAAATGAAACATTTGATTTTGTCGGGAAAATGCAAATATTTGATTGTGATATTCACCTATTCTCATACTGCGCGTTCCGCCTGAATTCTCGTACTCTGAGCATCACTGTTTACAAATCAGCTTGGCGCCACCAAGGCTCCAAGTAAGAGGTCGTCAGCCATTAAATATTTGCCATTCACTTGTTTCGTTGTGAAACAGCAACTTTGTTTAAATTCTCGAAGTGCAAAGAACTCTTCTACTGTGTATCCATCTACACCGTACAAATGTTTAATTTATACGATTTTTTTCGTTCTTGGGAAGTGTGCGTGCTATGTTTTGGAAAATCACATTTTGAAAACGAGGCATTTTACAGCATTATAAAAATTAAGATTTAGAATTCTAATGCATTTATTATTATTATTAACTTGTTTGGCCACATTGGAAAATTTGAGTCGTTCCACTTCACTTTTACTGTTCGTGTCCGACTGTCGAAGGTATCACCTTGAGGTGGGGATACATCCTCGAGTTACAATTCTGAATGTTATTCAGAAAAGTGATAATGAGAGATGGAGGATGATGGATGATAGGGGGTGAAAGGTCGAACAGAATACAACCATGCCCGAGGTGGGACTCGAACCCGCGATCTTTCAGTACGAGATCGCTACGGCACTACTGCCTTTGCGATCTCGACCACCGGATCGGCCTTCTAATGAATTTATTAATACAATTATTATTAAAAGGGGGAATATTTGAGGGAAAAAATACTTTAATTGTTTTTTTTAGATTTCCCCAAAATCAAAATATAAGATAAACTAGTTTTCGTTTTTTTTCGCTTCATTTCGTTCACCATTTTTGAACTTCAACCAATTGAAAAGCGTAAGAAGAAACGTGTGCACAGTAGGGGGGCCTTCTTCTTCCCTTCATATTCTCCGAACAGCGAACTGAGGAAGCTTGACTCATTGAGATGACCCTGAGTACTCAGGCTTTCAGGATAAGTTTTTTAAACTTGTTTTTATTTTTTTGTTCTTTGTTTAGTCAGGTTTATCGTAATTATAAATTAATAAACGCATCTACTCTGAAATTACATGTTTTCAAACATCTGTGTTGTTGTCGATGTCGCATCCCTAGTTAGAGAACACCCTTAGTTAGAACCGAAGGACATCATAAAACGCAATTTAGCAATTACATCACAGATTCATTACCATTTCACACTTTGTACGTAATTTCTCATTTTGCGATCGATTTCGAACTTCATCACAGATTGACCTCCTTCAGAAATATACAGCACCGACCGTCAAAGTAATTACAATGTTTTCAGGGTTTAGTAACATTTCACATTTTTTAACATTTGTTCAAATCTACCACCTCCATACATTATGTTCACATCTCAGATCGTGTGTCACCTATTGCCGTGGTGACCTGCCGCGCTGTCGTCGTGGTGAGCACCCGATTGGTGAGGCACATGTCCATTAACGACCCCATCACGAAGCTCACGAGCATGTTGAGGATGAATGGCACTGTCGACCAGACGGCGTTCTGCAGCACGAAAAATCAACACTTTGTTCGGCTGTATTTAACATCAAAAACAGTTGAAACTGTACGTGGCATTCTATTAGGAGGAGGCAATCTGTACACGGTTTCTTGAGCTCAGGGATACCTACCATAACTTATATACATATTGCATTGAATAATAAATACCGGTAAATCCGAACGTTTTGGCCAGAAGTTAACAGAAAATATTCACTCTCGTGTAATTGAAGTGTTTACAAGAGGAAATCAGCTACTGGTAAGTATTGGCAATTAAATCTTACCGTCCCCTTCGTGACGAAATCGGCTTTCTGCCCCGAGAACATCGAGTGTTTGAATAACTTCATTTCCATTGATCTCAAGAAATAGTGCTCAGAGAGTGAAGCTACGTTTGTGTCTTAAAGCAAAACAAGGTGTCAGCTCAGCATTTGCTCAAATAATCATGGAAACAAGGCTAAAAACTCGATTGAAATCGGGTCCCGAAAGCTGAGGTACAATATACGCTAATGGGCATTTTCTGTTTTAGAAGTATTCAATACAAATTTTAAATGATACATTAATGTACAGAAAGTCTCCCCGCACCGAGCCAAGTCAGAAGCTAGCACCGCCGCCGCTTCCGCTCTCACCATTGCCGCCGTGTGGGGCGCTAGTGTCGCTTGCGTGCCGTCTCCCCCTCCCCGTTCCCGCGCTACTCGCCCCCGCACCCTCGGACGATGAAGCGCTATCTGGTACTCGAGATACCAACTTACTTTTTACGGCCTTGTTGACCTGTTCATTGAGAACCACCATGATTTACCTCCTCCAAATTGCGGTGCAGCACGTCCTTCATGAACTTGGGCGTGTACGTCTGAGTCATATACCACACGGTGTCGTTGCAAAAAATCCCGAACAACAACGCCCAGTAGGGAACAGATTGCACCACATCGTTACAAGGGAAGATCATCTGCTGAAACACGTAATACAGGGCAGGGTGTAACTACGGGATTGCTCGAAGTTCTAATAAGTTATTCAACGTGCAATCTACAGGTGTCTTGGAATAAATGTTACGAAATTCTAGCGCATGTTGAAGTATCGCAAATGATCACCCTTGGCCAATGAACATGTAGTGCAAAATTTGATATATGTAATTACACATTTGCCTGTGATTCCTCATGTACCAGTTCGGCGTTCCGCCTTCGTTCTCCTTCTTTTCCACCCACCCTCTTCTTCTCCTCCACTCAACTCCCCCTCACCGCCCTCACTCTCCCTGTCGTATTACTCGGCCTTCACCACATTCTGGATTTTCGTCGGTAGCTACGTAACTAGGTCGAATGCACGCGCCGTCAGGGGGGCAAGTCTGACAGTCGGCTAGGCAGATCAGTAGTTTTCCCTTGTTTCTGCTATCAACACCAGGTGAATGCCGGAGCACTTCCCTAACAAACGGGACACGGAACGCACGCGATCTCTCATTCCTGTTCCTTGTCCTATCCTCACCACATACTCACGGAAACATGCACCACACTATCGTATATGCGGAGAGAACCTGTCGGGTGCTTGGAGATTGTCCCGGGTGGGGCGATGCCTGCCGGTCGGAGATACATGGTTGGGAAAAACTCAGTACACGTGTGGGTTGGCGTCGGATCTCACCATCTAGCGGAGAGATATCACCGCCACCTCCCGAGGCAAAAACAGGCACCAGACTTACGGGACTATGACCTTAGCAGTTGACGGTCCAGGAATCACTAATCAATCAAACCAAGCATGCCAGGGCTTGCTTCATATTCAATCTTTGTGAAAGAGTAAAAAGATCCATTTTGTATTAACCACGGTGTTTGACCAATTTTCTTTCATTTTATTTGAGAGACCATTGCTATTAGATTAAAACAATTTATCCTACCCACTGCTAATGCTCTCTATCGAAACTATTAGGTATCGGTTCTGCTCTACCGCTACTAGCTCTAGTGGAATTTAGCAGGAATTTTCTCTTAAAGACGAATTTTCTCTTAAAAACAATCACAGTGCATCTACCAACATATTAATTAAATTATTCATTTTCAGCATTTGTGTTGTATTAATATATCTCAAACTTTGCGAGGACACTGCTACAATCCAGCAAAATAGCACATAAAAATGAATATTCATACATTTATTTTTGTGGTACGATACCGCTTAAATGCCTCTGAATTCACTTTGATTAGTATATGTTTACTAGTACTACGTGTTAGTTGGCGAAATGTGAATATTTTCGATCCCTCTAGATGCCCTAAAAGTTGGTAACATTTATTTTGGAAACATCGTCTATTACTGTATCGTATTGTATTAACCTTCCCTATGTTGCTATCGAGGTTCTTGCCCTGCTCATTTAGAATATAGGCAAGTTCTTCCTCGGAAATTGTCTTGCATTTGCCGGGATTGTCTGCGACGAAGATGGCCCATACGATACACCAGGGAATGAACAGGACGGCCAGCAGGTAGAACACCCAGGGCCAGTCCAGGTATTTAGCAATCATGCCCGTGAGCAGATAGGTAAGAACCACGCCCATTGAGAATCCTGGGGAAATAGATATTTGTGTAAAGTGACAAAAAAATAGAAGCACAACAAACAAATATCTTAAATTCATTCTACTCGCCGCTTGCTAGCAAAATAATTATCCTCCACAATCCTAAGAAGCTAGACGCCTCAATGCCACAAAACTATCTCCACAAAACCAAATAATTAAGATCCTAAACCGAAGATGCTATGTGCTTCTAGGACGTGTATAGTACACAGTGTGAATTGCACAATTGCTATGTGCTTCTAGGAAGATATAGTTCACAGTGTAAATTTCTGAAATCAGAGCTCTGGTTTTAGCTATTAAAACGTACAATTATTGTAAACCAAGCTTCTTTATGATAAAGAAGGGGTAAAACCCACGATTTAAATGAGAAAGTTTGATAATATGTTGAAGTTATAATATTGTCAAATAAATAAGTCGTATCAGATCTCTTAAAAATGTGACGCGAGTTTTGTGAATACTGTAGCCAGATCGCACCATGCCACTACATAAACGATTAAACATGAAAAAGACAAATTAAAATAATTTATGGGTATAGGCCTGGGATGGACTGTGTGATAAGATTGTTCATTAGTTTAAGTGATTTTAAAATGTAAATCTTGCTCAAGTTCGTTTTTTCTACAACATTAAGACGTTTTTCTTTCGACATTTCGAACACACTTCTTAAGCGCGTAACTACAAACTGAACATGCGCTGCACTGACGAACTAAAGTCGTAGGACATGTTAATTACACGAATTCCAGAAGGAAGTTATTTTTTCCACGGTAGTAATACTCTCATTCCAAATTAAACAATACTAGACCAATTTTTAGAAGTATAATAACAGTACGTTTTTATTTCACAGAAAACAAAGTCCGATCAAAAAATGAGTTCGATATGTACAAATAATTGTCGATACATCGAAACGTTTAGAATTTTGAAGGGATAGAAAAATTCGATTTATAGAAAATTTCCATATACAGAGGTTTGATATATGAAAGTCCGTTTGTACATTGATTCTTGTGACTTTAATTTTTTGCATAATGTCATTGAATTGTACATAGATGTTTCAATAATATCATGCACTTTCTTTAAAAATTTGAACAATTTTTTACTAATAACGCTACATGGAAGAAAAATTTCGGTACGACGCTCATTCCCAATAGTTTTTAATATTATAGACGGAAGTGAAGTCGAGATAGTGCCTCACCTGCGTAGACTATCGCCGACAAGATACTCCTCTCATTGGGCGGAGCCCAGCGTGAAGTCATCACTACCATACACGGCAGCGTCATACCCTGCACGGTTCAATTCTTCAGAAAAGTGCACAGGAAAGTAGGCACCAACAAACAAGCACACGAGAAATTATCAGATGAGTGAATCAATAGGAAAAAGAAATAAGTATGGAGAAAGAGTGCGAAAAGGAGAAAATGAAAAACAAAGACAATGATAATGAAATGCGGTGTGTAGGAAGGAACGGATGGAGAGGAGAAAAAATACATTAAGAGTTTTCCAGAGAGTATATATGGAGTTTTATTGCTTGTATTTCTCCTTAATGAGTCTGAGAATAAGGAGAAACTAGATAAGAAGTGGAAGAAGAAACAAGATAATATGAAATACGAGGCGGATGTGAAAATGTATATTAATAATAAAGAGGAGTGAAGGAAGCTGGAGACGATGAGGAAAACAAATGGACAAAGAATAAAATAAAGAGGTAGCAGATGACAATAAAAGACTAGGAGGAGTAAGCAATATGAAGATACGATGGAGGCGAGTGAAAGGACTGGAAAGGGAAGAAAAACAAAAGACAGAGAGAGGGAGTGGTGAAGTAAGAGGGAGAGTAAGAAGAGAAAAATGAGACGGAGGAAAAAGAGGAAAGTAGAAAGAGATGAAGTCGGGAAACGGAAAGAAGGAGGAAAGAACGAAAATACGGTAGGGAGCGAATAGAGGACGAGGTGAACGGGCAGAAGGTAAGAAGAAGATGGATAACAAAGAGAGGAGAAGGAAGAAAAAGAAAAAAAAGAGAGAAGAGAAGAGCGAGGAGGAAGCAAAAATTGAGACACATGAGCCGAGGGGGCGGAAAAGGACGTGAATGAAGAGGATAAGAGGAGAAGATGGGCAAGGATGGTCGAATAAGGAAGATAAGAAGGTGGATGAGGATGCAAACTGACCCGCGCAAAGGTCGCTCAGGACAGCAACTGATGTTACTGCAGTGCCTTTGAGCGGGAGGTCCTAAGATTCGAATTCCGACAACGGCAGATTTTCCGTTACGAACTAGACAGCTACAGGGAATTCAGCCGCTGTCTGGGGAAGAATTCTAACGCCGGCCACTCTGATCTCGAGTTTTCTGTGATTTCGCCGACCAACGTAGGCGAATGCCGGAGCCGTACCCTAACAAACGGGCCATTTGCCAAGCGCGATTTCTCCTCCTTGTCGTATCCTCACCTTTCTTACACACACGTACACTTGCACGCACCACAGTATCATATTTGGCGGGAGAACCGCCAAAACTTGCCCCAGCTGGCGTGCTGCCACGATGGTGGGAGATATATGGTTAAGGAAACAAGATCAAAGCAGTGGATTTTTAAAGGATGAAACATTATTCGCACGCCTTCCTTCGGAGGGGAAGTAAAGCCGGCTGTCCCATGTTAGTAGATTTACTTGCACGTAAAAAATCCTCAAGATTAAATAAAGCCTTCGAGCTGAATCCAAATCGCCTGTTCCGTCACCCAAAATGTACCTCTTTTCAACGCTAGTGGGAGAAAGGAGCGTAGCGAAATTTGCGTGGTCAGACGGAAGAGCGGACCTCATGACCTCAGTCTCTCCACGTATAATGAGGCATCAATTCAATTCAATTCAATTCAAATTCAAAGAAAATCCTCGCAAGCCGACGTGTAGGTCGGCGCCGGAACTCGACATCCGGCGCGGGAAGAACACCGCCACCTTCCGCAACAGAAATATGCACTATACTTACGGGATCAGTGACTTTAGCCGTTGACGCGCCCGGAATCACTAATCAATCAACCAAGAGAACGGCGAGCAGGAGGAGGAGGAGGAAGTTAACGCAGATGAGCAGAGGAGGTGGAAGAGCTGGTGAATGAGAAGGAAAGGAAAGAGAAGAATACGGACAAGCAGAAACGAACAAGGAAGACGAGAAGGAAAATAGAAAGACGAGAAGGGCGAGGGGTAGGAGAAGTTTGCGGCCAATGAGCAGCACACGGGGAGGAAAGAGTACTAGTAGGTG
>BOPP01000007.1:5254964-5271009 GCA_017312745.1 Gryllus bimaculatus
AGACAGATGGACGGATGAACTTCTTATAAAATGATTTTTCAGTATTAACAAATCACAAAACATGGATAATATCTATACTACGTATTACGGAAAGTAATTTACTACACATAGGAGCAGGAAGAATTCTCTTGTACGTAATAAGTTGTCACAAAACGAGTTTGTCTGTAAAAATAAACACTTTTCTCTGAAGCATTACAAAGTTTTGTCTATATATTGTAGATTACTTCGTTTAAACCTACATATACGAGAAAGTAAAAAACGAGATCGCGACTCGCAAGTGAGGCTTCTCCTTTACTGGAATCGCTTGACGTTGCACAGTGGCACTACCTCTGGAGCGATGTCTTGGCCAGGGCATATGGGGGTGATGTTCATGATTTCCTTTTCCAGAGCCGTGTGGTTGACCATCGCCACAATGGCCATGTTGGTGTTGAGTCGCATCACCGATATCCCGACTAGCCCCAAGCATGCCATCACTGCGTACTGATACCGGCAAGGGATACATGCTAAAACAAGCCCAATTAGTATAAATTAGCTGTGGTAAAAGAGCGCATGCTTTCTCGCATAATTTGTAACTTTTGCTATGTTTGGCAATTTGGAGAGTTCAGCGAATATCAGACCTGCGCCAATTTCACTAGCGTTCTTTCAACTATTCGAGAGAAAAAAACTTTCAACTATTCGAGAAAGAAAAAAACTGGGGACCGTTTTGAGGAACTCGGTTTTTTAAAATTTCTGATGTACTCTTTAAATTACGCGATAATTACTTATATTTTGAAAAAAGTTACTGATTTCATTTTACTCCTAAGATCTAATTTTTTTGGAGAGATTTCATTAAGGAAAAAATATTTATCAGCAATATTGCAGTTGTAGAAAAAATTTAAACCATTGCAGTTTTTGAAAATTCAGAGAATTTAATGTAAACGAAGAAAACATATGGAAACATTTTTAATATTTTCAAATATCATTGAGACTTCACTTATGGTACCCTCAAAATCAAAATATCTGTTTCAATTTCAAAGGGCCTCGACCTTAACCAGATCGATTGGGAAATATCAATTATGGTGAAAATCCTCCCCGTGAGTTAACTGTGTTATTTTCAAACACAATAACTTGTGTTATTTTCAAACTGATAGTCGGACACACAGATGCTTTGGCGTAAACAAATTTGTCGGTATAAAAGATGCACATTACGTGGATTCTCACTACTCAACGTGTTAGAGAAAGTAATTTCATACATATATGAGCAAGAATTATTCATATCTTCGGAATTAGAAAACTACATTACGAATGTTTCTGTCGAAAAAACGCTTTTTTGGCTGCAGCATTGCAATATTTGCTACGTATTGTGTAAAAGTGTGATAAAGTAAAAATACGCTCGTAATTTCCCAGAATTGACACAAATGGACTTCCGTTGTTAAAGTTTGAATCTCACACTAATGGAATATTTTTATATACAGTAAGGGATACTATTATTAAAAGTATTGTTATAAAAATAATTGTAGCCATATTCGAAAAATTATACAAAAGGAACTAATTCATACACTACGGTTAAAATAGTAACTTACAGGAAGTTAATAAACTACACGAAATAGTTAAGATTTTGTATTATTTTGAAATGAAATGTCTGTTCCCCCATTTCTGGTACATTCCTCAAACTTACTTGTTATACTCTAATGAACCAAACATTAATTCACTTGTAAAACGTAGGTGTTTACAAATTAGTTCAATTGAACAGTGATATACCAGTTTTATTTGCAACTCAAATGGATAAGAAACTGACATAACATTCACTAGCAATTATTCGATTAAAACATAGCATTCTTTTATTTCAAAACTCACGTCATGATGGCAATTCTCTAGCAAACGGATATGTGTGAAATAAAAAAGTAGTATCACGAAAAAAATACCTTTAACCATTGTTACTTTAAAAAGTATACATACGTGAGCATGCCCGAATCGGCATCATGAATACTCAGTCTCAGAAATGATTTCTCCAGCATATTTTAAAAGTTAAATCACGACTTGATGAGAAAACAAATGAGAAATGTTTCCAAGAAACAAGTATGTTGAAGCATTTGTTACTGTGACATCAGCTGATTTCTGAAAACCAGCTCCATTGCACCACGATAGAAGCTAGACTATTTCGGATCCCGGACAAAACTGAAATTCAGCTCCTCTAAAAAGGAAAAAATACTTCATCTATAAATATATTTGTGTAATTTTATCAAATCAATATCATATTGCAAAATAGCATTAAATATTAATAAAAATTAACTGCTTTACGTAGAACCAAGTATCCAATGCACAAATTCTTCTTAATGTTGCGATTTCTCATTATTACCGCCCTTAAAAATATTGAAACTAAATAATTTATTACTCAATGAAGTACTTTTTGTTAGTGAATTAGTTTTTCCTACTTTAATGATATATTTTAAGTTGCCTATCTGCAAATACGTGAATACATTATCTTATCCAAAATTTTCATTATACATTTCATTTCCACAAGATATAATGTATAGTAAATAAAATAAATACAAATTAATGTAAATTTTCAATAAAAACATTATGAAATAATCACTATTGGATTCTTCGCAAGTCTCAAATAACAATTACGAGTTGGAAATAACACACTATACAACTATTTATAATTTTTTTCTCTACAAATCTGTTCACGTGTATTTAATATATTTTGTGTTAAATAACTACTAGTTTCCCTGTAGGGGTGGAAATTAATTCTATCGTCACATATAATTGTTAATATTCTTTTCCAGGTGAGACCCAATATTCTGATTTTACACACATTCATATTTGATTTACCTGAAATTTATAAACATTGAATAAACTCATTCAATCCCAGTGATCAGCTTTGGTGACCCAGGGCATCAACTGATGTCACTGCAGTACCTCTGACCGGCAGGTTCTAGGGTACCACTCCCGACAGTGGCAAGATTTTCAACTCTAGCTTGTCAGCTAGAGCAAATTCAGTCGCTGCCTGGAGGATAATTCTAGCGACCTGTTTTTTAGGGTACTGCTCAAGCATTCGTTGGTGTTGACCGTAGAAACCACGGAAAACTACCGATCGGAGCAGCCGGCTGCTAGAATTCTCAATTTCGCATCTTTTTCGGTCGTGCCGCTAGATGTCGCATGATCGCCAGGCCTGCTCGATAAGATCACGACCATGCGTCATCTAGCGGCATGAGCGAGAGAGACGCGAAATGCCGTGAGATATTACATCGTGAAGACAGATGCTCACACGCCAAGAAATAAAAATTCAAGTATAATAGCAGGTTCTTTGATTACGATTACGTAATGCAATTGCAGTGTGCATATTTTTTTAAATTCGAAATACTACCCCCATAAAATATGAAAGTGTTTCAATAGGCTGGCTACAACACAACCATTGTATGTCCATTAACATATTTATTATATTAAATTAACTGTTTATAAAGTAACAGTTGAATAAAACGTTTTTAATAGACATGTGGAATAATAATTTCAAATACACAAGATGGGAACATTACGTTAAAACAGTTTTAAAATAAGATATATCAAAGCTGATATAGATTAATTAAACTACCAGAATAAAAAAGTGACAGGTTTCGAAACAGCATTACTATAATTTTATACTAAGTAGTACATGAGAAAATAAATAAAATAATAATGAAAGAGAAATAATATTTTTAATATTATACTTAGCTTGTGGTAACACCTAAGAGTATTTAACACCCTTAAGCCTTATTTTCTCTGCTCTTCTTCTTCCTTTCTGATTGAAAAAGATAATACACAATGTACCTTAAAATAAGATAACACAATAAACGTATAGAATACAATACATAACCATGCAGTTTCTCTGAATAATTGAATTTATTTCAGCTTTTTTGCCTGAGTTTCCTTTACGATATTATATTGCTCTCGCTTTATTCATTTTTCTTCCTTATATTTATCCACAGTTAACACTCTTCGTTGGTCATTTTGTACTGTTCGATCTCTGCTTCTTCTAAACTTGTTCCAATGAACATAACTCTTCCTAGTTCGAGCTCTTTTCTTTCTTAATGCTCTTGAGCTGTCTTTCTTCCGTTATGGAATATCTTTCTTCATTCTTATGAAGTCTTGTCATCTTTAGGGTTATTCCACCACTGTTCTTCACACGTTCCTCCCAAGCCGAACGCGAGGAACATTAAAACGTACAGGCCAAAGAGAGCGTATAAAAGCGGAATCCAATTGAGCAATTTAGCCTGAAAGAACGTAAGATAGTGTTAGTTATTTCTTTTCGTTAGTTAAGTCTGATTATCATATTTCAATTTTTTAATCTACCTTTTTTGTCTAAAGGCACACTGAATAAAACTGAGATCAATCCTAGGAGCAAAATAAAATAGTTTTTACTACGTGTAGAATATACTATTTTTTATATCATCTTACTGACTTACGTTTTAATCCAAGTATATAAATCACTTAATTATGTACTATGTTTTATTAAGGTCATCAGTAGCTAATGCAATCAGACAATTGTATTTTTTTTACTTTGTTGCATTCACAGCTTTTTATGAAGATATGAGCCTCGTCTTACCTTTAGCATTAAGGCTAAAAATTCAGCCTTTAGCACGCTGTGTATGTCCTAAATGAAACGGTGGTTGTCTAAAAAAGTGTTGATATAACTGATCTAATTATCCATGGTCATCTATCAACCACTGTTAACATCAGTCCGTAAGAATAAACAACAGTCGTCAATATATTAAATTTCAAAAATTATAATTAGAAAAGAATATGTAACAAATATCTACCACAGGAACTTTTAAATACGCTTTTCTATTGTACAGATATATTGATAATTGTTTATTACACGTACAAAACAAAATTTAATATAAATAAAAACATAAATTGACTTTTAATCACATATGTGCCATCAACCAAAAAATTACTTTAATGAGCGTCAACACTCACCGAATCTTCTATGATAATTCCCACAACAAATGGGAGAAATGTGCCGGGGATTGCAGCAACAAAGTTGACAATCGAAATCAGCGGTCCTGAAAATTTGAAAGTTCTCAACATACAAGTAAAAAACTCATGGGAGTTCTTTGTGTTGTTAATTTTTCGATAGCGATAACACCGCCTATTTTCTCAACCGTAAAATATGAAAAGAATGATGTTTTCACAATCGGGTGATATTGACCGAAGCCATCCTTGACCTTCCTATTTCTTCCTCATAAGTATTAGGATCTGTCAAATGACAACAATAGAGATGGAAACAATTAAAGAAGTTCTTTATTATTTCAAAAGCAATTGGTATAACTATTTATTAATGTATTCCACCGAGAGACAATATAGACAATGCCTTCAGAGAAAAATATTTGCAGTCGTCTACGGGACAATGATTTTACCCAAGCGTCCGCCCCGAAGCAATTCGGCTGGATTTTGAAGGCTACTTTCCATAACACCCATGGTATATTATCTATTTTTTTTAAATGGCTCCATCGTTTTAGATTTTTTTTAGTTGAATAGTGTAAAGGACGTTTAAGAGAGTGGCGCAGGTATCATGTTCGATGAAAACCCTAATTATTAAGTTCAAACATTTTCCGGGGACTTCCTTCAACTAAAATGTCGCTAACGTCTTTCCCTTAATGAAATTTGTTCCATAAAGATAGATTTAAGGTCATCTACAATTTTTCGAAAATTTTAGTACTGTTCGCGACGTTTTGCGCGAAAATACGGACGAGAAAGTCCGTGCCGATTGAGCACCAGCTAGGTTTGTCTCTTCGTTTCGAAGCATGCGACAGTGGCCTTGTCATCGTGCCCGCCGGCCTGTCCCTCGCGCAGCCCAGGCGCGCGTTGCTGAGCGAGGCGAGGATTCACTGATCGATTGATAGTGATTCCGGGCGCATCAACGGCTAAATCGTTAGTCCCCTGAGGGGTAGTGCATGATTTTCCTCGAGAGGTAATGGTGGTCTTCCCCCGCTGGATGGCGAGATCCGGAGCCGACCTGCCGTCAGCTAGTGGGATTTACCCCAACCAAGTATCTCCCATCAGACCAGGTATCTCTCAACAGCAAGGCACCGCCCCACCCGGAAGAAACTCTAAGCTCTCCATCGATATTCCTACATATGTGATGGTGTAGTTCATGTTAGTATAAATGTGTGTACGTAAGGGGTGAGGATAGGAGAAGGAAGAGGAAGGAAAGATCGCGATTCGTGGCCCGTTTGTTAGGGTACTGCTCCGGTATTCTCCTGGTGTCGATCGGAGAAACTACGAAAACGACCAATCAGAACAGTCGGCCACTAGAATTCCTCTCCAGTCAGCGACTGAATTCGACCTACGTGGCAAGCTGGTGTCGAAAATCCTGGCTCCATTGGGACTCACACCTAAGACCCCGTCAGAGGCGCTGCAGTGACACCAGTTGATGCCCTGAGCCACCTCTCCCGGCACGAGGGGAGGAGATACCCGCAATATCGTACCCCCAAAAACCGGGACGTTCGTCTATTTGCATGCGTGTTACGCAACGATAAAGGGTGCGCGCGACTTGCAGCAAAAACAATCCAGATGTTACAGAGCGAGGTGCTTCGGAGGCTCTCACCTCCGAAGTTGGGGGCCAGGTGCATGGGGTTGGCGACGACGCCGAAGGACAAAGCGCCGATGAACGTGACAGCGACGGTCGCCAGGCACAGGCTCGCCCGCGTGTCGCAACCCAGGAAGGCGATGCCCAAGAGGCACGCGCTAGGCACGAGCGAATCTGCAACATCGGACAGCCCTGTACATTGCGAGAAGACCGACGCACGCTCGGAAATATTGACACTCTGATATATCTTCTGATAGACATATTCACACCCTCACACTCTATTATATCTTCTGATATAAGATTATCAGTTGCAAATACGGTTTTTTGACTCGCTGCATTTGGAGCAAAAATAGTTTTTCTCTCCTTTTCCGTCGACTTACTTCAATTTAATTTGTACTTCTTTTCGTTTTTTGTTGTTGTTTTTTTCATTTACATTTCCCACGCCTTTAACCCAGCAACCTGCACTTGACACACCCACTTTAATACTTGGCGTCACAAAAACCGAGAGACACAACCTCTGTTTTCTCGATCAGAACCTCATCTCGCTAGAATCTCATCTCGGTAGTCAGAAATGCAATGCCTTCGCTGTTTTCAGATGATGTTAATGATCTCCCCCGGTCTACAACAACGCTTCAAGACTTGGAAATGACATAAATTTGCGGGGAGGTATAACTGGCCTCGGCGAAATTGAAACATTTACGAGAATCACTTCAGTGTGCTTCAGAGGTCAAAACAGTAACGGAAATATTAAAGAAGTCACTCGGTAGATTTGAATTTAGCTCAAAGGCTTCTTTTAGGCTGGAGTCTGTTTTGAACAGAAGGGATACTCATTATCGTAATGAGCAACCAGTTTGTCATTAACTGAGCGACAACGAGCATGTCTAGGACAGGCGGTTTGAGCCCGCAACCTGGCGCGCGACTGCAAGGAAACGCGGTGGTATAATGGGTATGTATCGAGCTGTCATACCTCAGTTTGTGCCGTCTTAACTGTTACAGAGGTTGGGATACGATGTTTCAATTCAGTTTATTTCAATTCAATTATGTCCTACTAAACGTGGCGAGACTCAGACCGTCAGAGTGACCCTTCCGCATAACCACGCACATTTTGGTACGCTCCTTTCACCATCTAGCGGAGAAACACGGAGTGGTTGAATTGATTGTTGAAACGCGGTCGGTTGATTTGAATTTAGCTCAGAGGCTTCTTTCACGCTGGAGGATATTTCACATAAATCTACAATGTGGGACATCCGGCTTTACTACTCCTTCGAAGGAAGATGTACCAAGGATGCCCTTAAAAATCCACGGCTTCGAACGTATTCCCAAATGTATACATAAGCTTCCGACCGTAACCGAACACCGACCGAAGCGACCGTAGCTTCCGAGATTCCGACCGAAACGACCGTAACCGACCGTAACCGATACGTAACCGAACGCATTCCCAACCGCTTACGAAACTGTCATCGAACTAGGGACGCGCGACGGTGCGCTGCGGCGCTGCTCACTGATGCCGCAGAGGATCCTCTTGGCGCAGCACTCGGACAGCGAACCTTTGAGGTAGGCGCGCAGCAGCAGGTACGCCAGCCCCAGCGTCACCACCCACATGGCGAAGTAGCTGGCCGCGCACAGCCGCGCCGCCTCGCCCACGCGGCCACACACGGAATGTCATTCGGGATTTCCCAGGCAGTCGGTATTCATACTCTTTTCTCATATGAGAATGTTTCATTTACGTGCTGCTTTCGAAGCAAAAATGTATTTTCTCGCTTTGCTGCCGATCTAGAATGCTGAGTGACACATTTATCGTCTCTCTCTCTCTCTCTCTCCCTCTCTCTCCCTCCCTCTCTGTCCCTCCCTCTCTGTCTCTCTCTGTCCGTCTCTCTCTCCAGCACCCCTTCCTCCCTCATACACATTCTTCTCTTCTATTTCATTCTCACCCACCTTCTCTCACACTCACCATCTTTCCCACACCCTCACTCCTCTCTCTCTCTTTTTCTCTCTCTTTCTCTCTCTCTTTCTCTTTCTCTCTATCTTTCTCTCTCTCTCTCTCTCTCTCTCTCTCATATCATCACTTCTCTTTCCCACAATTTCACTTCTCTTCCCTCATCCCGCTTTCCGACATTTCACTCTTTTTCATCCCTTCTCATTCTTTCCACATCATCTCTTTCTATCTCTCTCTCTCTCTCTCTCTCTTCCTCCTCTCTTCCTCTTCCTCTCCTACTCCTCCGCCGTTCTCTCTCCCTCACCCCCCGTCCTCCTTGCCTTCCTCCTTTACACACACACACACACACCACACACACACACACAATCCTCTACAAGTACCATTATTGCACTTTGTGAGACTAAGCTAGATCGTAACCCAACTTGGACGGAGTCCCGCAGGGAGGAGATGCTTAAAGGGGAAACCATTCCGACTGATGTTTATATCACGACCAGATCTCACTTTCCGAAGTGGGAGGGTCACCACCACCACCACTACCACTACCACCACCACCACCACCACCACCCGGGATATATGCACTACACTTACGGGATTAATTATTATATCCAGTGACCTGAAATCCCCAAATAATCAATATTATCTCCCTTCCCCTCCCCCATCTCCCCCATAATCACCTGGAATACAAACTCGTTCGTTGGGTGATAGTTCGCTTCCCGTACGTAGAACGCAAATTGCTGTGCTTCACTCGACCACGCGTACAGACCTACATTCGCTCAAGATTCCGGAGTGCGAGACGGCTCTCAAATGCTGCGATTGTCTGTTTCGAATGTACGGGTGCTTCGACTGCTCTGGGTTTCAGTCCCGTACGTGTAGTGCATTGACGGAAGGCGACAGTGTTCTTCTCTCGTGCGATGGAGAAATATGGCGACGACCTACACGGTGGCTTTCCCCATCCGGGTATCTCCTACCAGCGAAACTCCGCCGCAGGCTCCAAGTTCTCGCATGGTCTCTCAATGTGTGTGTTTATGTAGTGCATGTAGATAGATGAATGCATTATTTCTGCGGGTAGGTTTATACAACCTGGCGGCAGAACAGTACAATTAACATATTACAGTTAGGAATAATGGTCTAATGTAATTTTAAAACATTTTAAGACAATAATAGTAATAATTATAATATGATAGCAATAAAGACAATAATAACAATAACAGCTTTAAATCTGCATTTTATGACTGTCCTCAACAGATATTCCAACTAATAAATACACTTTTTAAATACACTACACTTGCACTTCACATCTCTTTCTACTGCTCTATTGAACTACACTGAACAACACGTCACGACACTCCAATAAAACTTCTACTTTAAATATAATTATGTATTTAATAAAGCAATGCATTCAATTGTAATTATCACAATACTAATAATAAAAGTAACCATTATAATAAAATAATAACTAAAAGAATAACTTGTTTAATAAACCTAACTTTCTAGTTAATAAATGTAGGTATAAGCGTCCGTTAGTAAGGCGTGAGGATAGAACAAGGAAGAAGGAAAGATGGGAGATAGAGATGTTGATAGGAGAAACCAAAAAAACTACCGTTGAGAGCAGTGGGCTACTAGAATTCTCCTCCAGACAGCGGCTGAATTCGACAAAGCTACGTAGCTAGTATCGAAAACCCTGCCACCGTCGAGATTCGAACCATAGAACCTTCCAATCGGATGCAGTGCAATAACATCAGTTAATGTCCTAAGCCACCTCAATTTATTCTAACACTGCAAACATTAACCCTTTCCCTCAATAACTTCCTTTCGTAAAAAATCATGTTTTAGGGAGATAATTATCTTTGGAAAAAAGCTCTTCAATTTAATTTGGCATCCCCGAAAGTCAACTGATCGCATAAATGGGTCTAATGTAATACCTGCCTCTCGTGCGTGTGGAGCGCGTACTTCATGAAGGTCGGCATCAGGGTCTGGACGAAGCACCACCCGCAGTTGTGGCAGAAATGCGCAATGAGGATGGCCCAAAATCGCAAGGACGACATGGCGGGCCGCCACGGGAACTTTGCTCCTTCCTACGGAATTAGGCAGCCGTTAACATACCAGACGTAAAATAAGAGGAAAGACAGCCAGCATCAAGAAACTTGACGTAAACAAACCCTGCCTTTAGTCAATAAATAAAACAGAATGAGTAATATCTAATGCAAAACAACATATCATGATCTGCACAGATGGTTATTTAGTTAGTTAGTTATGAAAGAAATATACAATGCATATTCGTCAAAATTAGAGTACATGTTATGACAATTGTTTAAGAATACAATAGTTTTTAGTTTTGACAGAATCGCCCTTCCCCGTTATAATTCATTTATCAAATAACATATTGCCCTTATTATCAAACCAAGTTTCGGTATTACCATTTTATCCACCACATTTCACTCGGTTAAAAGTTTAGGTAGTAAATGCTAAGGTAGTAAAGAAAAAAAGAACTTATCACATCATTACTATTAATACTTTCTATCCCATTGAAATACATGTATTTTTTTAGTTTTTCATTTCAGATTGTCAAATTTCTACCACAACACTTTAAATACAACGCAGGTGAATTAATATAATGTTGAGTTAAATATAAAAGAACGATATTATTTTACGTCACACCAAGCCCTCACATTATTCTCAAGTTCAAATCCCAAACTTCTTGTAATCTATACTTAAAGAGAAATGGGACAAGGTTTGGCCACTTAGCAAACTTACTTCACAGTCACCAATATTTTTTATCAACCTTTCAACCGAGTCTTGCATGCGGGGCCGTTTTGCGTCATACAGAGTATCCAGTCACCAAATTCTTTTAATCGAATCTTTAAGTTCAATGGTGATATTGGCTTTGGAACGTCCGTACTTCACACAGATGCCAGTCCTCCACTAATTTTCATTCAACCTTAGAGAACGACGAGGTAGATGCTTCCCTGAGGGGCTTCCATACATCATACTTCAGTGTCTGTCTCTAGTGTCCTTGTAAAGATCCTCAAAATGCAATGGACTTGTTTGCCTATCAGGTGTTGTTACGTTACACACAATTGTGAGTCACCAGCTTCGCTTAACGTAACCTTAAGTTGCAACTAGGGTAAGCCTTACATGCTTACTTCAAACACAAGGGTCAGTCATCAATTTCATTTAAGTGCTCCTTAAATTGCAAGGGGGCTTACTTGCGGGTCTTTTTAAGTCACGAATGTGCCTGACACCAACTCCGTAAGGTTCGTAAGGGGATGGCCTGCCTGTTAGCGACTGTCAAACACAGGTGTCAGTCACCAACATATTGTAATAGAACCTTAAAAAGCTCTGGGATGCTGCCTAGAGGAGTGTTTTTCGTCTCACACAAGAGTCAATCATTATTTTAATCCATTCTTAAAGTATAAGCGGGAGGGTTGTCTGCGCGGTATCCTTGTGTCTCACGTGTGTCAGTTAACACTTTGTTGTGATCGGGCTCTTAAAGTGCAAAGTATGCACTATGTGCGTGAATTATTTGCGTATGGCTTCAACGACGCATACGTGTCTATCACAAATGTATTTTAATCGAATCTTAAAGTGCAAGGTGGCTTGCCCATAGTGCGTCCTTACCTCTCACACATGTCAGACATCAATTTTTTAAATCGAACTTTCTAGTGCAACTACTTTCAATCGAACCTTAATGCAGGGACTCGAAATAGTCATAACTCTTTTCAATCGAATCTTCAAGCGTAAGGGGCCGTGAGTCGCCAGCTCCTTTCAACCGAACCTTCAAATGTAAGGGGTCGGGGATCATTAACTCACTTCAATCTCATCTTCAACTTCTTTCAGTGGAACCTTCAAGGGTTAGGGATAGGAGGTTTGTCAAAACCATTCAATCGTGCCTTCAAGTGTAAGGGTCAGAGCTCACCAACTCCTTTCTATACAACGTACAACTGTAAGGCATCAGGGGCATTTATTTAGTCTAACCTTCAAGCTTACGGTTGGAGGTCAGCAAAACCTTTAAATCGACGTTTCCAGTGTAAGGACTTAAGGGAGTTACCAACTCCTTTCCATCGAATTTTCGAGTGTAAAAGATCGGAAGGTTGTCACTCAATCCTTTCAACATAACCTTCAAGTGTAAGAGATCGAGAGTCGTCTTCACCTGTCAATCAAACCTTGCGGTGTACGTAATGGGAGGAATCACTTCACCAAATTCTTTCAATCGCGCCATCATGAGTAATGGATCGAGGGAGTCACCAACTCCTTTCCATCGAACGTTCAAGTGCAAGTGGTCAGATCTCGCCTACTCCTTTCTATAGAACGTTCACGTTTAAGGAATCGGGAGAATCACCAAGACCTTCCCATCGAACGTACAAGTGCAAGAGGTCGGTTATCGCTAAACTCGTTCAATCGACCCTTCCAGTGTAATGTCTAGTCCTTCCATCCGAACCTCCAAACGCAATGGCAGGACTTTCGACACTAGCTTGTTACCTAGGTGGAATTCAGTCGCTGTGTGGAGGAGAATTCTAGCCGCCGGTTGTATTTTTCCGTGGTTTCTCTGATCAACACCAGGCGAATGCCGGAGCAGCACCCTAACAAAAGGGCAACAGACCGCGCGCGATCTCACCTTCGTCTTCCTTGTACTATCCTCACCCCTTACACACACATACACTCTTACACGCACTACACTACCACACGTGAGAGAGACCCGTTAGGAGTTTAGAGCTGGTCGAGGCTGAGGCGGTGTCACGCAAGTTGGAGATACCTGGTTGGGGAAAACCCTGCTAGACGACGGTAGGTCGGCGCCGGATCTCAGCATACAGCATCGCCGCTACCTCCCGAGTAAAAAATATGCATTAGACTCACGGAACTACTGTCCCTGGTAGTTGATGTGCCCGGAATCGCTAAACAACCAATTAATCTATCCAAACGCAAGGGGGTGGGTGCGGGGCTTACCTCCGGCACGGTGGTTGCGACGAGCGCCGCAGCGATGAAGGCGCGCTCGCTCCCAGAGATGTAGGGGGATCGGCGCGGCTCCCGCGCGGCGTAGATGCCCCAGAAGCCGCACCAGGGCACGCACGCCACGGCCGCCAGCAGGAAGCTCCAGCGCCACGAGAGCGCGGCGGCCGCCCACGCGCTCAGGTGCGTCGCCGCCACCGTCCCCAGCGCAGCCCCTGTCACCACCGCCACCACCACCATCACCATCATCAACATTACCATCACCACGACTACCACGTCAAGAACCATGCTCAGATGCTTCGCCGCCACCGTCCCAAGCGCCGCCCATATCACCACCGCCACCACCACCACCACCACCACCACGTGAATAACTATGCTCAGGTGCGTCGCCGCCACCGTCCCCAGCGCAGCCCCTATCACCATCACCATCACCATCACCACGTCAAAAACCATGCTCAGATGCGACGCGCCACCATCCCAAGCGCCGCCCCTATCGCCACCACCACCATCACCATCACCTCAAAAATCACACTCATCTGCGTCGGCGTCACCGTCCCCCGCGCCGCCCCCATCACCACCACCACGTCAAAAACCATGCCCAGATGCGTCACCGCCACCATCCCCAGCGCCTCCCCTATCACCACCACCGCCACCATCACCATCACCACCGTCACATAAGTGTCTAACACCAACTCCGTTATAAATAATAAATATATAAATAATGTGTTTTAATGTAATGAAATAATGTAATGTAAATATATAAAATAAAAAATGCTGAAAAATTGGATAAGAAGCAATATAATTGAAAAAAACTAATTATTTTCATAATCAATTTAAAAAATGTCAATATAATAATAATAGACAATATCTTTTAAATGTGCGAAAAATAAAAAAATGTATTGTACACAATTTTATAGAAAATGTACAGTTTACATGGGTGGTAAAACTATTAACCTCTCCCCTTAAAAAGGGGTTGATGAAAGAAAAGGTTGGAGGAGTTTCTGGGCTGAACCAACGGGGTCGCTCACCGGTGGAGAGGATGGCGACGACCGTGTCGCGCTCCTCGGGCGGCGTCCAGGCCGCCAGCACCGCGTACGCCGTGGTGAAGGTGCCTCCCTGCGCTCACCACCGCACCCACACACGCCCGCTCTGAGAAGGAATGCTCACCGATTGATCTCATTGATTAGCGATGCTTACCGATTGATCCGATTGATTAGCGATTCCAGGCGCGTCAACCGCTAAGGCCGATAGGCTTGTAAGCATTGCGTATGTTTGCTCCTCTGTAGGTGGCGGTGATCCTCCCGCGCTAGATGGTGAAATCCGGCGGCGATCTACCGTCGGCTAGCAGGGTTCTCCCCAGTTATGTTCTGCAAGAATTTGAATTTGCCGCGCGCGCGAATTTGAATTTGCTGCGCGAATTTGAATTTGCCGTGAACAGCGCGCGCTCGGACCAGCAGTTCGGGCGGGTTGTGCTCGATTGACTCCAAGGCAAGGTTCGAGTCTCTGCCCACAACGGCGCCCGGTATAAAACGGGCCTGCCGGCACAAAGAAGCAGAGCGCAGTGGAAGTTTGACGCGGCGGGCACTACAGAGACTGCGTTAGCGCGTGTGCTGCGAGGTGCGGTCGTGGGGAGAGGAACCCGGAAGACCGCGCCCCAGGGAGAGGGCCTGCTGGTGCGAGCCTGCGCGCCAGCGAGCAGTCGAACAGCCGTGTCGTACGAGAGGTGGCGCATCGCAGCGGGAAGAGTGAGTAACTTGGGAAGTTTACATGTTCTTTGGGAAAGGGTTCATGGATGTACAAATTTAGGTCAATAAACTGTTCGGTGAGTTTAAACCCTGTACTGATTATTCAATAGAACAAGAACATAACATCCCCAACCAGGTATCAGTGACTACGATGTTTGGTTCATCTGCTAAAAAAAAGTTTGCTAAAAGATATGAGGAGCAGCGTCTAAAATCTGAACGTCAGCGAGTTCCTATTATCTTCGAGACGTTTGATTAGTTTCAACTACATGTGCTCAGCTTAATTAACTTCTTGAATACAAGTTCTATTTTCTTACCATGCTAGAGATAATGTCTCAACCATTGAATAATGTTCTAATTTACATTTCTCGGGATCTCCAGCCTAGGAGAAAAGTTTTGCACGAATTTACTCGCTTACTCTATGACAATTTTTAGTGTCTGACTGCTCTGATCGTTAGTTGTCCGTGGTTGGTTTCTTCAATTAACCCCAGCCAACGCCGGAGCAGTGCGCCCAGAAACGGTCTACAGATCACACGATATTTACTTCCTCTTCCTTGTCCTATCCTTGCCCTTGCTTATACACACTGACATCCTGTGTTTAATGCATGTCCTGGTTGGGGCAGAGCTCCGCGTGTGGGAGATACCTGGTTGAGGACCCCCCCCCACAAGTCGACGAGTAGGTCAACACCAGATCTTGCCATCCGGAAAGGGAAAATCACCGCCACTCTACGCGAAAAATATACACTACACTTACGGGACTAACGACCTTACCCGTTAGCGCGGCTGGAATCGCGAGCAATCCATCGATCGAAAATACCTCGACTATTAATTTTTTTTTTTTTTTTTCCGTTTCAATTCTGCTTAGCCCTT
>BOPP01000007.1:5277520-5313543 GCA_017312745.1 Gryllus bimaculatus
AATCGCAAGGACACATGCGCGCCCGCCACGCGAACTTTGCTTACAACCTTTCCTACGGAATATACGCGCACCGTATAACATACCAGACGTTAAAATAAGAGGGAAAGACAGAGCCACCATCAAGAAAACTTTACGTAAACAAAACTCTGCCCTTAGTTCAATAAATTTAAAAACAGAATAGAGTAATATCTATATGCCAAAAGAACATATCATGAATCTGCATAAGATGATTATTTAGCTTAGTTAGTTATGAAAAGAAATATACAAGCATATTACTCAAATAGAAGACATGTTGACCAATCATTGTTTAAAGCAATACACATAGTTTTTAGTTTTTGACAGAATCCGCCCTTCCCCGTTATATATTCATTATCAACAACATATTGCCCTTATTATCAACCAAAGTTTTCACGGTATTCACCCATTTTATCACACCAACATTTTTCATCACTCGGTATAAAGTTTAGTAGTAAATAGCTAGGTAGTAAGAAAAAAAGAACTTATCACATCATTTACTTATTAATACTTTCTATCCCATTGAAATACATGTATTTTTTTAGTTTTTCATTTCAGATTGTCAAATTTCTACCACAACACACTTTAAATTACAACGCAGTAATAATATAAATGTGAAGTATTTAAAATATAAAAAGAACGAATATTTTTACGTCACACCAGCCCCATCAACATTATTTCTCAAGTTCAAACCCAAACTTCTGCTAATCTATACTTAAGAGAGAATAGGACAGTTGCCACTTAGCAAATTACTTCACAGTCACCAATATTTTTATCAACCTTTCAACCGTACTTGCATGCACGGCCGTTTGCGTCATACAGAGTATCCAGTCACCAAATTCTTTTATCGAATCTTTAAGTTCAAATGGTGATATGGCTTTGGAACGTCGTAACTTCACAACAATTGCCAGTCCTCCCACTAATATTTCATTCAACCTAAGTAGAGAACAGATGTAGATGCTTCCCTAGAGTGCTTCCCATAACATACATTACTTCAGTGCTCTGTCTCTAGGTTGTCCTTGTAAAGCATCCTCAAAATGCAATGCGACTTGTTTGCTATCAGGTGTTTTACGATTACACACATATCGTGAGAATCACCAGCTTCGCTTACGTACCCTTAAAGTTGCAACTTAGGGGTAAGCCTTACATTGCTTACTTCAAACACAAGGTGTCAGTCAATCATTTCATTTAAGTGCCCCTTAAATTGCAATGGGGCTTACTTCGACGGTTTTTAAGTCCGAACGATGTATGCCTGACACCAAACCCTCAACGTAATTCCGTAAGGGATGCCCTGCCTGATTAGCGACTGTCAAACACAGGTGTCCAGTGCACCAAACATATTGTAATAGAACCTCTGAAAAGCCTGGAGTGCTGCCTAGAGGATGTTTTTCGTCTCACACAAGAGTCAATCATTATTTTAATCCATTCTTAAAGTATAAGCGGAGGGTTGTCTGCGCGATGTATTCGTTGTGCTCTCACGTGTCCTGTCAGTTAACACTATTTGTGTGAATCGGGATCTAAAGCAAATAGTATGCCACTATGTGCGTGAATTATTTGCGTATGGCTTCAACGACGCCATACGTAGTCTATCACAAATGGTATTTTTAATCGAAATCTAAAGTGCAGGCGTGCCTTTGCCCATAGTTGCTCCTTAACCTCTCACACATGTCAGAGCATTCACAATTTTTTAAATCGAACTTTTTCTAGTGCAACTACTTTCACTCGAGAACCTACTGCAGCGGCACTCGAAAGCATCAATTCTTTTCAATCGAATCTTCAGCGTAAGGGGCCGTGAGTCGCCAGCTCCTTTCAACCGAAACCTCTGTAGTTCAGACATGAACTCACTTCAATTACTACAGGGGGTCGAGGATCATAACTCCTTCAAATACTCAGGTATAAATCACAACTTCTTTCCATGGAACCTTCAAGGGTAAGGATACGGAGTGTACAAAACCTATCAACTCATGCCTTCAAGTGAAGGTCAAGCTCAACCAACTCTTTCTCATACAACCTACAACGTAAGGCATCAGGAGCCATTTATTTAGTCTAACCTTTCAAGACTTAACGGTTTGCAGAGTCAGCAAACTTTTTACATCGACGTTTCCAGTGTAAGGACTTAAGGAGATTACCCCAAACTTCTTTCCATCCAATTTACGATTGTAAAAAGATCGGAAGGGTGCACAATCAAATCCTTTCAACATAACCTTCCAAGTTAAGAGATCGAGAGTCGTCTTCACCTGTCAATCAAACCTTGCCGTGTACGTAATGGGAGGAAATCACTTCACCAAATTCTTTCAATCCGCCATCATTGAGTAATGATCTGAAGGAGTCAACCAACTCCTTTCCATCGAACGTGCAATCAAAGTGGTTCAAATCTCGCTACTCCTTTCTACTATAGAACGTTTCACGTTTAAGAAGAATCGGAGAATCACCAAGACCTTCCCATCTCGAACCGCTACAACGTGCAAGAGTCGTCGGTTATTAGCTAAACTCGTCAATCGACCTTCCATGTTAATGTCTATCCTTCCATCCCGAACCTCCAAACGCCAATGGCAGGACTTTCGACACTAGCTTGTTACCTAGTGGAACTATCAGTCGCGTGTGGAGGAGAATTTAGGCCCGGCTTGTATTTTTTCCGTGGTTTCTTGATCAACACCAGGCGAAATGCCGGACACACCCTAACAAAAGGGCACAGACCCGCGCGATCCTCACCTTTTCCGTCTTACCCTTTACTATCCTCACCCCCCATTACACACAATACACTCTTACCACGCACTACACTACCACACCGCTGAAGAGAGACCCGTTAGGAGTTTTTAGAGCTGTCTCGAGGCTGAGGCGTGTTCCAGCAAGTTGGAGAGGACCTCGGTTGGGAAAAACCCTGCTATGGCGAGCGCTAGCGACGCTGTATCTCAGCATATTACATCATCACCGCTACCTCCGCAGTAAAAAATATGCATATAGGACGAACGACTACTGCCCTCTGTAGTTGATTGTGCCTGCGAATCGCTAAACACAACCAATCTAATCTATCCCAAACGCAACCGGGGTGCCCGCTTACCTCCGTGCACGGTGGTTGACGAACGAGCGCCCCAGCGATGAATGCGCGCTCGACTCCAGAGATGTAGGGGAGCGGCTCCGCGGCTCGCCGCGCGGTACGTTAGATGCCCCAGAAGCCGCCACCAAGGGCACGCACGCCACGGCCGCCAGCAGCGAAGCTTCCAGCGCCACGACGAGCGCGCGGCCCCCACGCCTCAGGCTGGCGTCCAGCCACCGTCCCCAGCCAGCCGCCTGTCACACGCACCGCCACCCATCACCATCATCAACATTACCATCACCCACGACTACCACGTCAAAACCATGCTCAGATGCTCGCCCGCCAGCCGTCTCCAGCCCGCCGCCTGGTCACCCTACCGGTTCACCACCCATCACCACTGTCAAAATCCATCTCAGATCGCGTCGCCGCCACCATCCCAAAGCGCCCCCATATCACCACGCGCACACCACCACCATACCACCACCAACCACGTGAATAAACATTTGCTCAGGTGCGTCCCGCCACACCGTCACCCAGCGCAAATGCCCCTATCACCATCACATCACCATCACCACGTCAAAAACCATGCTCAGAGATGCGGAGCGCCACCATTCCCAAGCGCCCTCCCTATCGGACCCACACATCACCTCAAAAATCACATCATCTTGCTCGGCGTCCACCGTCCCCCGCGCGCCCCCATCACCCACCACACCGTCAAAAAACCGATGCCCAGATGCGTCACCGCCACCATTCCCAGCGCCTCCCTCACCACCACCGCCACATCACCATCACCACCTCATAAGTGTCTAACACCAAACTCCGCTTATAAATAATTTAAATATATAAAAAATGTGTTTAAGTAATAATAATGTAATGAAATATATAAAATATAAAAATGTGTAAAAAATTGGCATAAAGAAGCAATATAATTTGAACAAAAACTAATTATTATCATAATCAATTTTAAAAAATTCCATATAATTAATAAATAAGACAAGTAATCTTTTATAAATGTGCGAAAAATAAAAAAATGTATTGTACCACAATTTTATAGAAAATGTACAGTTTACATGGGTGTAAACTATTAACCTCTCCCTTAAAAAGGAAGTTGATGAAAAGAACAAGGATTGAGAGAGTTTCTGGACTGAACCAAACGGGGTCGCTCACCCGTGGAGAGGATGCGACGACCGTTGTCCGCCCTCGCCGGCGTCCAGGCCGCCAGCACGCGCTACGCCGTGGTGAAGGTGCCTCCCTGCAGCTCACCACACCGCACCCGACACACGCCCCGCACTGGAAGGAATGCTGCCGATTGATCTCGATTAGCGATTGCTTACCGATTGATCCATTGATTAGCATTCCGGCGCGCTCAACCGCTAAGGCCGATAGGCTTATTAAGCATTGCGATTTTGCTTCTCTGACGGTGGCGGGTGATCCTCCCGCGCTAAGATGGTGAAAATCGCCGGCGCGTCTACCGTCGGAGCAGGCAGGTTCTCCCGTTATATTCTGCAAGAATTTGAATTTCCGGCGCGCGCGGAATTTGAATTTGCTGCGGCGAATTGAATTTGCCGGGGGAACAGCGCGCGCTCGGACCACATTCGGCGGGTTTGTGCTCGATTGACTCCAAGGCAAGGTCGAGTCTCGCCACAACGGCGCCGTATAAAACGGGCCTGCCGCACAAAGAAGCAGAGCAGTGGAATTGACGCAGCCGCGGCACTACAGAGACTGCCGTAGCCGCGATGTGCTGCGAGGTCGGCCTCGTGGCGGAGAGGAACCCGGAAGACCCGCGCGCCCAGGGAGAGGGCCTCTCGGTGCGAACCTGCGCGCCACGCGAGCAGTCGAACAAGCCGTGTCGTTACGAGAGGTGGAACGCATCGCAGCGGAAGAGTGAGTAACTTGGAATTTACATGTTCTTTGGAAAGGTTCATGGATGATTACAAATTTAGAGTCAATAAACTGTTCGTGGTTTAAACCCTGTACTGATTATTCAATTAGAAACAAGAAACATAACATCCCCACCAGGTATATTGACTACGAGTTTGGTTGCATCTGCTAAAAAAAAAGTTTGCTAAAAGATATAGGAGCAGCGTCTAAAATCTAGCGCGAGGTTCTAATGTCAAGACGTACAGTTTAAACTACATGTTGCTCTGCTATTAATCTTAAACAATTCTATTGTTCTTACCATGCCTAAGATAATGCTCAACCATTGAATAATGTTTCTAATTTAATATTCCGCAAGGATCCCAGCCTAGGAGAGAAGTTTGTTTTCGACAGAATTCACTCGGCTATACGTTGCATGACATTTTAGTGTCTGACTCTACTGATCGTTAGGTTGTCCTGATGGTTTGCTTCATTAACCCAGCCAACGCCGAGCAGTTGCCCCAGAAAACCGTCTACAACACACGATATTTACTTCCTCTTCCTTGTACCTATCCAAATTGCCGTCGACTTATACACACTGACAATCCTGTGTTTAATGCATTCCTGTTGGACGCAAGGGAGCTCCGCGTGTGGGAGATACCTGAGTAGACCCCTCCACAAAGTCGAGGCGGAGATAGCGAGTCAACACCAGATCTTGCCATCCGGAAAGAAAAATCCACACCAACCAAGCAGGAAGCCCTACGTCGACAACTAGCACGAAATATCACTACACACACAGACGGACTTTCCCCGTTAGCGCCGGCTGGAATCGCTGAGCACAATCCCATCGATCGAAAATACCCTCGACCTATTAAGTTTTTTTTTTTTTTCCGTTCAAATTGCTGCCTTAGCCCTCACAAATGATATAACCTTACAGAGGTTGGCTAGGGATGCGACTCACCAGATACGAGAACCCATGCAGCGCATCTAAGGCGCGTGCGAATGGCGCATCACAGGCCGCGCGAAATGCGAGCGAAGTAGGGCAGGGCGACGGACAGCACCATGTTAACAGCAGCACCGACAGCAAGCAACCACTTGCGGGTTGACCGGCGCGGGCCACGTAGGTCCAAGGCGTGAACGCAAGCAGCTGCCATGAAGTAGGCGGCCAGCACCGCGCCGCCACCGTGTCGACACGCGAAACGCCCCTCCTGAAGCACACGGCACAGAGCAAGTACATGGCTTAGGATTACTTGTGGAGTAGTCGCGCCATTAGACTCTAAAACTCCAGCACCAGCTGGACCCCGCGACGTCCAGCGAAACCCCCTTTCAAACACCACGAAACACGCAACTTTTAGAGCCAAATGAAACACGCTAACAGTAGCAGTGGCCAATGCGAGATTTGGACTGTTGGATTAGTCCGCTCATTACGCCACAAACTCCAACTCCAGCTGGAAGCCGTGGTGCTCCAGGAGAACGGCCGTCTTTGAAGCGCGGCAATAGCAATGGGCTATCAATAGCAAAAGCAAATACGAACAATTTACTTGTAATAAGGCAGACAGTCAAGGCCCTCGCCTGGGGTCGATGGAACGTCCCCTTCTAAAGCCAGCAATGGAAATAGCTATTTCAAAAATAATATTAATAGCAAACGTAAATTTCACTCATGAATTGGCGACAACGCACCACAAGCACCACGGACGCACCGCCGTTGTGCTCCATACGAAACCGTTTGGAAACTCACAATAGCAATAAACTATTCAATAGCAATAATTATCTATAGCAACATCACTAATTAGTATTTGCCTTCGAATTAACGCGACAGCACCAAGTCGCCACGCATGCCTCCACGTTGGCGGTCCATCACCAACTGCACTTACCGCAAAGCGAAAGCAACGGTAGCAATAGGAATAGTGGGTTTGACTTCCGTATTACTCAGCCATGCCACGCCACACGCGGTGTCCGTCCACGCCAAGCATCTTGTATTACTAACTGGATGACAGTTCCATCGAAAGTGCGTGCCATCAGCCCACCGTATTCCGTTAGGCAAGTTTTTCACAAACTAAGCTATAGTATTACTACATAAATCAATACACTTATTACCCGCGGGTGATCAACACTTGTTGATTGTAATACCTCGCACATATTATTATTTTGGCAAGAAGGTCAATTCAACCAATAAATTATTACCTGCCAACAAAAGATTGAAGTCCCTTCTACATGGATTAAATTAGTTTGTAAAGAAGTGGCATTCTTTACTCTATTTTAATCTCAATCTGTTAATATTTTTTTCAGTCCCTTTTTTTATTCTCGTACAACAATAATTTAATTTATTTTATAAATTTGCTATTTGTTTTCGCTTCCTGTCTTAGAAAACCACAGAGTCGACGTGAAGTCTCCATATACCAGCGAGGAAAGACCACGACACATCCGCGATTAAGTGCACCTACACTTGCGCGGGGAACTCATTACCTTCGTATTAATGCGCGTAAAATTACTTAAACAACGAATCGAGTCACATCATCTTCCGCTGTAGTTAAAGCAAGCACACACATTCTCGCCCTTATAATGCTGACGTAATACTATTTGTATTCACAACTTGCTCTTAAATTAACCATTGTGAACTTCTGTTTTTTTTCCTAAAACTGAAATTTAGAAAATTTAAACTACCTTACTCAAATCGTCTTTAATTGACAAATTTCATTTAGAGAAACATCTTAAATATTTTAGCTATAAGATAGCTTCGGAAAAAAACCTGAACTTTTGCAATTTTCTAAAATTCAGGGTTTTTTTCTTTCTCAAAACTCAGTTGTTTTTTTTTTTCTTGAACATGAAACCTGTACCATTCTCTTTAACGTCCCAACACTGACCAACGAGAAAATTTCCTCAAAGAATGGTTTTTTTTTTATTTTGAAAATGAAAGGGCCTTCCTGTAAAGTACCCCCCCCCAAAAAAAAAAATTGAAGGAATAAAAACCTTTTTTGTCTTCAAAATTGTAGAATTGGTGAAAAAAAAAAGAAACAGGCACGCAGAAAACTTAAGGCAGGCAGGCAGGCAGACAAGCAGACAAGCAGACACACAGACGGACAAGAAGACGGAGAGGCAGACGGACGCACAGGCAGACAGACGTTTTACCGTCAATCGACTTTTCGGCATCACGAACTTACAAAACATGGGTTCTGGTTACACCATAAGTTAGAGGATCCCCCCCCCCCAGAAATTTAGCAACTTAATTTATCAAGTTGATTTCGCTAGCACAGCCCTGTAAATAAGTTTTTCTGCCGAAAAGTCTCACTGCATTACACAACTTTCTCTCTACTGCGCAAGGGAGCAAACAGTAAAAGTAACGGTCAACGAGCTGCAAATTTTATTTCCTGCACTGCTAACACAATAGTAACTTGCCCTTACCCCCTGCCACTACAAGCAAAAGGAGACTTCAACAAAACGTGCTACTGGTGAAAGCGAGAAAGTAAAACCGCAAAACAATGAACGGCCGCGTTTTGGAATCGGTCCGAGCGGAGCGCTGCTCACCGCGAAGGAGTCCTCCGGCGGGTGCGGGCACAGGTCGTCGCCGGTGGCGTTATAGCGCCGGCGCTCCGCCAGGAACGAATCGTTGACCATGAACAGCAGCATGACGCTCACTTGCGCCTTCAGGCCGCACACCAGCGCCAGCGCCACCGCCACCAGCGACGCCATCACGAAGCGCACCGGCGCGACAGCCGGCCCTGCGCCCACGCGCACGCTCCCTTGTCGCTGCCTGCTTCGTGGGGAGAGGAAGTAGCGTTGTCCAACGGTGGATTTTCATCGGAAAACGCTCGCTGCCGGACGTGGTAGCGGATAAATCTTGTTTCTCCGTGTAGCAAATTACTCCCCCCCTAAAAGCGGCTTCACACGTTTAGATTTATTTAATCAAAAGAACGGTAAAAACTGTACGTGAAGTACGGGGGAGACATTAATCTGCGCACGTTTTATTGACTTTCATGAACCCTTCCCGTCATTTTTACTATAAATACTTGATAGATGAGTAAAAGTTAAAGATAAATGGATAATGTTTTAAGAAAACGTGTGATTAACGACATTTAAGAAACTAGATATTTTCGTTCCCGAGTTTTAAAAATACTAATTTGTGATGGTCCACGAGCTGCAATTTTATTTCCTGCACTGCTTACACAATAGTAACTTGTCCTTACCTCCTACCACTACAAGCAAAAGGACACTTCAACAAAACGTGCGGATAGTGAAGCTACATTCGGCATTCGCCGAGCAGCTCGTCCAATCCCAAACAGTTGATGTGTTCAGACAATGTTCGCTCCCTTTGTGTCCTAAACATCGTCACGAGGTGGGAAGGGCGAATACCGAATGTTCGGCGCTCGGCGAATTGCAAGCAAACCGTCCACATACTCGGGATTCGGCGAGCGCTGGCTCGGGTTTCGCCGAATGCTTCATGTCTGGAGCCGCCTTAATGCGCTATTTAACCAGAATCCTTCGTGAGTGGGTCCACGTTTGTTGATACCGGAAATTCAATCGACGGCAAAACGTCTGTCCTATAGTAAACACTAGCGCGTTCAGCCGGTTTTCTTTGAAACTGATATTCCTCAATTTAAATTAACATAAAGCCCTGCGCGTTTTAAATGGATATTTTGATTTTGGAGGATTCAAGAAGCCTCAACAATTTTAAAATTTGTCTCCAAATCGACTGAACTCTGCAAAACTCGGATAGTGTAACAAAAGCTTAAGAGAATGTTTCGGATCTTATTTTCGTCAAAATCTCTGATTTTTTCGAAAACTGCAAAACTGCTTTTTCCTGAAACTACAATATTAGAGGTAGATTTTTCCTGAATTATATATGTTCTTTAAAGACAGTTTGAAATATGTTCACCAACAATTGGTCCAATACGAGTAGTTTCGACGTAATTTTAATAAAATATTCTATTTTTAATTTTATTAACTTGGTAAGTTAAGTAACGGCTCCTTTTTCTTTTAATATTAACTTGATGTAAAAAAAAACAACAATAAATTAGTACTTCTCATTTCCGACCAACGCTCAAACGAAAAATCGAAATAGATTAACGTTTCAATACTACTAATATGGAAGCAGATATACTTGCCTTAAACAAAATCTGTCCTAAAATACCTCTTAACACTGTCTTGTATATTTTAAAAAAACGAATAATTTTCACTTCATTTCTGCTTGAAATTATTAAATTAAAAATACATTTTCTCAAAAACATATTAAAACTCTAATGGTTCTGGAGAATGACACAGATTTTCTCACATTATTTACTTTTTTAATCTTTTTAGTCTGGGCTAGCTTTCCTGGTTTGCTATATTCTCTTCCCAGCTACTGCTTATAGACATCTAAATGGCATTTTTCACATTTTCTCAATTTTCCGGTTTCCTAACTACACATGTAAATCTAACTTCAATTACAATATTATTGAAAGTTATTAAATATAATAATATTATGAAACTTATATTTCCATTATCTTCGTAATGTTTTATTTATTCGCTAGTAAAATACTTCATATGTAAATGTAAAATAATTAATAGAAAAGCGGGCGCAGAAATGTAAAAGTAAAACACGTGGTGTTTTTATCAATGCGCACCTATGTTCCTGTTGCATTGTGGCATTTCCTACATCGTATTCCTGTTTTACTACCAGATGCTTCACAGGAAAGACTCCCCTACGCACAACACTTATCTCAATAACGACTACTATTTCTTTAAGGAAAATTTGCATATAGGAGCATGTTTTACACTTATATAATTTAATTTCTTCGACAAAGATTTTATAATCACTATTAATAAATATAAATGGTTTTATGTTGAACTCTTTAACGGTTTGCCTGTTCCAGGGAATCTCCTTCCCGAATGTATAAGAAATTCCCTCATTTACTGGGTTTGACAAATGAATTTAAATTATGGTGAAAAGGTATTTAAGGAAATTAATTATTTCACTTTTTTAATAATCTTTCATATGTTACTTATGCACCCACCTATATTGGTCACTGATGACATCAGCTGTTTCTTAAGTGACCTAAATTAAGTGAAATTCAAAAAATCCTTAATTATCAGACTAAAAAAAAGAGAGGAAAGTCAGGGGTAGAAAATATGTATGGAAATAAAATATTTATCACATACGGCTACGAGTCTCTTTGGAAATGTTCAGGGCACCACGACCACCCTACCCCCCCCCTATGCGCACCCCCCCTCCGCTCACGCTTAGGAATATCAGGCTACAATTCAATTTAAAATGTAATGTATGAAAGAATAAAGTAATACTATTTCCAAATGTAATACTATCTCAGTCTTGCTGCTTCTGCAAATGTTTTAAATATTTTACGTACTATGAATCACCGTAGTAAGGTAAATATGAGCAATGCGAGCTGTGATAAAAGAACAAAAAGTTCAGAAACGTCGGTAAGCCCTTGGGGAACGTTGCCTAACCGATCCGTGTCAGGTAGTCGCACGACAAAGGAAGGGTACATTGTCGGGGTGAAGCTTCCAGGAAACCTTGATCTTACTCCTGACTCACTTGAACTTTTATATTATATACTTCAGTTCTTCGTGCACTCCCAAGTGAAATTTGGCGCCGAAGGTCTGCCCAGGTACCACATTTGAAAAGGACCACCCGGTTGGCTTCAATAAAGACACTAATCATATATGTTTAGGCATGTGCTCATTCTTGCCTATTGTGGACAGCGGTCCCTGATAAATTAGTGCCATTCGTGAAAATGATATTCTCATCCTGATATGGGCACGAAATACTACTTTGGTTTTTGCTTTCTGAAGTATTCAAAAATGATATTGGGTCACTGTCGACAGTTACAAAACGACTAAGTTGAGATTTAGAAAGAACACTGAAAATTGGGATTTTAGGGGTGGTATAAGGAAATCTCGACTATAAAATAATTTTGTTGCAAAAGGGCTATACTTTAGTAATTTATTAATATAGTAACTTGAAATATTTTAATTTGGGACACACTTTGTATATTTATGGACCGAATCTTCCAAAATTATTATTACTTGAAGTTCGGGTATTTTATAAGAGTCACAAGTATGGACAAAATTACGGAGACCGTTCGTGTAAACGACGAACATGGAAATCAAAGCTGGAAAAGATGGAAAACGAAGCTGTCCTGCGATGCTATATTTACCAGCATACACTGTTGAACTATCTACAAGGCTTACCCCCCTTTTAAACATACGTTTGTAGAAGGACAACAAATGAATCTTCTGAAAATTGATCTCGCAAGGCTAATAAAAACTACTTCTTAAATCATGCAAAATATTGTCTAAAAATCGCAAATTACTTAAAATATAAAGGAAAAATTTCAAAAGATCAGTACGGCATTATACGCATAATCTCGATTCATATGTTATTATTTACTCATTTCTTTTACTTTCAGAACCGCAACTACTTTACAAATTGGCATATCATAATTTTACTTCCAAGAAATGTTTTGCTTCATTTACGTCGACAGGTACCGTAATTTGAAAATTACATCATCGGCGGACAATTCCAGTACACGGGCAATAAACGATAACGACAAACGACGATCGCTCCATAAATTATTAAGTGGCAGTTGTGATCTGCCTGTGACTGTTGTATTTTCCTAACGTACAAATGACATTGTTATTAATCTAATAATATTTCTAAAATATTCAGATGATCAGGTTCTGCGCACAAGCAGTTAGCTAATAGATCGATCAATTATTTCGTGTTTCAGATGCGTCAACGGCTATGGTAATGAGTTCCCTAAGTGTAGTGCATGTTTTTGTTACGAGGTATACGAGGTGGGGTATACGGTTGTACGAGGTGAGGTGTTTTTGTTGCGGTATTCTTCACCTACTAACTGGCGAAACCATGTGCCGAACTACACGCCGGCGTTTGGGAGGGGAGACCTGAACGAGGCATCGCCCCAGCCGGGGCAAGCTCCTCGCTCCCAACTGAGTCACGTCATGTGCGGTAGTGTAGCGCATGTTAGTGTAAGAAAGGGAGGGGGGGCGAGGATAACACAAGGAAGAGGAAGGAAAGATAGCGCGCGGCCCGTAGTCCGGTTACTAAATTACTAAAATTCGACAGACGAGAAGCCTCGACAATGTAATTAACAAAATACTTGAAGTAAAATTACCCATAATACACAACCCGTTTACCAAACTGTTTACTAAATTACTAACTAACAGCGGGGTTTAAAAATTGTACCCTTATCAATCTGGCATGCGCTGTATTGGTGAGAAGTGGTGCAGTAACTGATGTTTTCACTTAGAAGATGTGGAAGACGCGGTCTCAACATTGCGTGTACTTATTTCGAAAGAAAAAGTTTTCACTTCTGTGCCTTATTGTATAGTAGATATCAGTGCTCGTTGTCTGTCAATGCTAACTTGTGATGGCTGGGATTCAGGATTGTCTTCGTGTTTCACCAACAACACTCTCAAAACTCTCTGTGAACTAGAACTATCGCTGAATAGTTCTATTAAATACCACTCGTGCTTTGGAAATTCTCATATAAAACCCCTTCTCGTTTCGCGAGTCAAGAATTTATCGACATTTGAGTTGCTACTCGGCAAATTTTCTTAATCGATGACCTTGCATCCCCATCTCTGGCACAATAAATAGATGAAGGCAAAAGCTCGCAACGAGCACTGATGACAACATTCCAAACACATCTTCACTGCTGCGAAATAGAAACTATTTTCTGTTAAAGGCCATGATTTTCTACCGTGACCCTTCTACCAAAATTTTCTCAAAAAAATCTAAAGTACATGGCCGAAGTAGGTGCAGATCCTTCACAGAAGGTTCCTCAAACCCCTGAGAAAGAACGCAAATTAATGAGAAATTAGCGAAGGCATCACTGATTCTCCAGAGATTGGCATTGCTTCATAAAATCTAATGGCGGATTACTTAACTAATACCCCCACTCTACCCGCATTTCTTCAATCCATCATTCAAGAAATGTCGCACGAGTAATACAACCTATGATAAACAATAATTACCACTACGGTTAGGTGTAACTCGCGTGTTTTGAAATTTTGTTTTATGTAGCCACGCGCTGGAAAGTTCTTATTGCGAGGACGCAAGTTATTCCAAAGATGTCACTACTTGAATTACCTTCAGCTTCCACCATCGTTAAAATACAGCGTTCATATGTAAACACATGATGCACCAAGAAAATAACTACGATGTAATATTATGTATCTGTATCTAATAAACAAAACAAAAGTATGACGACAAATCACAAAATGGTTTTTAAAAACATCTACCATATGGAAATTCATTTCTATCAAAGTAATTCTTGATACAATCTTCATAATGAATGGGCAATATTTCAATTTTAATAGATTTTGTCAAATTTAATCTTTATTTTTCCTATTCCTATATCTATATAAAGATCTTTTTATTTTATTTTTATTAAGGTGTATGACATAGAAATGTGCACAATACTGTTAAATTCGTGATTCATTTAATCTGAAACATGGTTTTTGTAAGCGCCAATAGTAACTGTAATAAAAATATATACTTTTGTCTCTGTTTCATTTTTGTTAAGTTCGAGGTGAGAGGTATAATATTATCAGTATTTTCTGTAAATGACATATTTTACTTTTTAATAACGTTATCTTTGAAATAAAGAAATAACTCGGAGATAAGTAAATCCGAAGCTCAAAATTTATACTTAAACCCCGAAGTCTTCGGGTTGAATCCGAAGTGGTGGCAACTTTCTAGTTGTAAGATCAATTTATCAAAATCCTCTAAAACATCAATGTAATCTAAATTAAAGCTCTGATGAGTTAGATGCCATCTCCCCCTTGGAAATGCACAAGACTTTTCTATCAGAATATTGCCACGGTTAAATACGGGAGTGACGGGAATTGAATTTATTAAAATTGATATAATTAAATAAGAAATTTCTGTAAAAGAAAATAAGACACGCTTACTCAGTTTTGCAAAAATGGTTCCTGCCTTTCCGCCATCAAGGGAGCTATTATTATCATCAATACCATCTCCATTTGCCACGACAAAAGGCATCCTTCTGAGGGCAGCATGATGTGGCAATGTTATCGCAAAAGACTTTCTCTCAAGCCACGTTAATCTCCTGGGCTCCAATGTTGTCCCAAGCTTTGCTTACCTGCTTAGCTGACCAACGTGACCACCCGTTGCGACATTTTATGGATTCCTCTTGGAAGGTACATCAACGAATAGTGAGTCACGTACTCTGCAAAATAAAAAAAAAATAAAAAAAACTTCGTTTTTATGTAAATTTGTTTTGAATTATTGTCGTATTTTTTTGATATATAAATAAATTTCTTCTTTGGACGACACTTACGTTGGTAGCACGAATTGCAACTTGTACAAAATTAAAATCTAAATGGCGTAGTTCCCACAATAATAACAGATGCCGGATGTGTTGTCCCCTTTACTAGTTTCCCAGAGATAAAATTGCTAGTAACATGGATGCAATTGTTAACCAAACAAAATTCACATGTAAACGTAATTTATCCCATTAATTGAATTTCAAAATGCGAGCGTAGTGATTGAAAAGCTATTTTGGTTTCATCATCAGGTGATCTACATTTTCGAGTGAAGAATCCTAGTTACAACGTTATCTTATATTCAATAGAAACAAGGAGAGGAATTGAGGAATATTATCTTGAAGCTACCTGTCGTATAGTAGGATGACCGCAATACGTGAGGTGCATCAAAACGTTTGTACCACAATTAAAGAAATGGAGAGGGGTATAGTACGAAATTGAGAGGGATGTTCGGGGCGGTGAATGATGGCATTTGTGTTCTTTTATCGTTAGGTGTTGTGATGTTGATTTTTATAAAACAAACCGCTTTTAAAACGATAGGCTTGTTTCGGAATATAACTTGAAATATACAACATTAATGTATGGATTTTGATTGTTTTTAGTTCTAAAGGAATTTTTTTCATTTGTTAATGAGAAACTTCAGTTTTCTTCTTTCCACACCGCTAGCGCCTGATGCGAATTTTCCATTGTTGATAACGCACCCGCAATATTCCATGAGTACGGGGTAACCCGCTTAGATTGCCACATCGATTAAGCGGTTACTTCAATTAACGGCCACTGATTCGCGGAACCGATTGATTATCCCACAAGCCACACGTTCACTAATACAACGCGCCAGGAAAGTGTCTCCGCAGTGTAACCAGTGGCTGGTGAGGGTGCTAGCAACAGAAATTACGTTGGTAGCACGAATTGCAGCTTGTACAAAATTAAAACCTAAATTGCGTAGTCCCCACAATAATAACAGATGCTGGATGTGTTGTCCCCTTTACTAGTTTCCCAGAGATATAATTGCTAGTAACATAGATGCAATTGTTAGTAAGAGCCCGTGCAATTGTTAGTAAGATTCGGCACAGTGCGGCGAAACTTCACTGGCACACGATATTTGCTCTTTTGAGCGGTCACCTTGACCCCACGTTCAACGACCTCGCATTTTTTGTGTATACTAGAATAAACTTCAATAGACGATGATTTATTAAATTGGTTTTTGTGTTATCTAATTTTAAAATCAATATAGTGCTTCACTTGTCATTACTCTGACTGAAGGCGTATTTTCCTTTAATTATATGATTTACATTAACATCGGCCCTAAAGCGACGACGTAGCCGGGTTAATGTGTGCGCCACATGTTTTTTTATGACTCGTTAATTAGTTTGAGATTCATTCATTTGAATGTTAATTTTGTTATTCTTTATAGTATCACATTACCGTGTATATCCAACCGGGTATCTCCCCCAGTGGGGCACCGCTCCCTGCCGGGAGAAGCTCTCCTAATAGGTGTGGAAGTGTTGTGCATGTGAGGGTAAGCACGCTGCACCCTTCCCCTCCGCGTACTTACACGGAGCTCCAAGCCCTTGCACTCACGTAGTAGGCTATGTAATGTTAGACAAGGGCGAAAGATGTGTGAATGTAGAAAAAATTAACCAATCAAAAAAGGAAAAATTCTCCAGTATTTAAGAATTCATATTACCTGGAAGTTAGGCGTGCCAAAGCACCAGTAGTTTAGCTATACAATTAGTTTAAATTTGATTTTTAGCTAGTTATTAAGACAATTCCTTCCCCACTTAACCCGCAAGGCAGCAGCTTCATGTATCCGACATATAAAATTAAATTTTCGCCTTCACAGGGGTACTGTGTAGGGGAAAATTGGAAAAAGAATTACGCTACATTCAGAATTGATCAATCAAAATTAAAATTGAAACATCATAATTCATTCCTTTTTGAAAAGAAAGTGAATCAGGGAAATCATAAACTCTCTTAAGTCCGGACAATCAAACAACCTATTAATATTGTAAAAACGTGTCCCTTCAAAACTTCAATTTTTAACAATCCATGTGTAATATTTGGAGTTTGAAGTCACTAAAATTGATGTTAGTGTGTTTTTATCACCCAGCTTGAGCTACAGATTTTCCTTTTCAGCAGCTCACATATGAATGAGTCATTCCAGAACATCTCAAACGCCCTGTTTACACAATATCGTGTTTTTTATTTGTAAGTTTCTTCACACACATTTTTGATTCTGTAGAAGCCAATATTTTAACTTTTTTGTTTTTAATCCATTTGAATGAGTTCCTAAAAGAGATACAATTAGGCACGAAATACCTGCACACAAAATAAATTTATTCTGAATTCTTTAGATATCGAGACAGCAAGAAAAAAGAAAACTATTGTAATTTATTGTGACTTTTTCCTGGCTTTTCCACCCGACAGCCGGTTACCCTTTACGTCCAGGGACGCGTATTCGACCTATACTACACACCAACACACTTGCTGAGTGGAGTCGACAAAACGCGAGACCCTCCGCGACAACACGCACATGGAAGACAAGGGACCATGTCCAGGTGGGACTCGAACCCGCAACCTTTGAGACCGAAACGCTTAGTTGGTACACGCTCTTAGCCACAAGTCATCCAAGTCATTTTGAATTAAAATCAGCACCTTAAACTAACTTGCAGCAGTGGAGAGCGCATTCCATTGCAAAATACCAATTCCAATTCTATTCAATAACATAATGACTCATTTTCTATCTTGGGCCGCACGTATTATTCCGCAACGACTGTGGTCTCCTCTCACTGGTGATTCAGCATCTTCACCAGCGTACTGTGTCTTAAAGGCACCCTTCCCCGTCACGTGGTTCGCTACGTCACCACCCTGTCATCCCTCCCGAAAAGATAATCAGAATCCTCACTATCAGGACGGACATTTGCTTTGCAGTTCGAGTGAAGTTTCAAGTGCAGTGTGTTCGGCGAGTAACATCTGAGAACCAGCTTTCTGGACAATCCTTTCACCATGGTAAGAGCACTTTCTTTATTTAGAAATTTATTTGGGCCCAAAGTAAACAATACCTATATGCTTGCAATATTGAAGTTTGTTCTTTTAATGTAAATTTACTTTTAGTGACAAGAAAGGTAAATTGAATCATAAAGACAGAATATACGAAATGTATTTAATATTAGAATGACATTCTTGATCTAACCTTACGATAAAATTTCGATTAACTACAAACTGCATATTTTTTTTGCAAATGTAATTATATAAAATCTGAAACTTGCCCAAGTTTTTGGTAATATTAATCCAGATTATAAGAGCTTAGAATGACCCTTTATTCAATTTACTTAAACAATTCATTGCGGATTTATATTTTAATAACAAAAATTTGCTCCGTAGCTACTTTTTGCAGAGAAAGGGTGCTTAATTAAAATGATATGCCAGGCTGAAAATTCACGTTGTTTCAGTCCGCACTGCTGTGTTCCTGTCATGGATACCTGTGCCTGTTTAGATTGATACACCGCACAATTCGCAATTGTAGAAATACTGTTATAATTTCCTTCTCAAAAGAGGTAAGTGTCAATTCCATCATATTTTATTGATTTATTTTTTCTTCTTTCTCCTCTTGGAGATCAGCTAGGAATTATGTGCCAACTTCAATTTATCGTCTTTAATTGTTTTCTCTCTCTTTCCGATATACTTTCACTGTTTCTTTCTCTCTTCGTTTCGACCGCTTTTCTTCTCTCCTTCTCTCCTTTGCCATGGAAATCTTAAGTTTCATAACATCTTGTTTTCAAGTGGATATATTTTGATATTTTTTTCTCTTTCATACTATTTACTTCGTACTTAAAATAAGTTTAATGTTATATATTCATGCTGTTAATTACTTATCGCATAGGTTTTAAAAAATATATTTTACCGATAGCCATCCATTCTATGAATATTCCAAAAAGAATTGCTTTTCTCTCCCTAAAACAATTACTCTTTTCCTCAGTTTCTGATATAATTATCATCTATACATTTGGGTTTTTCCCTAAGGGTTTTCCTCTAGTCAGAAATGTGAACTTTCTACTGAACCAAATTTATATTTTTTTCTTTACAAGAAAGGTAGTGGACCCCTGATGTGCTATTGCATGCTTGTATTACAAGGTTTTATAATGTAAACACTAAATTTTAACAAAGTCGTAAAATTAACAGAATTGACGCTTATCGGTCGTCATTTATTCATTTCATCTTTTTGTGGCGTCAAGACCTTCTTCTTTAAGTTAAAGGAGCAATGATTACAAGAATTTTAAGTTCGATAATTCGGTGATTTTACATTCAAAGATTAGAGAGTGTGTACAACAGAAATGTCCAGCAATCGTTTGAAACTGTTTTCGTTTATAAAAGCAATCAGTATTGTCTGTGATGCATTGCGTTTTTAAATAATGATGGACTACAGTTCCCAACATTTATAACCAGATCTTGCTAAATATAAAACATTACAATTACTTTTCAGAAATATATTTATGTGATCGGTGTATAGTGACTGCCTTGTTCCAGAATTTGTAATCCTCCCGCATTTCATTAGATCAAGTACTAAACTTTATGAAACAAAATGTTTGAGACGTTTCGATTTTCGGTATAGTGCACATGCTCCACTTTTCAGCAGTTTTTCCTTTTGTGCGACGTATTCGCAAGGATTTACCTAGGTATCTGTTATTTATCGTGAATCAACTTCTTTTGCAGCCATAATTTGACCCGTGAAGATAAAAATCTCTTTTCAAATTTATATCAAGAATTGACACGAAATATTTTTAACGTTCTCTTGAAAAATTCTAGTTTTATTCATCCATTCATTCCATTTTTAATTGGTCCAGAATTAAATAAATTAGTCATCTGACCATCTCAGATAAATTTCATACTTTGTATGTAAATTTCTTTAGGTTCAGGATTTCAAAACCTTTAAAAATGTGTACTGTGTGGTTCACAAAAGCTAGCGTTTTTGTTGCAAGCCGCGTAAATTTTTCGCGATTCTAGACGTGTACAGTTTCGTAAATTACTCAACGCAAGATTGTGGTGGCTTTTTAAACTAAATTGTATTGGATTAAGCACAATCTGACCAACAAATAAAAGTAATATTTATCCCTTAATGTTTTTCTTGGGGTAACATTTGCATCCAAACTATGGAACGCGAATGAACGAATTTCAATGTGTCAACTTTCGAAAAATTTTTCAAAGAAGAAATAGAGTTACAGTCGTATGTTTCTTTTGCTTTTGCACAGAACTATGTGGTTACTTAACTTGAAGCACCGTATCACTTAAAAAGTACACCCTCCTAAAATAGGAAATTTTCATTCTTTTCAAATTTTAAACTTGGGATTAGATACAAATTTGAAATTTGCATGTATACAGTATCGCAAACTGTACTATAAATTTCAACTTTGAGATAAAATTTAAAGTGGATTTTTTTAAATTTTAGCACATTTCCTCAATTAGAAGTGGTGACAAGGAAAAATGTAATTACCCTACAATTTTAATCTCAAATTTACCTTCCTTTACAATAATAAATAATATTTTCTCATAAATTAACATAAAAGCTGAGTAGTATATTACTATTATTATTTGTTCATCTCAGAGTAATCTTTGGTATTTGCTCTGTGAGACGTCGTACAGACATTTCTCACCCAAGTCTAGTGTTGATTTAACACAGTGAAAACAATTCCACGTTTCCAGAATAACTGATTTTTGGGCTTTAGGTTTTATGATACTAGTTTCTGGGCCCACTGTTTCCAAGAATCCGTTCAAATTTTTGTTGACCAAACCGGTTACTGTGATTTCTATTAGGAGTATTTTCACTGAATTTCAGTTCATACATTTCTTTATACTCTCTTGCAAAGCGGGGTGCATTCAGATATTGTCTCAGATTCTCCTCTATTAATATTGGGATCAGCCGGATGAGTGAAATCAATGAAGACTGCATTTTTTCCCTTTCAAACTGTGCAACATAATGTCGGGTCTATTGGCGGCAACACACTAATCTGTGTGAATTGGAATGTTGTAGTACAGTTTGTAATATTTGTTTTCCATTGTAGGTATAGCTTTATATTAATAATATGGGAAAGTCTGTTCGACTGAAAGAAGTCAGTTTTAATGGTAAATTGTTTTAATGATTAATATGTTTCTTAGCCTTCTTTTGCCGCCGTGCTCTTTTTTTCTGTCTTCTTTCCAAGCTTTTCCTGTTCTACACTTAAGGTCCCGTAGAAAAAGAACAGTGCAATATCCCAGATCGTCAGTGTAAAAGTTTCCTTGTTACAGTATCATGGATCGGGTATCCTGCAACTGTTTTTTCGTGAATTTTGTTGATCGATTTCATATTTATTATTTATAATATATATTGTGAATTTTTTATTTTTATTTTATTATTTATTTTATTAATTTTTATTTTATTTTTATTTTATTTTTATTAATTTTATTTAATTTTATTATTTTAATTTTATTATTTTAATTTTATTATTTTAATTTTATTATTTTAATTTTATTATTTTAATTTTATTATTTTTAATTTTATTATTTTATTGCCATGTGTGTGTGCGCGTGTGCGTGTGCGTGTGCGTGTGCAGAGCCTGCGGCGCGCGCAGAGGGAGGCTGCGCTGGCGGCCCGCGTCGGGCCAAGGCGCTGCCGGTGAAGGTGCTGCTGCGCACGTTAACGTGGAGCGACGACGACGTGACGCACGCGCTCTTCGCCGCCTCCTCCGCCTGCTCCGCAGCGCCATCGCCCTCGCGCACCCGCGCATCTTCCAGGTACTGCGCCGCGCCGCTCGCGGTGCCTCGGCAACAGGCTGTCGCTTTACTCGAAATGGATTTAGTTAATTGTTTTTTAATGTTTTAATTTAATTTAAATTTAATGATTTTTGTGGATTTAGTTAGTTATTTTTTATTTTTGTGGGGGTTTTTAACGTCAAAAAACATCCACTAACACATCTAACAACTGTGTGAATTCACCGAACATTCGCTTAAAAAAGATAGTCATCTTCAGTTCATCATTACGTCGACATCAGTCTATCGCTATACTCAAAATGGATTTATTTATTGATTGATTTTTTTTATTTATTCACTTTTTTAAAAATTTTATTTCCTTATTGTTTCTTTTATTTAAAGTTAAAAATATTTTAAAACTGTGTTTAGGCTTAGTGTCGTGGTGTGTACACTCTGTGCAGGTTTTCCTGACCTCTGGGAACCCTACTGTTACCATATTAAATTGAATTACAAAAGGAGGAAGCAACTGCGTTTATAACCTCCCGGCTATATCTTGCACTACATTCACGCCCCTGATGACCAAAGTAATTGATGCGCCCGAAAACGCCAAATATTCACTCACTTGTAGGTGAAGGGGTGATAAAAATTATGCTACAAACATAATCCGAAAGGCTCTAATTGAAAACTAATAGAAAATGGGTTTTCCAATCCTAAACTTTTGTCGCAGGATCCAAGATCCGTGCTAGTGACTGACAGAGCACTATTGATGTGACGTCTCTGTATCGCTAGTGCTGAATAACACATCATTTGTTTTTAAAACGCGTACATGTTAACATAGTTGTTTAGGTGTTTAGAATTACATTTACAATTTACACGGAAAATATTGTACAAGATGTCATTTAATAGTGTATTTTATGCACTGTTATTTCTATAAAATACACTAGTGTATAAACACTAGAGTATTTTCTCGAACGAATCTTTTCAATCCTAATTTATAATCAAACATAATAGAAAAGGTGTACATTATTTAAATCTAATACGGTCTATCATTTGTTGACAAATTATTCAAAAACCCACTCATGTTGAGTAGGTAAGTTCAAACGGTAAGTTCAAAAGGTACGTTGAGCAGGTACCTTCAGTCGGAAAGTGAAGTCGCTGCTTTGATTCAGAACTTTGAACAGGTACCTTGAGTCGTAATGTTCAATCGGTAAGTTTAGTTAGTAAGGCTTCATTCACAATGCAAACTCAAACGTAAACATTATGCTGTCGCAAAACCCAGAAATGGGTCATCAAGCGAAACCCCTCCCAATGCCTTGACGTAACTATAGACGTAAAGCCGTAAACTTTATCTTAATATAAAAGCTTGGTGCTTGTGAACTTTGTTGGAATTCTACCGAAGACCAATCAGAGAGCAGAATGAAAGAAACAAACGTGGATTGTGTTCAGGTAGTTTGTGGGTATGTCATTCTTGCTGGTTTGCGAACGGTTTTGAAGTGAAGGTGACTTGTGAATTCAAAGTAAGAATATGGGCCATTTTTCTTGTGGCTTTAACTTGATGTGGCGAATAAAATAATTACGTTCGACAAATCCCGCATGAATTTGGTACAAGAAAATCCTTCTTTGTAAAGTAAAGGAAATGCGAGCATCAATACACAGATACTCATTTATATAAAAGGACAAATCGGTAGGAAAATAGAAAAAAAAAGCATGGTGAAATGATCTTTCCACCATGGTAGAAACGAATCGACAATCAATAAATCAAGCTTCAATACCCTGAAATCTGATTGGATCAGGCGAACCTTACGTTTCAACTTACGTTCCTCACTGTGAATGCTTGTGTTTCTTCGTGTAAATTTAACCGCTATGTTTACGACATTACGTTACGTTAGTTTACTGTGAATACGGCCTAAGTTGAGCCGGTACATGGAATCGGCAAGTTCAGGCGGTTCGTTGGGCCGATACGGTTGGGCCGATACGGTTGGGTCGGTAGGTTGGGTCGGTAGGTTGGGTCGGTAGGTTGGGTCGGTAGGTTGGGTCGGTAGGTTGGGTCGGTAGGTGTGTGCTTCTACCGTGCGCTGGTGCTGCTGCGCAGGTGTCGGCGCCGTGGGCGGTGCTGGGCGCGGTGCAGGCGGAGAATGTGGAGGCGCTGCGCGGGCTGCTGGAGGCCGGCGTGCCGCCCGACCAGCCCATCGGCCCCATGCGCCAGACCCTCCTGCACATGGCGGCCGCCTGCCGCAAGTGCGACGGCGTGCAGGAGCTGCTCATGCGCGGCATCGACCCCAACCCGCGCAACGCCAACGGAGAGACGCCGCTTCACAGGTAGGCCCCGGGTTCGCGACGCGACGACGGTGCCGCCGCGGGTTCTGTGGAAATGTCCAGGTTTTACACCGAATTGAGTGGCTCAGGGCGTCAACTGATGTCGTTATGAGCGGGAGGTCTTAGCGTCCCATTCCCGACGGTGGCAGGGTTTTCGACACTGGCTAGGTCGTATTCAGCCGCTGTCTAGCGGAGAATTCTAGCGGCTGGCTGCTCTAATCGGTAGTTTTCCCTTGTTTCTCAGACCAAAATCAGACGAATGACGGGAGAATACCCTAAATAAACGGACCACGCACTATCCTATCTTTCCTTCTCTGCCTTGTCCTATCTTCACCTCCTACTTACACACATTTACACTTACATGCACGCTACCACACATCTCGGGAGACCGGTCGGGAGATACCCGGTGAAATGCTGGTTCGGGCTTCGTCAACAAGTGAACGGAATTTCACTCCCAACCCACGCGATACACACACACGCACACGCACACGCACACGCACACGCACACGCACACGCACACGCACACACGCGCGCGCGCGCGCATATATATACACTACACTTAGGGCGCAAATGACTTTCGTTATTGCGTCCGGAAACTCTAATCAATCAATTAACCAATTTGCTGCGTGTTTCTCCAAGCACTTTCACAACGAATGAGAACTGTAGTTTCAAAGTATCCAAATGTTCGCCCCTTTCCAAAATTTTCATCCCTTCAATGTTGTCCTGCCTTCTAAAAATTTCGTTTTTCAAAATGTGTGTGTGTGTTTCTTCTAAAGTATTTTCTGCTACAAGTGTTCTTCGGTTATTTGAACCATTTTGAGCATTTTTGCCATTTTGGATATTTTTATTACTTGGATAGTTTCCCCAATTTGGATATTTTCAGCATTTCTCAGATTTTCACTATTTTGCATATGTTCAGTTTTTGCAACACAATATTTGAGATTTTCACCATTATGCATATCTCCTCCATTTTGGACGTTTTCGCTGTTTAGACCTTTTTCGCCTTTTTGTATAAATGCACCGCATTTAGCAGTGGTAGCAATTATAATAGTTTTGATCGTTCGACATTTTCACTATATTTTCTTTTTTGATTTTTTTTCATTTTGATTACTTTTACCATTTTTTCAAAATTCCACTCTTTGGATACATATCATTTTGGATAATTCTCGTCTGAATATTCAGCAATTTTGATTCCACAATTTTGCTTGTTTTGATAGTTGCATACCTCCTTTAATTAGGAAATGATTTTGTTTTCATTCGCTATTTTTGGCTATTCGCATCTTCTATGCAACTTTTGGCCACTTTTCAGCTTTTTTTCACTTCGCATGTGGCAGCCTGTTCCCATATTTTTTGCTACTTTGCGTCTTTTAGTCATTTTGGAAATTAAATTTTTTGCTTATTTTCATATTGGTTTGGCTGTCTATTCCTTTCCGTCCCCGTCTCTCAAAACCCCACCTTATCTTCCTCTCGCAATGAATGCCCCGTCTAACTAACCCGCCCCCGAACTAAACGATTCTGCGCGGCAGAGCGGCGACGTACGGGCGAGCGAACATCGTGTGGCTGCTGCTGCACCACGGCGGCGCGAGCGTGGACGCGCGCTGCCGCCGCCTGCAGACGCCACTGCACCGCGCCGCCCACCGCGCCCACTCGCGCTGCGCCGACGTGCTGCTGGACATGCGCGCGGCCGTCGACGCCAGGGACGTGACGGGGGCCACGCCCCTCCACCTGGCCGCCACCGCCTCCCGCGCCGCGGACGTCGTGCAGGCGCTGCTCGAGCGCGGCGCAGACCCCGAGGCCTTAACCAACTGCGGTAAGTGAATCTGGCGCGGAATGAATCTATTCTTTAGATGGATCATTGATTAGGGTTTTACACAAGGAATACCGGCTTTGGTGGTTCAGGGCAGCAATTGAAGTAATAGCCGGAGAGAGGATCTCTTTCATGTATCTTGATCATTGATTAGGGTTTTACGCAAGGAATACCGGCTTAGGTGGCAATTGCAGTAAGAGCCGAATAGAAATATATCTTTCGTTAATCTTGCGCGGAATGACTCTTTGCTTTAGACTGATTAGGGTATTACACTTGGAATACCGGCTTTGGTGGTTCACGGCAGAAATAGCCGTAAGAGCCGGACAGAAGGATCTCTTTCGTGTATCTTCTCGGAATGACTCTTTCCTTTAGATGGATCATTGATCAGGGTTTTACACAAGGAATACCGAATTAGGTGGCAATTGCTGTGAAAGCCGGATAGAAAGATATCTTTCGTCAATCTTGCGCGGAATGACTCTTTTCTTTCGCCTGATTAGGGTATTACACATGGAATACCGGCTTTGGTGGTTCAGGGCAGAAATAGTAGTAAGAGCCAGACAGAAGGATCTCTTTCGTGTATCTTGCTCTGAAAGTCTCCTTTCTTCCGAAGAATGATTGATTAATGTTTAGAATGAATATCGGGTTAGGTGGCTCATTTGATGTCCTAAGATTCGAGTCCCGGCGATGCAGAAGTTTCAACACTGGCTACATGGCTATGTGGAATTCAGCCACTGTCTAGGGCAGAATTCTAGCACTCTAATAATATTAATATTAATAATTATGTATTTTTCTGGCTAGGCTGAGGACCTAAGGCCTGCAAAGTGCCTAACCACTTAAATATTTACATTTACATGAACATGTACATAATTACAATGAAGGCGTTCTGGCACTGGTGAACAATGTTAATTGTGCACCAGTTCTTTACGGACGTGCAGTGACTATATTAGCTAACGAGCATTTGCTGCACATAAGTAATTAAACATTAAATTTGAATGTATTTTCATAGTCAATTTTCTTGTTTTAAACTACCAGACAGACCTTCAAGTATTCCCCTTCATGGGACCCCCAGAAGGAACAAGCTTTCGGCTTCCTACGTCTGTGTGTGTGTAAGTGCAATATGTGTGTGCGTGTGTGTGTTGTGTGAGTTGAAATGTTAGTCAGTTTAACTTTGTGTGTGCGTGTGCGTGTGTAAATGGAGAGAAAGGAACAAGTGCGAGGGCAGAAAGATCGCGCGCGGCCTGTGACCTGTTTAATAAAGTTCTGCTCCGGCATTCGTCTGATATTGCTCCTAAAATGGAAAAGTGATCGGAGCAGCCAGTCACTATAATTATTCTCAAAAAATTGTTAGAATTCGACTTAACAGTTCAGCCAGTCTCAAAAATCTACGATCGTTCAGACTTAACCTCTTGGTAAAAAAAAGCTGTACATTAAATCTATGAATTTTATCAGTATCAGAGTAATATTTGGTGTCATGGTTATTTTCACGAATGTATTGGTCACAAATAGAATCATATTTCTCAACTAGAACATAGAAATTTGGACGTTTCAAATCATTCTCGTCGAAGAAACCAACGAATGTTTGTCGGTGTTGTGTAGGGCGGCGTCCTGTGCACTACGCGGCTGCTAATGGCAAATACAAGACCATCCAGCAGCTGGTGGACGCCGGCGCTGACATCAACGCTCGCACCTCCTCCGGCAACACAGTCTTGCACATCGCCGCCTCCAGCTGCAGGTGAGCCCACGACAGCGCACTCTCGTATTGACACGTTCCTATACGCGTAAATTGCGTTAGCAGTGAAACAAAATCAGCAGCGGTTAATCGCTTTTTTAACTTGTGTTGAGAATAATTTTATTCGTAATGTTGCCAGAGGCATTGAGATTAAGTACAGTATACTAGTAGCTGTAATGCATTAAGGTCAATTGGAAAAGGCAGGTTGAAATAAAGTGGTTATCTTGTTTCTATTTTACTGGCAGATGTATTTTTTTTACGTCCAATGTTATGGATATGTCCCGAACTTTGAATGTGCCGTAGATTTTATGCACGTCAAACACGTTGGATATGCCCCTGTTACGTTTACAACGGGTTTTATTTATTTTTTCTTTATAGAGCAAACAAAAGTCCTTTAAGAGCAAATGCCTCCTTCAGAAGGGTGAAAAGTTGGCTTTTATCTTTATACCAAAAGAAACTTTTACACAATTTTATTCAAAATGAAAATTTTAGCAATACTACAAAATATTATTTAAATGAAAACTATCTGAGCAGTTTATATAAAAATTTAAACTTTCGTAAATTACAAAAGATAGCTCACATTGAATTACTTTTTTTATAAAAAGAAACGGATGTATCTCGCTAAGTATAAATTATTAATCTCACAAAATGGAAGTAAAGCAAATTATAAGAGTATACAATTATTATTACTCAGACTTTAATCACGTAAATACTCGCTAAATATGAAAGACATAAGTTGTCGCTCACTTTTCCCCTAAAGCTGGTTAATAGGCACTGATTACACTTAAATCTCTGGTTAGGCGACTTTCCTTTTGGTTAGAGTACTTAGTGCTTAATTTTAGAGAAAAGGAGAGAGAGAGAGCCGCCGTATATTTTTTGTAACAAAAATTTTAAAACATTATTCTGAATTGAATTAAATATTACACAAGTAAATGCTCTCTAACATTGTCATGTATATGATACAAAATATCGTACAGATGTATTCTATTTCCCTTTTTTACTAAAACGCTGGTTACTTCCTTAATATGTCAGAAATATTCGTCTTAGCCCAACATTTTGGTTAATATGCCTAAAGGCGGCTCCGCACATTCGGCATTCACCATTCACCGAGGAGCGAGCTACTGCTCGCTCAATCCGGAGCAGCTGATATGTTCGGCGAATGTTCGCTCCCTTTGATGTGTCCTAGAGCCCGACTGGCAGTGAGTAGTGTAAATGCCGAATGTTCGGCGCTCGGCGAATCGCAAGCGCACCAGTCACATTACTCGGGATCCGGCGAGCGGTTGCTCTGGATTGGCCGAATGCCGCATGCGTGGAGCCGCCTAAACGTTTCGCTCTGTACGTCCAACGCGTCGGACACAACGTCCACCTTTTATCCCCTAACGCCGCCCGCGTTTTGCGTGCGCAGCAGCGCGAGGTGCGTGGAGGAGCTGGTGCGGCACGGGGCGGACCTGCACGCGCGCGACCGCCACCGCCTGACGCCGCTGCACGTGGCGGCTGCGCACGGCCGAGGCGCCGTGCTGCGCGAGCTGCTGCGCCTGGGCGCGCGCACGGACCTGCAGGCGCTGCGCGACTACACGCCCCTGATGATCGCCATGGCGCGACGCGACCAGGCCTGCGTTCGCGCGCTCGCAGAGGTAAGCGCTTCAGACCGTCTCTTGTCTTTTAGTTTTTCGCCCTTTCAGAGCAGAGAGGGTAGAATGAATGGAGAGGGCAGATTGGGTTGAATGGGCAGTGGGGGTAGAGTGGGTTGAATGGACAGAGCGGATAGGGTGTGCAGAATGATCAGAAGGAGCCTGGAAGGACAAAATGGATGAAGGGAGATTGTACTCTCATACTATTATTAATTATTATTTTTATTATTATTATTATTATTATTTATTATTATTATTATTAAGTATTATTTATTATTTGGGGAGGGGGGACTTCACCATTGTCTATCGACCGAACATACTACCACGATCTGGTCCGAGAGTGAACCACCGGATTGCGCAGCCTAAAATTCCAAGGGGGAAAAACTACATTTATGGGATCCCTTTGCCATTTATGAAAGTTTTTCATATTTACATATGCCACGGTTTTTTTAATAAATAAATATCGTAAAATATACTACAGAATTAAATTACGTTACTTACTGCTTTAGACACATATAAAGGGTTCTACATTGAACTATTTACAGGTTGTCAGACCTGGAGAGCCTCTTCCCGAAATATCTAACAAATTCCCTAATTTAATGAGATTGACAATTTAATTTAAATTGAGGAACATTATTGTGGTCGCTAATGATCGCTAATGCGAACAGTGGTCGCTAATGATCTCGGCTCTTTCCGAGGCAAATTTGAGTTAAAAACAAAAACTTTCTATAAATACCTAATTATTTGGTTAAAAATTGGAAAATCAGGAATTAAAATGATTTTCGGAAATAAAATTTCATCACGTGCCCCTTTGAAAATATTCAGGGTGCCCCATCCCCTCTGTTCTTAGTGATGTGACATCGATAACAATACTTCGATGTTACTAAACATCGATATTCAAAATTCAAACGTCCATTTTTAAAAAACATCAGCTTTAATTTATACCAGATGACTTTAAAACATGGTATTTGGTCGAGGTTTATTAACATAGATGTGACATCGACAAAGAAACATCTCAGTTTCCAAACATCACAGGGTCCACAAGTTAGTTTTAATTTTTGAAAGGGTTGAAGCAAAAAATGTACCTAAAATGTGTAACATGTTATGTACAACCGTATATAATACAGATTCAAAAATGTTCCCATTACTTGAAAAAGGCAAACAAATATCGTCGAACCGTTGTACTAATTAACTAATTAAGCCAAAAAGCATGTATGTCATAATGAAATGATTTCTTTAAACGAAGTACACTCTGTACACCAATCGGATCGTAATATCAATGAAAAAGAAACTATTTGACAGTTACAACCAACAAATAATTGGAAATCTGGTTTATCATTGCAAAACCTTTCCATTAAAATCTCGCTTGTTACACAGATTCAGGAGCTCTTAATGTTGTTCACAGGCAGGAACAGATGAAGTGGCTGCCAATCGACAAGGCCATTACGCTCTGATGGGGCCAACCCATAACCCTTCAGACCCGGAGACAGAAGAGGAAAGTGAACTCTAAGCACGCCTGCCCTTTCGAGCCTTTTCCTCTATTCTCTTAATTTCCAAGCTAAGATTTCACTTTCATACCTTTTCAGTAGAATTTACACTTCAACGCTCTTCAAGATGTGTAAATCTTGTAAAATCGTGACTATTTGTCTTTTGAGAAGACAAATTAAATTGCTTTATTGCTGCTTTCGTTCATCAATAGAATTTTTTCACGTTTCTCATCTCCTATTAATGTTGTAGTATTAAACTTCTTTTTTAATTGTTATAATATGTATTACTTTACGAGTTTTAATAAAATAAATATGTCACATGTCTTTGTACTATTTATTAGCCAATATTCTCCAATACTGTAACTCCAAGACAGACTTTGTGTGCAGAAACCAACAGCATGTGATACATTTTATAAATTATATTTTTATATCTTTTATATTTAGAAAATACTTTAAACCTGGTACTTTTATTACTTCAATAATGATCTTAAAATGTTTTTGAATAGATTCTCGAGATCTTTTTTACATACATTTATTTCGGAATGATTTCCAAGCACAAAACAAAAATTCCCACCTTTTAGAAATAATTTCAAGTAATATGTATTCTCTAATTATTACTAAAATATAGGCAAAGAAGTAAATAAATTTTTCTATAACTTTGAATTCTACCAACCTTATCTGCTGATAATCTTGCGTAACTTATTCAAAGTATTTTTTCCAAAAGACCTATTTAAATCACAAATAACTATGCAATCACAACCAAAATATAGACTATTACTAACCACGCACAAAATACTGAGCTGCAATATCGGTAGAATTCTATTCGCACAACACTCCTGGAAATTCAACTGAAATCTTTTATAAAACAAACATTATTTAATACACTTATAGATCGTAACAACTTATTAACCCATCTCATTCTCCAGAAGAATACTCGCCAATCATTTTCGTAAAACCAATCACAGCCTGAAGTCTTTTTAACAAAATATTTACTCGCACTTTAAACATTAAAATCGTTACCGCGTCTTCTTAAATTAATGAGTATTTTCTCCTTATTCCTAAAATATTACTAAAGATGGAGTTTTCATGCACTATCTAGCCCTAAATATGCATGCTAACTTGAATATTTCGCTACCAAAATTCCAGCATAATAGCATTTCATTCATTTTGTTTTGTCTGCCCTTTATAGCATTAAAAAAATGAACAATTTTTTCCATTTTTCTCAGATTCATTCCTTTGCCTAAAAAAATATTTTTCAACAAATAAAAGAACCTTTCTTGCATATGTAATAAGAAAATATTTATAGAGCGAATTTTGCCATTCTATCACTTCACAATATTTTGTGAGATATCAGATATCAGAGCAATATTTTGCATCGCATCCACAAACGCAACCCTCTTCTACCAGTTAGTTAATGTCTGAAGATATGAGAACTTTCAGTATTACTTTCGGTATTTCAGTACATTTCACTGTCCAAGCACTTTCCAATTTGTAGACGCTATTGCCGAAACGCAGCCCCTCATCCATGTACCTGTTTGTGGTCAGCTGGCCAGCCGACAGGTAGCCTCCCGCAAGGACCCCTTCACTTCCCGCTGTAATGCAGCCAGGAGGAGTTGGCCGTAGCCATCGGCACAAAAGGGGAAAAAAGGCGAGAATGTAAAAATAATCCTTTATTTCTTTTTACGAAACAGGCAGTCAGTAGTTGCTTTTTCCAGTCTTCCGAGATTTGAAGGGGTTGGGAGAAGGTAGTGCTAACCAGAGCTTGATTTCTGGAGGAACGTGACGGAACGGCCCTCCGGTAACTCGGAAATAATAATTAAATTAAATTATATTATGAATATATAACTATTTCTATTACATTAATAACGCAGACACACAAAAAAGAAAAAGGTTGTTTGACCCAAAGACAGGACACATGTTTCACTGTGTATATCGACACACTGAATCAAAATCTGAAGCCAGAATCGCGCCATCACCATCCAGTTTCTTAATTGCGAAATACCACCGTGAAACTGTAAATTGTAAATTTCATGGTATTTTTTCGCGAAGAATGAAAGGTGATGGCACAGTCCCGGCTTCAGATTCGGATTCAGCGTGTTGACATACAAAGAAAAACACGTGTCAAATATTTGGGTCCGACCACAACTTCCGAAAACAAAAACAAAACAAAAAAAATGTTTTCACATTTTTTTCGATATAAAAGAAACTGGAGGGTGATGGAGAAATTTTGGCTTCAAATTCGGATACGACGTCGACATACTTGGAGAAACATGTGCCAAGTCTTTGGATCTGACACCTTTTTCATTTTGTGTGCCTGTGTAATTAATTTGGTGCGCGTTTCGGGATCTAACATTTGATAAATCAAGCAACCTCATTTCATAAATCCAAATTAAAGGTTTACAATGTGGTGGTGGGTGCTCATATAACTGCAGTATTTGTGTACAAAGCAACCTGAAGTTTATATATAAAATAACACGTCTCATCGTGCTAAAACGTTACTTTTTCTCTGGCTGACAAAAAATTATAGACATGTGGTTTAGCAGTCTGAGTTTCCCAACCCATTCAATTTAAAAATGTAGGTCATCAATAAAGAAGCGTCAGCGACAATTGATTTTGCTTACTACATGCTACTTGTTATTTATGAATAATATGCACGAATTTTGAAGTCAACATAATTTATAACTAATAGAAAGTACGTAATGTCATATAAATATATAAAATAAGGTTTGAATATTAGTTTTTAGGAAACGCAAAAATTGGCGCGCGGTTCTGGTAAAAATTCCCATCGACAGAGGTCTTGAAGATACTACAAATATACTTTTAAGTAACGAACTTTTCCTAGATTATTTAACTAGTGTTGCTACAGCCACTAACACATATTTTCTCGCATTATTTGGTACTGTTATGCAGTATTATAATACTGCATTAACCGGAAAAAGTGCTTCTAAACAGCAAATTCAGCCTATATTTAAACTCAGGCCCTTAGAACTAACGCAACAGGCATATTACACCATTTCATCACCTACACCATCTACACTACTAAAACCACCAGCCCATTATCAATATTGCAGATTTTCAATGTCAATTTGTTCGCAACTTTCGAATATACTGAGAGTTATCGAAAATATAATTTGTACCATATTTTCAAACGCTACTTGGTTCATTCGACGAAAAATTGTAAAGAAATAATCTTCAAGTGTTTTCGAGAAAAGAAATAAATTAACAATGCTTTTCATCCTCAGAAAGGTCGCAGAATGGCTGCCGAAATTTTGGCACCTGTGCCTCGGGTGCAACGTCTCCCGGACAGCCAAGTAGCTACTGACCCCGACCGCGGAAACAGATGCTCTCTAACTTACAATACTTTTCAATACAGTAGAACCTCGCTAATCAGAGCCCTACAAATTCTAAATTTCGGATAATTCGAACAAAATTTGGAATGGAGGAAAATTAAACAAAGTAAATAAAATGCAATTTGTAGTGTAAAGAAAGGATTTAATCAATGACTGTAGAACTGAACAACTAATCATTGAAACAAGATGTCGAAATGCAACGTTTATTGCATTGGTAACTAGGGTATATATCACATATTTATGTAGCACTCATTTTGACTTAGAGGATCTTGCAAAATCTGTAATCTTCTTTTCCCGTAAGGAACTGAATCTGCTTGATGATGTGATGATGCGATCGCTACGCTACGTTGCAATTTTCTCGCACGCTACGTTGCATTATCTGGTAATCCTGTAGATGTATTTGTACATGTACGAAACATTTTTTTCGGATAATCCAAACATTTCTGAATCCGTACACCCCCAATTAGTTCTGATTACCGGGGTTCTACTGTACTTTCTTTTCAAATAAGTCAATGATGTCATTATATTCAGTGCATTTAGCACAGTTCGTGCAAAAACCATTATTAAACAATCTAGAATCGGCTTTGACAAATCTTGTTTTTAAAATTGGATTTATTTTACGAACAATTACGCAAAAACAACTCATATTTTTTTAAAAAAAGTATACATGACCATCTTTAGATATAATTTGAATAATAGGTTTCATTCAAAAGAAAGATATCTACCTTCAATATTGAAGTTACAAAAGACGCCGAGAATAATGAACTTTTGATATTTTCGAAACATTTTGACACAATTCAACGAAAATCGGACTTGTGCCATTTTTACAAGTACTTTGCTGTATTGCAGGGTTGTCCAACTTTGAGTCAAGACAGTGCTGTGGCGAACAGTGCGTAGTAAGTGAAGTGCGAATGAATGGGAAGAATGAATGGTTATGTTTATAATGAAACAAGTATGAATGATGTGTGAATGTAATAAAAAAGAAGAAAAAATATTTCGCCCGTAAATTAACAAACTCTGTAGAACTATAGTAGTCACAAAACCGATCTTAGTGTAAGTTAGTAATGGCAAAGTGCAAGTAAGTTAACTTTAGGACTAGTATGTAAAACATAGCTGTAAGAAAAAGTCCTTTAGCTGCTCAAGCCGCAAAGCAGCAGCTTATTATTAATAATTTAAAGGAAATAAATTCCCCTTCTCCACAGAGTTACTGTGGAGGGGACAAAGGAAAAAAAGGGTTGTCCAACTGGCAGCCCGCGATGCCATTAAGGGCGCCTTCCCACGTCGCGACGGCAGCGCGGTTCCGTCAAGACTCTCGCCACGCGAAGCGGTGGAGATAGTACGCGCGACCGCTAGCAGAACACAGCTTTAAGGACCCCTTCCTACGCCGCGACCGCGCCACGCTTCGCAGCAGCGCGGCGCGTAGCAGAGCATTGGTTTGAATGGCGACCTTCGCACGTGCGGCTTTGCCGTCTCGCCACGCGCAGACGACGCCGAACTCCAGCTACGCGAAGCGGAGGAGGGGGTACGCGCCACCGCTAGCAGTGCACAGCTTCAAATGGGAGCCTTCCCACTGTGCCGCCGGTCTCTGCGTTTTACCTGCTGCGGTCGTCGTCGGAGATGTTCGTCGTCGCCGGAGGGCCGTCTGCCGTGGCGGCATGGGAAAGCGCACTAAGGTCGGCTTCCCACGGCGCGGCGGCAGCGCGCTTCCTTCAAGGAGCAGAGCTCTTCCGACGCAGCCACCGCCAGAGCCACGGCCGCACCGCCGC
>BOPP01000007.1:5331947-5350352 GCA_017312745.1 Gryllus bimaculatus
TTGTAATACATAATCGTTATTTAAAAATGGAGTTGGAACAAAGCGGGTATCTCGTTTCTATTCTCATAGGATATGCATTTCTTTTAGAATTAATTTATTGAAAAACCTCCAGTGTTGTATACACGTCACGTGTGTTAAATAGGCTGTATATTATTGGTGTACGGAAATTTTGGCTAGTACGCGTAGCTGGTTGTTTCACCGATCTACTTCTTTAGTACGTCTGGCCTTATGGTTTGTGGATACATTGCTTAATTTCGGGGAAAACAAAGAAGATGCGTTACCTTGCTTTCTTTAATTAAGAAAATTTAAAAACAATATTTTCCATTCTTTTAATTTATTACACAAATAAGAAGATTTTGCATATCGTGATGTGGGTTACGATTATTGAGTCCCAATAATTGTACATCATTTCATAGTGTGAATTCACAACACCCTTACTTAGTTTGCCAATTAAGCATTCAGTACGTGTGATATTTTGGTTAGTACCCCTGGCATTCTGGTTAGTTGGGGCAACATTGTAGTTAGTACATGTAACATTTTTTCGTAAGTCCAACATTTTCGAATTGTCGAGAATGTTTTGGATGGCTAATGATTTTTTTTCTTTGTTTTGAAGCCCGACGTGCGTGGAGGAGCTGGTGCGGCACGGGGCGGACCTGCACGCGCCTGACAAACGCGGCCTGACGCCGCTGCACGTGGCCGCTGCGCACGGCCGCGTCGAGGTGCTGCGCGAGCTGCTGCGCCTGGGCGCGCGCACCGACCTGCGCGCGCAGCAAATCACGCCGCTCATGATCGCCGTGGAGAGGCGAGACGAGGAGTGCGGACGAGCGCTCATCGAGGTAAGCTAACCGCCAACCCCGTTAACATCACTGAGGAGTCTCCAGGCCCATTCACAATGCGAACATGGCGTTTAGATTTAGATTTATTCACTCAAAAAAACAAAACAGTAAAAACCATATGTGACATGGGGGAAGATATTATATAATATTAACGCGTTAACATAAAAGTTAGGACTACGTGTACAAGCGGACTCATTCACAATGCGTTCTCATAAGCTAACGCGTGAGACGTTAACTTAAAAGCTTGCAAGCTTTAAGCTTGTGTGCTTATGCTTAAGTAAGGCATAAGAAATGAACTAATCACAGTACGGTAACTCAAAGTCGAGAGTCGAAATAGGAGCGAAGTCGATTGACGAACTAACATCATATGGGCAATGGATACAGTCGATACCTCGAAATCGATTATCACATCCAACCAATAGTATTCTAGAATGTCTCACAGCCAATAGAAACTTCTATTTTATTTGCGTTTAAGTTAAACATTGAGAATACTTTAGTCGATCACTTATGTTAATGTTTACGTCTATGCGTTATACTCATGTTTACGTTTTCATTGTGAATGGACCTTAAGCAGTAACATGCATTGGAGCAGAGGCGGATCCAGATGTGGGGAGGTCATGGGACCTATGCCCTCTCTCCAAAAGTCACACGTTTTCGTTTATTACCGTCTTGTATTTTAACATGTATTTAAATATTTGTTGATATTAGAATTATGTAGGGACTAGTTATTTTAAAAAATATTGTAATATGTCAAACGTACCCTACAAAAATAATAACAAATATGTTTACTCTTTATCAAAATGTATGATGCTTTGAAGTGTCCTAGTACGATAAATTAACAAAGTAACTACAATTCGGTTAGGCACTAAAAGGATCGGTATTCCATTCCGCCATGATGGCCACTGCACTGACAACTGCAGTATGGCGTGACGGCAGTAAACGGTCTCAAAATTGACACATTAAGCAATATGATATTTTTTTTCATCAAAATGCTGTTTTATGCCACATCGAACTTTCAGTCACACTATTCTTCTATTTCCGTATCTATTCACTCTTCTTCGATTTCTCTTCTGTCTCACTAAACTTAAAGAGTGTTTCTCAGCAAGAACAGCTAAGGAAGCAAAGTACGCTCTAATGGAGTCTACTAACAGACTTCCCTACTCATACCACCCACTACTGTTGCCGCAAAAAATTAGCATCTCAACAGCCCTGTAGACCAAAATGTGTGGCTGCCATAATAGTACTGAAATATTAACTACCATATAAGTAAGGAAAATCAACATGAAAGTAAACACTAACCTTTTCAATTAAAAATTAATATTAAAATATGTTTACACATTTATAAGGTATTATGAACTTTCGCAAAGATAACTGAGGGGCCCAAGTACAGTCAAGTACAACCAAGTACACTCTTAGGATCCTTATTCCTGTTCAACACCTACAGTCTAGGGATGGTTGCAGGTTCAGAAAACAACATAATTGAAAATAAAAGAAATAATAAAATGTTCAATTAAAGTCTCTTTGTAATGTAATTTTTACAAATGACAATCATTGTGATTGTCCAAACTTTCAAATGATGTAGGCTAGGTGTTAGCATTGGATTCAAATTGTTCAGGAAAGTAATTTCTTAATGTTGTTCACAGGCAGGAGCAGATGTGTCTGGAGGCACTCTTTTGGGATATTTGAATCTGCTGAGTCATAGAGAAAGCCCTCAGAACACACAAGAAGATCAAAATGATAATTTACTCAGTAGTACATAGTATTACAACAAGTATATTATATTATTAAAATCTTTCTTTTCCTTGATCGGTATTGAAATGCATGTAAACTATCCTAGTTTTGGTAAATAGTATTATTTTGTTGTTGACAAGAGCAATTATATTTTTTATTCTTGCTTATCAGTATTATTAGACATATTCAATTTTTCTTAATATTTTAGATAAATTAGTATAATAAAGTTTTAAATTGATATTGTGCCTATTTGTGATATTTTATGTATTTTATTAAATATTTTATATTTGTAATAAATAATATATTAATATATGTGTTTTTTATTAGCTAATATCCCAACTCTGACATGGAGAACTTTCAAACTAAATAACAGTATGTTTCAAATTTTTTTACACCCATTTAACTTCTAAGGAAGTGGAAAAATACCCTAGTGTAGAACCCTGATAGTAGACTAATAAGGTCTTTCGTTTCATTAAATTTCATAACAACTTTCAAATTAAAAAACTACGGTAAACAGATACTCGTTTCTTTGACAAGAATATGCAAGTAAAAAACAACAATATTTACTTTTTAGGAATTACATTTTCAGAAAATAGTATTCCCTTATTATACAAGTAAATAGAATTCATAATAAATATCTCTTGATTAAAATGCAAACAAAGCAAATATGGCAATAAAATATTTTTTTTCTACCAGTGTAGAAAAGAAGTAGATTCTGCAAACCATACACATATTCTGTCATCCTCTAATACATTAAATTGCCAACAAAACCTATCTAGTTATAATGAAAACGAGGAGTTATGGGCCCAGCTGGCAGAAGAGTGCGTAAAACATACTTGAAGTACTGCAGAGGTTGTACATGCAAAGGGTAAGCAAATTATAACAAAAAAAAAAACACAAATGAATTTCTTTCACTCATTACAAATCTTCCATACAGAGTTTACATTAATTATGTGTAATCATGAAGTGAAATCTTCAGAATAGTGAGTAAATTCAAAAATAAATATTCGTCTGGTTTTAATGAATTTCTGGATTGTCTATTAAAAACTTGTGTACCTGCTTTTATACATGCATTAACTCACAAATTCAATGCTTCTTTACATACACGAAAATTTCCCGATTTTTCAAAATAGCAATTTCAAATTTTCCAGTTTTTCTATCTGCGACTGAAAATGTTTCTCGGGAAAATCTAAGCGTTTTAAGACTCACAACACTGTTTTAGAAAATCAAAATTGAAATACCTCGTATCGTAAACACCCTAAGGAGTAGAAATATCGTTCTGGCACGAACGAATATTATTACTTACTTAAATATCGTTCTGGCACGAAAGAGAATTATTTACTTATGTTTCCATTTCTTTGCCAAATGGTTCGTTAGTTCCTATTCTCTTTGTGTTATATGTAAACGATATGTCCTCGTCCATTAAAAACGGGAGAACCGTTCTGTTCGCTGATGATACGCTGGTCTTTGCAAAACGAAACCATATATTGTACGATTTCATATGTTTCAAACTTATTTCGTAATAACAAATTAATAGTTAACGAAGGAAAATAGGTTTCAATGCATTTTTGCATTTCAAATCGACAATCTTATGGTCCATTGAAAATGAACAAAATTCAATTATCAGATGTTAAGGTAAGAAAATGTCTGGGTCTTTCAATTCAGTGGAACTCAATTGATATTCAATTCAAATGGAATATAAATATAACAGAATTATACACTAAATGAAGTTGATTATGTTATGCATTCATGCAGCGTGTATTTTGAAAATGTACCTGCATTCCCATAGTAAAAGATACGGCACAATATTCTGGGTAAGTTCATCTGATAGGACACAGACCTTTAGATTAAAAATAAGTATTCGAATAATTAAAAAAAAATCATCCGCATGATTCCTACAAGCCTCTCTTCATTTAGCTTGGAATCTTACCATCGCCTTGCCTATATATTTACGAATCATATGTAGATTTTGTCAAAGCAGACATACTTAATTGTGGGAACATGTTTCCATGTAATTTTGATATTTATATCAAAATTACATGGAAACATGTTCCCACAAATATTTTATCACGTCATTGAAAACACCAATAGGTGCAGTGGCGGCGCGAGGCATAGGCAGACCGGGCGATCGCCAGGGGCCCGATGATTAGACTGATGAGGAAAAGTTATTAACAATTTGAAAAATAAAATATAACTCGAGAAAATCGTTATCGTAATTTTATAAGTCGCGGTACAGTAGTTTGATATTTCATTAGTTTTTACCTTAAATAGTTCTTTATAGTCCTTATTTATAAGGTAAGACTTTATGAAACGAATCACATGACGCTAACATTAAAATAGGTTCTTTTGAAATTTATATGTGTTAATTCATGTATTTAACAAGTGATTTTATTAAACACCTTTTTAGCGTTTTACGCTCACCGTGGAAATTATATTATTTGATCACTAACTTAAACACTTTTATTTAAATATAATTCTAGAACCTGTTTCTAGCTTAAATTTTGTAAAAAATTGTTGTTATTTATCGAAATAAAATAACTCGTATACTTTCTTAGTACAACTTTCAAGTTTTTATTTTTTTTCGAGGAGAGGGGCAATTACATTTCAGCATTGCCCTGTGCCCAAAATTGTCCAGCTCCGCCACTGACCAGGTGTGAGTATGAACAGCTCACTACAAGAAGTCCACATTTAAAACAAGTTCGTTACTTTTCAACACATTGCCAGATGACATTAAGTAATTAAAATCGGTCCGTAATTTTAAGTTATTGTCAAAAATAAATGTTTTGTGAGGCATAACTGTCTCTATACAATTAGAGACTATACTGATCATTAAAAAGAAAAAATGTTTATTTTAACAGTAATGTATACATGCATTGGTCGACATTTATATTATATCATTTTGTAAAAAATTGTGCGTGTATCAAGTAATGTACTTCAGCTTCCGAGTCAATGACCGATCAGGTTTTGTCCTGTTTCCTGATCCATTGATCAAATGCTGAGATGGCCGTTTGTTTTGCTTCTGGAGACAAACGTGACTTTAGTATGCGCACGTTTCGTTGAGCTCTTCTTTTGCTTAGATCGGTAGGAGTAGAGCTTGCTTATAATGGAGTTACTATTTTACTAACAATGCAAAATAATGAAATATGTAATTCGTTTACCAAAGTAAATAAGTTTTTTCTCTAATTCGGGAGCGAAAATGTCTTAATTTTTCAGATGTTGCTAATCCTAAGCTTTATTATTATTATTATTATTATTATTATTATTATTAATTTTTTTACTTATATTCATGTTTTAACTATAACCGAAATTGTGTGGATTCCGGAGCTCATAAAACGTGTGCAGATGGTACGTCTTCCCTCACACTCTTTTTACTGTTCTTTGATTAAAGGAAACAAGGTAAATCAAGAAGTAGTTATTATTCCGTATTAGTAATTATCGAGCTGGGGTGAGTGTTGAAGAGTATCATGACTGGATGAAACACCGGTAGTGATTGATGAAAAAATAAAAATGTTTTGAAAGCTTTGAAGTAACTAATATACAATGCTATGGGAGTGATATACTAGCATCATCTAGTTTACCTTTTCTTGTATGTTTCAATGATTTACAGTTACCCCGCGCGAACAAATACGTCCCTACTGATTTCGTGAGTATCGGAGTGTTAATCATTTAACAATACCTATTATTTGTTCACAATAGATGTTTTCACACATGATAAAGTGAAGCTACTGCACCGCCGTGAGATAGGATGTTTGGAAAGAGCTTTTCTCCCGCTTTGGCAAGAGGTTCCACATGTAACCGTTTTTCAGCGCGCTCAACTACCTAAACCATTTTTCAGAAAATTAAAGTTAAAGTATTCATTTTGTGGGAAATTTTGTCGACTTTAATTTTATAGACAACAATTGTTCCGATAAAACACATTGTTTTGAATGTTTGTTTTTCAATTTTGTCTGTGAAGCCGACCTTTTTGAGGTGGCATACAGCAAATTCGAATTCAGCACCGTCAGAAACCTTTTATACCGTTGAGAAAAAATCTTCCGGATTTTTTTCTTGAGTCAAATACCTATTGACTGGACTAATACTGGACAGAATAGCATAAACAGACGTTTTGTTTGCCTGTTTAAATCCCAGTCCAGGCCATGCCAACTTGTCGCCTTCGCTCAGCCCTAAATAATTCCGTTTTTTATCGTGCTCAAACTTAACGTTACAATCGCAAGGACATTGAAAATTACAAATTGTATTGTATGTTGTAAATTTTGAATAGCTGCGATTTAACTACACTTTTTTAATCTACCACGTGCATCTTTGAACAATAAAGCAATTAAAAAGTGTCCGCGTGAAGCTTAAACTGAAAGTAATGGAAAGGAAGTACATCTTTATTTTGATGTCCCTTCAAAGATTTTACATACCAGAGACACCCAAAATAAACATTCATGAACAGAAGTGAAGTAATAATTTAGATCATACATACATGTACAGTTCTTTTCTGTTCTCCTTTTTAGCTTTTCACAGCTATTACTTATTTTACAAATTTTTAACTAATTTTACTAAAATTTTACGTAGGTTTGATGGATAAATGTTTTTGAAAATAAAATCAAATTGTAACATATTCTTTAACAACGCGTTGATCACGCAAACTGCATTGATATAGGTACGTTTTATATAATTTGCTTACTACATATTAACTAATGGATCACATATTGAAAAAAATATTGTCGATCAGGAATACGATAATATTACGACAAAAATAACGATACGGGACCAGCCAACAAATTTCTGTTTCGAAATTTTATTTAGACGAAAATTATTTAAAGAAATAATGTTCATGGAGTATTGCATCCGATAACATCAGGACAATATGATTTTTTAAATATTTTCTTAATCTTTTTATTTAAGGACGCTATATACCAACAAGGTTAACAGCTATCCCTATAAGTTACATAACAATATTAACAAACATACGAATCAGAGTTTTAATATAAATAAACATGTCAAATTAACTCACATTATTATTTCATATTACAATATCATAATCAAAATATGCTTCATATAATTAAATATCACAAAACTTCGAAATAACGAGCTTTTGTTTCTATTCATCATTCAACTATTTATGGTTAAAAGATGGGGAAGATATTCTGTTACTCAAGAAAACGTACGCAGATTGTACTTCTCCCCCTCCTGACGTCACAGACAAAATAAATCAATTCAATTCAAAATCAATTTTTTGACAAAATAAATCAATTGAAATAGCTACAGTATTTTCTTCATAAATTACTTATTACAAACAAAAATTATAAAAACAAGTTTTTCATACATTATTTAGTCCTAAAATATGCACGTGAGCGTGAATGTTTCCGCTTCAAAATGCCAAAGATGCGCGATGAAGGGGAAAAAATGTAATTAATATGCTCTATCACATTTTAGCACAAAAACATTTTACTCATTTTCTGTGTTGTCTGCCTTATATGGCAGGGAAAACACAACTTTTCCATTTCTTCATATTTATTTCTTTGTCTGAATACAACGTATCAACCAATAAAAGGGCTTTTCTTCAACACAGGATAATAGGAGCATATTTAAATGACGAAATTTGACGTTTAATCATTTGACACTTTAAAATACAGAGCAATATTTTCCATTTCGCATCCACAAACGCGATACTCTTCTACCAGTTAAGTAATGTTTGGAGATCTGATAATTTTCAGTTGTTACCCGGGGTTTCGTTATATTTCATTAACCAAGCACTTTCCCGGTGGCAGACGCTATTGCGAGAACGTGGACCGACTTTATCCATATACCTGCTCTGGGCTGTTCGGGTGACGCCGCGTCGAAGGCTGAGGTGCCGACGTTTCGACCGACATATCGCGACCACCCTCAGGGGCTGTACTACCTGATGTCGGCCGGCCGGCCGGCAGGTCGGCATGCAGCCTCTCGCAGGAACCCCTTTCACTTCCCGCTGCACGCCAGCGTCCACATAAAACGCCTTTTCTTTCAATTTTGCGCATGTGCCATTCTTCATCACTACTAGTTTTCGAAATCTGAAAGTCTTCCCAACGTTCTATATCACTGGAAGATGTTGCCATTAAAACGTTTCCAACATTTCTCACATCTACAGTAGTACGTAGTCGAAAGCAAGAGAAAGACGGTAGCGGATTGGGATAGGCAAAACTGCCCCCGGGGATAAACAATTTTTATGCTGAAAATAATAATGAAAGTGTAAAAAAACAATTTTTTGGCGGATTTAAATGAAAAAAAGTAAAAATTTTTAAAAAATTAAATGAACCAGAAATAGAGAAAATCGTTATCGTAATTTTGAATCGCGGAACAGTAGACTGGTTTTTCATAAAATTGTCAATTTTTTACCTAAGATAGTTAATTATAGCTATTACTTTTATGTAAAGACCGGATTTTCATGCAATAAAACTCTCTAAAACGCGCAGTAAAAACACCAAAACATGTAAATAAAAAGATCAAGTCTTTACAAAACCGTGTTATGAAGCCTAAAAACCCCAGTTAATCCACTTATCTATTTATTTTCATTTTTGAATGTTTTATTTAAGGTAAATGAAATTATGTAATTACAATTTTGTACATATTGTTTAAACAAAACATATTTAATATTTTTAATATTATTTGCACACGAAATTAAATTAGCCTAAAAACTCAAAAGTAAATACAAAAATATCTTCAGAAATAAAAGATAATTAAGTAACCCAAAAAATGTTCTTAATTGTTTTCATTACAATTTACAATTTCGTCTATTTCCAAATTGTTTTCTGAGAAATTATTATATCTTCTATCAACAAATAAATGTTTCAGAGAGTAAAAAATTCGTTCTACATGTGTACTTGAGTGTGTGCCGAGCTTACTCTTGGGTACGTGTGCACGCTGCTAAAAGCGATAAAAAACTGCGTTCATTCTCTCTTGGGCACGCAGGGCAACGTCTTTCATATTCGAAAAATTCGATGAATTCGAAACTCAGTGCAGTTTGTCACTAAGCTTCGCGGCTCGGACGTGGGGACAAATGTGACTCACGCATGCATTTGGGTTAGTAATTTCAGCAAAAATTGACAAAATGGCTGTATGATGCGATTGGGAAGATATGGTTTGCTGAGCGACCGCAACCAAGAACAGCGGACATATCTCTACTGCAATAACTCAGAAATTTTAATTACCCAATAGCAATCATGAAAGATATAGACCCTCAGTTTAAAGGAACACAAAATGCAGAACTGATACATATTAAACGGCAATCGTATTTCTCTACCACACATGTCGGGAGACCGCCGAGAGCTTAGCAACTGTTCCGGCTGAGGTGGTGTCCCGCTGGTGGAAGATACCTGGACGGGGAAAACACCGCTAGCCGACGGTGGGTCGGCTCCGAATCTCGCCATCCAGCGGGAAATCACCGCCATCTCCCGAGTAAAAACATTCACAACACTTACGGGACTAATGACCTTAGCAATTGACGCGCCCGGAATCACTAACAATCAATCCATCAATCCATTCAGTGGCTGAATTGGACCTTATTTCGTAGCTCTATGCTAGTATCGAAATTCCACCACCGCACCGTCCGCTCCTGAACGGCAGCGTATAAAGGGGGAGAAGGCATATGCCTTTATCCTCTCTTTGCCTAACGGTCACATGAAAACGGTGATGGTCGGCCGTTGCCATCCACTGTTTCGATGATGGAAGGGCGTTCACGAGGAATAAAATGGTAGATGAATAACTGAAGATGCTCAGATGAGATACGTGAGGTAGAAAAAGTCAATCACGAAACAAACTTGTAGTATAATCTAGCGTACTTGAATTCACTATCCCCCTGCACCAACTTAAGAGGGAATTCATCAATCAATATATTAAAATTCGAAGATCACTGTTCATTCTACTGAAAAGCAATTATGAACCGTTCTCATTTCAATTGGTCATCTACGAATGAGTCAGCGCAAATACAGATAACAGTGCCTTTGTTTCACAAAACCGTGACTTTTATTTGTGAAACATAAAGCCTTTATTTGTTTGTAGATATTTAATTATACAAATGTTAAATTTACACATATTAACATAAACAATTATTTCTATTGATATTAATGTAACCTTTTATGCCAGAGGCTGTACAAAACAAGCAACTATACGATGTTTAAATTTTATTTACATTATAAAATTGCGTAACTGATATAAAAATGAATATGAATAAAACACCATAAGCTCCACACTACGGTAGTAATCTTATGACGAAGTATGCGGATTTATAGGCATGAAAACTATAGAAATTAGGCTGGCATAATAGCTAGTTAAAAATTTAAAATAGGCATTTAAAAGGCACAATACATTTTTCATATTCTATTTATGTACTTGTACAGAATATTTCTAAAGTACACATAAAAAAGTTACCTTTATGGAATGTTTCTTTTTCATCATTGTTCTGATAAATCCTCGTAGAAATCTTTGTTTTTATTGCTGCCCAAATCAGTCAAAAAGGGTTGAATCGCAGTAGCTACCTTGTTTTTCGTTATATGCAACCTGATACTCTAATGCTGCACAGTATCTTTTTTCTCATATTTCATTTAAAAATAATTGAAAATATTGCATGATTTATTTTAATCGCCATGCATAACACAAATTTTGTAATTAGCGATGATACAATAGCACATACTTTCTCGCATTATATCTAAAGAATATTTCAAAATTTGCTATTTCCAAAAATTTAGAGAGATCTACGAAAATGACACCTGCGCCATTCTTTTAAATGTCTCTTGTTCTATCCATGGGAAAGAATAAACTTGCAGTCGTTTTTGAGCACTTTTTAAAATTTGTATTAATTTCAAGGAGAAATTCCTTAAAAAAGTATACATGACTTATTAAAGTTCTGCTTTTTAGATCAGATTTCATTTAAAAACAATCTCTGAATTCAATCTTGTACTTTTGCAATGTTAACGTTTTGTAGTTTTCGAAAATGGTGCTTGGGAAAAATAGAGCCGGCACTAATTTTTGTACCGTCCTTCGGGGAGAAACTTTTGTGTGGAAAGTTGTTTAAAAATTCGAAATAAAATATAACTTGATTACTTCCAACGATTTTACATGTGTTTCATAATACGAAATACCCGCATTGTGGTGGCAGTAAAATGGAACGTAGATTTATCGATTGTTCGATTTCTCGGTATTCTGCAGGATAAAAACAAAAAATACAATCTTTTAAATGTTTGATTAATTCCTTTTCAATCAATAAATACGAGGATGGACAACATCTAGGCATTTATTAGAGAAATAGGCTTTTGTAGACACTGTAAAATCCGCGTGTCTTAAATTGAATAAGTAACCTAAAATATTGCATTTTCCATTGCAGGAAAAGACAGGCAAAAACCCGAAGCTTACTTATGACTAATAATTTTATATTAAAATTAGAATCTTCAAAGCTCGTGGAGCTATGAAATGAGTGGACTCTAAACTGCGTCTTGGGGTGACTCATCGCCTCGGCTGTCACAAACCAGCTTGAATGCAAGGTTCGTTCATTATCGCAGCAAACAAAAATTCCCTCCAGTAGCGTTATCTTTATCCCATCCCCTAATACGGACTTTCAACATTTTGGAACAATTGCATTGTTCCACCGGCAGCCAGCGCGTACCTGCCGCCTCCCCCTGCGACACTGTACTTTCACAAGGAAACGGACTCCCGGAGGCTCTCTTACTGGCCACGTGACTCGCGTCGCTGCCTCACCACCGCCCTCCGGCCCTCCCGAAGAAGCAGAACCCCCTCGCCCAGTATTGCGACGCATTTGGTGGTGGTTGTTGGTAGTTCGCTTCAACCCTCATTGCTGGGAAGTGCAACCTGTGTGTTCGACGATTCACCATGGTAAGAACACTTTTTTTTGTTTATTTTGTTTCGTTCTATTTGTATTGAGTACTACTCGAGTTCAGGCTCAGATAATTCGAACGTTTAGTCTTTTGATTTTTACTTTCGCGCTACGTAATAGAGAGTTTTTCCTCGCAGTCTTCCTACAACTGAAATATTAAAGATAGAATTATTATGTGTACAAAATGTACAATTTTTCGAAAACCTATTTTACATTAATTTTGCGTAATTTTGCGTGAAAATACGTGCTGTTTTCGCACCACTAGTTTTAAATTTTATTGTATTGAAAATCTACCGGCAGTGCAGTGAATAGTTAACTGAATCATAAAAACAAATATGAAATTCCTTGACTATTTGAATGACAATTAATATGTTTACATCTGCAGTTTGAATATAATGTAATATTTTTTAATGACCAATTTTATTTTTTTAAAATTTCATTGACGTATAATAGTTACTATTTAAACTTAAGACATTGTGATAACTCATTTTTGCTGTCTTCAGACATAGGCCTAAAATTATTGAATAATGTCATTACAGAATTCAATACATTACATAAATTTTATAATACTAATGGTTCATTGTGTAAATAAATACTACATGACGTTTTGGTATGAATTCAATGTTAATATTATCTTTCTAGGAAATTTTTCAATTTTACAATGACATTTTTTGATAGTTTTAAACTTCTATGCCTATCACAAAAAACTGCAAACATTAATAAAAACATAATTTTTTACAGTTTAATAGGCAAATGAGGAAAAATTGTTCACAAAGCAATTGTAGGTGGTTAATAAAATACTGTAATTGTATGAGAATACTGATGCTGAGCCTGTACATTTAAATTTTGATTAATTACAAACTTTATAGTTGTAAAATTTGTAATTATATAAAAATGTAAACTATCTTGCAATTTTATTTGGCAATTATGTTATCCCTTGCTTTAAGAGCATAGAATGATGCATTACACCATTTACTAAGCAGCAGATTTCAGTACAGAGTACGCATTCGTAAAAGTAAACCAGGGTTTTGCAGTCAAAGCTTTTTTCAGGGAAAGGGTGCTTCATTGAAATTCTGGGATACTAATAATTGGTTTTACATGTTCTAGGCTACACGGATTTGCAAAGGAAATAAGTCTGTCTTGAAGGAGTTTCACCAGGTGGTTGAAGATATGAAGAATGCTTCAAGATCATCTCTCTCTTTAGCGGTAAGACAATATATCTGTACAAGTTTATTTATTAATGTTAATCAATTTGCTACTATGTTTTGAGTGTATTATGTTCCCAACATGGTAAGCTTGAAACTGCATGCCAATTTCAATCCGTTCCTCTTTTATGTTCTCTCTTCCTCTCTTTTCGAATCTACTTTCAATAAATCCCATCAGTACATTTCATCTTTTTCTTCCCTTTCCACTTTTTAAAGGTTTTTATTTCTGTCTTAAAATCCTTCAATTTTTAATACCTTATAACTCTTTCCAGAGTTTCGTTTTCTGCATCATATCCAAAGTATATTCATTACAAAGACGGAATATTGATTACTTTTATAATAGTACTTCCTTCCATGTTATTTTGTATCTCTTGTACACTTCTATAAATTCCACCAAAGAGATCGATTGCATAAAGATATTCCCAAAATATCAACTACTACTTTTGGAGTTTCGAATATTTTTTTAAAACAATGTTAATGTACTACATTTGTAATATAATTAACTGTTATTTCTTTACAATCAACTTGTTATGCAATCACAATTTATCACAAGAATATGAGTCTTCCTTCTGCCTCTAATATAATAAAGTCAAAATTTGTGCCGTTAATTAATCCGAAATCTTGTTAGAACATATAAAATAATGTTGAAACCTGTTCAGAACAATAAATTAATTTTTAAATTTCAGTAGGGTAGTAATTAAGTTCAGTAATTAAATTCTTTAGAATGATTTAGGACATCTTCATATTGACACTTTGATATAAATTGCAGTCTCATTTCAAGTCCATAAAAGAATAGGTATATGATAATAACTAAAAACATTACTAAGTTTTATGAATACAGCAGATTTGGATTGGATTATGTTCTACAAATTGATCCATATACCATAATTTACAGACTATAAGACATACTTTAATTTTTAAGTAACTCAAAAATACAAACATTTTTACCATTTTTAATATTAGATTGCAAAGATAGACTAAAAAATCATAGTTTATAAAACTGGGTTTTGTAATGGCAGGGAATGAGGGACACAGTGTTAGCAAGCTTGAGAATCCCTGCAACTCATGTTCATTGCATCTGAGCATTGCTGCTTAATAGCTATTTTGCTACTATATTAATAAACTTTGACATTGCAATTATTTTTTTATTGATCAGCAATATTATTTTATAAAATTTCTTTTTACAATATCAGTTATTCCATTAGCATCATTCTCATGTACAAAATACACTTCAATATGTTTTGAGTTTTTTGTTAAATCATTGTTCTTTGCAATGTGCAAAGAACGTGGCAAAATTTAAAGTATTTGTACCTAAATTATCTTCAAAAATCATTTTGGGGTTGACAAATTTTAACTACAAAAACATCATGAAGAATATTATAAATGAATTTAATTTCTGTAACTGCTTCTGACAACTCAACATTAGACACATAATGAAGATTTAGTCATACTATTCTGCTTTCTCAATTTCTTAAATATTACATTGTCAGTCTTACATCAAACCCAGAGGTAGACTTTCTATCTATGTTGTCAACACCCTAATCAGCATCTATACCCCATAATGTCAGAATTGTAATATTTATAGTAAGTTAATTTTTTTGTATATAAATATTTTAAAATTCTTATATCATATGTAATGTATGCATAATCATAACATCATTGAAACCTGCTAAAGTAATTCACATCCAAAGCTAAATATGGCATGGTACCAGTACTGATAAGCAGGAGAGCACCAATTAAAATTCTTTACTTTATACCCATGTTATTTACAGCCTATCAAGTTTAAATTGATTTCCTTATATTTGGAATTGAACAATTTATATTTTTCAATTTTGTACCCTTAAGCCAAAGAGACAAGATTTTTTTATTAAGACTCAGTAGTGGCTTGTACGTTACTGCCAGTGCACCACTAATAAAAAAGAATGTGTGTATAAATTGTTTCTTCAAAATATTTTCTTTATAGTTATTGATTTGAACAAGCACTTAGTCATTTGATGACCTTTCAATACTCTCTTCAAACATATAGGGCATAGTGCTATCTGTTGGCCTCCCTCTAAACCTCTGAGCTATCAACTGATTAGCACTTTATTTCCCTTTTAACACAGTATATAAAATGCTGTGTTGGTTTGTGTGTGTCTCTTATGTACGATGCAGTGTCAAAATCAAACTGACACAGCAGTTCATGTTCTGTTCTATAGAGTGCATTAATGGCACTATCTTCATCAAGCTGTCTTTCTCTCACTCAAAATGACCCTGACCGCCTGGTATTTCGTACATCTTTCCTAGTTTTTTGTGCTTGGAGAGGCAACATACGCCATGATCATAAGACTTCCTCTCTTCTTCCTGTACTTCATCTAACAGCTTGAGGAAGCTGTGATCTCTTGTGATTACTATGGGCATCCAGGCTTTCAGGCTGAATATATTTGTTTGTTCTTATTATTTTGAGGTTCTTTTCAGCTACAGATCACTAAACCCGTTTTAAAGAGCTGCCTAGATGATTAAAAACATAGATGACTTTTGATTGACGTTTTATTAAGATCATTTTTTTATTTTTTATAATGAATAATTGGTAACATCAATATTTTTTTATCATTGTATCACTAACTGACACCACCAATAGTATTTTGTACTGGTCACCACTGCTAAGATGCATAACATTATTCTTTTCATAATTGTAATCAATTCAATACCAATATAATTTTTAACTCTTCCTAAATCATCTGTTCTTGATTTCTCTGCTAGATTAATTTTAATTTCATTAACTTGACCACACATTTTTATCTCTTCTCAACAAATTATAATGAAATCTACAAATAACAAAATATAAATTACTATATCTTTTTTTTTCCCCCTCACATACATACAATATAAAATATACTCCTTCGAAATCCTATCTCAGTTACATGATAATTAAACCATTCATACTATGATTATGGGCTTTCTCTAAGGCCGTATAATGACTTGATTAACTGGTACACTTCATTGCTGTTCACATTCATTGTTTAACATAAATTTCCGAAATCATTTCACCATCCAAAAAAGGTTTCTTCCACATCAATTTGTTCTATATTAAAACTACATTGACAACAATAACACAAAATAGTTTCTAATGTTTAAGTTTTGAATGCTGGGAGTGCATGAGCGAGTCCTCTGGGTGCTGAAATCCTTATACAAACAATATTGCCTTGAACTCGTCTTCTTATTTCCTTTTATAAATCTCACTACTGTCTATTTGTGGCTTTTGAAATGTGACCATTTCCTTATCCATAGCCAATATGTATTGTTCTGCTTACCTTGATGAAATTGCCTCCCCAAATGTAGTTGGGGTCAAGGCATTACAATAATACAATAATTTACTTTAATACAGTTATACTCAAATTCTACATCATAATGAAGTGGAACTTTAATTGTTCTCTTCAAAAAAATATTGTTGATTGTGCCGATATTGATTAATTAATTTGCGCAATAAACATAACACTATAACGAATGTTTATCCAATTTTCTTCTGAGATCTCAGTGTTCCTTTTCTCATTTCTAAATAATTTTTTTTCTATCATTAAGCCTTTTTTCTCGCTTTACAAAATTCAAATTCCACTCCTATAAAGAAATTACAAAATGCAATATATTTGGAATTTCATAAATGTTTATCATTGGCATCTTTCATTACACACACGACTATAGCAGGAACATTTTCAAATAGAAATGCACAGAATTTGAGTCATACCAAACGTAGTACAAAATAGTCACACTTCATTTCCTTGATGGTTCTATATTTCAGAGCAGTTAACTGTATTTTTTTTTCATAATTTTCCCTTCATTCTCGTTTTCCTTTTTTATTCTAAAGAAGAAAAGTCTGCTGATGTCTGATGCTCCGCAAAATTCATTAACATGATTGACTACGTATTCAGATGTTTTCCTTTTAGGTTCTCGAATATTTGTATTTTTTTTATTATTATTTGTATTTAATTATTTTACCCTTTTCTCCGCGATACATTCTGATTCCAAACACATTACAAAATTGACTAAATTACATTATCTACATTTCTTTACCAATGTACGTCCACTAGATGCAGTCACATCCACCACCAAAAATCGACTGGCCAGAATATCCACGATGAAATTCACGAAAGGGCTTCTCGAGTATTGATTTGGATAGTCCTTTCTGCTGATAATGCCATTTAAACAAATGCTTCCTTTCAGCCCAACAGGTCACACATCCCGCCTTTGTACCTCGTCTTTTCGTCGAGTCCCCTGTCACGCTCGGCTCGACTTCAAAACAAACCGCAAATACACATAAGAGATGTGTCCGAAGAACTTCGGGTGATGAGAGAAAATAATGTCGCTATTTTCCTCACAACTTCGCCGCTGGAAGTATTTAATTGGACGTCAAAAACGTAAATAGCGACGATATATTTTCATTCACCAATTTAAAATTTACACAGTTTCGTTAACAATTCATTATTTTTTTCAACCTATTAATATTTCGCTGACGTTCAAGCTCCCGCTTGGACGGCACCGTAACAGCTGATTACACATCAAGTACTATTATAAATGAATCGAAATATGATCTACGACGCGCGTCAACGCAACGCTCGTGTGACACAGGTTTATCAAACCAAATTTCTTTCCTTCCTCTTCCTCGTCCTAGCTCATCCTTTACTTTCATGCACTACCCTACCCCACATGCCTGGAGACCAGTCGAAAGCTTAGCTTATATAGAAGAATTTTCCTAAGGATGGGATAAAGTGACAGATCGGAAAAACAAGTGAACATCACGTTA